>OY282600.1:17142040-17742040 GCA_958298965.1 Chrysolina haemoptera | reverse complement strand
AATCCAAGCTGGTTACCTGACCAAGTGTACTGTATATACCAAGATGACCAAGTCTATTTGGTTTGAATAAAGTAATTAGTCAGCTTACCAAGAGACGGTTTAAACGTGGCTACTGTTACGTTCAAATGAACAGTGCTGCTTCTAATGGGGCTTATAGAGTTGGTTATAGAGTTGGTAATGATCATAGCAGTCGATGCTACTATAAAGATGAACAAAAAAATATATACCTTAGCTTCATGCAACAGCATCTTTTGATAATGGCTTCGTGAAAATATTCGCCAACAAATTTTTGAATCATCATAAAATACCTCAACTGAATTGGTTTCAATTTTTTTCTCGAATGAAATGGTACTTTGCGTCAATATGTTTGGTACGATGGTGAGGTTAAACGTTTTTCATGAACAGTGGACGGACACTAAGTTACGAAAGATATAAATAATAATGAAATATGGATTTTTTAACAAATATAATTCAGCGATTGTAGGGGGCAGTAGTTATAGTGAAATAAAAATTTATACCGGGTGTCCCACATTTTATATGACAGGAAATATCTGGTTTGCTGGAGAAGATATACAAAAATGGTGGATACAAAAGTTTCAGGAGTAAATGATAACCATATTTTACTATAATTTTTAAATATACAGGTGTTTTGTATAGGTGCTACACACCAAAATATTATTTTCAAAACTATAATGCCTTCTATGGCTCACATATTCAGATTCTACGTTGAATTCTGATATAATTTCATGTTCAACGTTTGTTTGAAGGTGGTTGACAACGTTTCACTTTTAGTAAGGTTATTCTGGACTTCCATTGTCTATACGGACAAAAAAAAGAAAAAAATTAAACTCTCTGCAATTTTTATTCACTACGTTTCAACTGTTGAGATCTACAGTCGTTTTCAAGTGTATAAATGCGACATTCTCAAGGACATTTCTTATACATGGCTGGTTTCCATTTGTGTTATTAGCCTAGGGGTAATTTGTCTGTGTCCAGGTACGTATGTTAATTACCGTGCCAGGCCCCCTCCGGTACAGCATTGTCAATTATTATCGTAATTTCAATTGAACCATACCACTAATTCCAACAAACCAGATATTGCCTGTCACAAAAAATTTGGGACACCCGGTATTTTGCTTGCGAAAAACGCCATTGAACAAACAATAAAGTTGACTACTCACCTGATTTAAACATCGGTCTTTCCTATAGTTTATGTATTTGAATACTTCGTTATATTGCTACTATACTATTAATGTCGATCATATTTTGAGAGACGTTTAAAAAGAGATTTATCGCTCATCTCTAAATTACTGAAATAATAAGACGTAACCGAGATACTCTTGCCACAATATCATCCATCAGACAACCGCATCCTTTCATTATTATTACAAGGAATCCTTTAACGCTTCCTTCCCAGCGTCTGTCCAAATATTATTTCAGGCGATTTCCTTGCCATAATTAAATTTGCTATTCGCTCCATTCATCCCGACATTCCCGACCGCCCGATTCATCCCAACGAATTCGTAGTGAATAGTGGAGGTGGGCGCACAATTAACCTCTTCAATCCAAAGTAAACATTTCGAAATTCCAAAGGTGTCCGGTCAAGTCAACGTACCTCGTAGCCAAAAGGACTTGAGTGGTAGATTTCGATGGACTGTCATAGTTGGAGCTATCAGAAAAGATCCTTTATTACGGGTATCAATCTGAAATTCTGAGAATTACTGTCTCGTTTCATGGAGATAATCTTACTATAAATAACAGAAAGGTCACGAAAACTGTTTATCAATCATTCGGACTATTGAGTCGAAACGTCATATACGGAAAAAAGTTATTCATTATATTTTCCTGTTTTCAAATGTTTCTCATTTCCAGTAAGCTAAAATTTATCAAAATTGGTTATTAGCATTTGGAAAAACATCTTGGAAAAACCCTATATACAATATGACAAGCGGTGATTTTTTGAAGAATAAACAGGAAAAAACGAATGATTTCGGGTAAATGATTGTCAATTATGATTACATGCGAGCTTTTTTTGTCATGTAAACTTGAATTTCAATGAGAATTTTGTTTTTTGATAACAATAAAAACAAACTGCCAGTAAAGAAATTCCACAGGACGAGTAATTTGTTCTGCCTGAAGGCAAGAAAACTGGAAAGTTTACTTTGTATAAAAAAAGCTAGAGTGTCGGTTCAACAATTTGATGAAAAAAGCGCTGCTCATGGGATTTTTAGTTTATGCATTGAATTTAAATTGAATATTCAATTTACATACAAGGTAATTGAGAAGTCACTAGATTAACAAACAAGGTGGAATTTCGAATGTTTCAGAGTTAGGTCCCGTTTTGTTAGATTGGAATTGAATTTAAAAATTCTCATCACTATTACTATTATATAAATGAATTCTTGCATACCGTCGATCATCGATATATGCGCATATACAGTATCGGAAATTTTTCATCTGGGGTATAGACAGAAATCTACGCGAGCAACAAGGAACGCAATGATATGATTATACCACATAAACAAGAGAGACGCACTATTGTGCGCCTCTTCTGTTACCCCCCCCCTATGGATTAGCGGACCACATGGCAATGCGACACACCGCACACAGCTCACCAGGGTTGCCATCTCTTCAGGTGCTAACTATCGTACCAGCTATTCGAAATTATCAGATTTTGGCTAACAATATCGTACGTGTTTATTTTTCGCTTATACTAAATATGATTTTTATACGGCTTGAGCCATACATGTTCGTTGAACGAGTAAAACTTGTGTTTATAAATTACAAAGTTGGCAAATCTGGTTTTGTAAGTTGCAGAATTGGCAAAACGTAATTCAAGTCAGCTGGAGACTCGTCATTTTTCAATTTTGAAGCTGGCTTTTTATGCCAAATGTGTATTTTTTGATCTTGAATTGAATATTTTCAGTTTTTGCCAAAATTATCGTACAATTGGCCTTATCGTACGCAGCCATATCGTACATAGTACAGAAGGCCAAATTATCATACTGTATGTAAGTATACATATACAAGAATTGTTCTTTTAAAGATATACGATATTTTTTGCTCAAAATTGTTATTTGCATTACATTATTTTTCGCATTTGGCATTTTGGCGCTACTTGCTACTTGGTCTTTCTCTCTCTACTGTAGGGCCGCCGCTGCTTGAAACTATTATAAAATCATAATTTCTTTGTAGGTATCTCATGACAGTGACATTGCTAAAGGAGTTGGACCCTTTTACATTTGCAAATACCTGATTTAGGCTATATGCCATCAATCATACATTTACTCGAGAAACTGGATGTTTTCAAATTGTGTAGAACTATTGTTCTTAAAATTGTTGTTAAAATTGTATTTTCCATTAACCAGCTGTCGTCCTCTTACGAACGGTAGCCTTCAGAAGTCGAAACTTGAGCGAACCAAGGATTAACGAGGTCTTACCTTTTAACATGCGATTCCTAGTACTTTCTCGGGCCATTAGAAAAAAGATTCTGAAATCGCTAGGCTTTGAACCCAGACGACCGACAGCAAATAACCGAAAAGCGTTGCTTCTAATCACTCGGCTACCTGCCCTCAACAAGGTAGCACTACAAAATTAATGTTTCTGATACACTCGGCCTGAAGGCCCTCGTTTGACAAATGTTTTATCTCATATCTTAAAATACCTATTAATCTGCACGACACTTATATAGTAAAAATCTATTACGTGTTCTCATTCAAATCTTATAAAGTGGTCTCTTTCACGAGAATTGAGTTAACCCTCGACCACTAAATCAAGACGACTTGCCTAAGATAACTCATCCCCCGATTACTAAGTGGTTGTTAAGTATATCCCACTGAAGGACCACCTGTGCTGTTTGATCATTGGGTCAGCGTTTACGAGAGACAAGTGTGAAATGGTCGTAGTACATTCATTTGTCGTGTTTGTTCATACTTCTGAACAGTTTGCCGTTAAGATGGTGGCGGTGTATGAATAGACAGTTTTAAACTTTGTTTACATGTATGAATTCAGCTGAGGTGAAAAAAGCCGCTAAAAAGTAGAAAGGTTACCGATTATTACAATTTCCTCAACACGTGTTCCTCAATAACTATTTCCACCCCTCGTCAAAATTTTTCCGACAAATTATAAAAAGATCGAAAGTACCTGTAATAGAAATGCACAATGACGTAATAATGTTAAACACTTCTTATAACTACTAGTATGCCTGGCTGATTTATAAGTAGTTTAAAGCCCGTATGACACGGTTCAGTTTTTCACTCATAAGTCATAAAATGAATCACTTTTCAAGTTAATTAAGCATGATAATAAAACGGATCAAGACTCAACAGCCGTCTCAGGAGGATTTTCTCGACAACCTTGGCGATCACACTCAGAAGTGAGATAGAGCGGTAGCTATCTAGCTTATGGCCATCCTTGCCGGGTTTCAGGATTGGTATTACCAGTGACTTCTTGTCTGACTGACAGAATTTACCATTACGCCACGAGACTTCTTTGATTTTATGTGACAACTACTAGTGTATTGAAGAGTCTCTGAAATTTTATTTCAGGATTGACAAATAAATAATGACATATAGTACTAACCAATATAAAATGTATTAGAGCAATGTATGTTGGGTTGCATATAAGCAAATCGTTGATTAATAGAAAATCATTCATTAACAGGGGTCATTAATCAACGATTTTTAGTGCGTTAAAATACATCATAAATGAACGGTCGACGGAAAGAATATTAAGGACCGCTTTTGTAAAAAAACGATTCCCAGTGAATATCAAAAGGTCGGTCAGAGTAATTTTTCAGAAAACAGTTGTTTTTAATATTGTTCTGGAATTCAATTGACCATAATAATCTCATCAAAAAAACTTCTCTTGAATAACGAGATCGTGCCTGAAATTGTCGTCTGCTATCGAAACATCTGTTTCATATTTAAAATGATAAAATGTTTTCGAAACTTTTGATCAATGCTGGCAGCACCAATTTTCAGTGAATGCAATGGAAATAAATGAAATATATGTTTTTTCTGGTTGCGAATGCTAACACAAAAACTGAATTTTTTAAGAGATTATATAGGCTGTCCAAGATTTCGAACTTATTCTTAAAGAAAATCGTTGAAATCTGTCATGAAGATTTCTATTCCTCATTGTCTGATCTTTTTATTTTCAGAAGCTTCCCAACAAAACAGCTTTCGTACTAAGCAGAATATCATGTGAACTGAATAACAGTTTCGACTCACCCGGTGATTGATATAAGAGCGGGGGATATAAATATGCGAGAGATGTGTGGCTTCCGCAAACTGTAATAACAACATCCAGAGGAATATTGATGCGTGCAGGAGGAGGAATATAAGAAGGAAAAAGTTAATCCAAGCCTTCCTAAGGCGGCTGCCGACAAAAACTCACATGGGTTGCTCGCATACCGTAACATATGAAAACAAACTGCCGCAATTTGATTTGATTGAAATGGGGATTCTGCGAAAGCGTAGAAAAGCCATATAATTTTTTAAAAATATGTTTCTCTAATTTCCGACTTCTAAGTCGGAAAATAATAAAATTCCGACTTCGAAGTAAGAAAATAATTAAATCCGACTTCGAAGTCGGAATTTTATTATTTTTCACGCTTGACATTTAACCACATCTGATAGATATTGTGAAAAGACCCTAACTAAAAAAATAATCAGAAGGTGAAAATTTGCATTTTCATTCAGATAGTTGATAGAATCACACACAGCAAACGTTCATTTCATTGATGTAAGGACAGAATCTCTTAGATTAGATCTCCATCAGGGAGATCGAAAGAATTGGGAAGCAGACTCTTCAGAAGAAGTTTCACACAGCAATGATGGAAATGATGGAAATATTTCTTCTGTGTTACCGACGTTACCGTAGAAGGACTATTGAAATATTCCATTAGATTTGGTTCAAATATCCAACGTAGCTTTAACCAGGGAAGTAGTGATTTTTTGTTAGATATTACAGATAAATTACATTTTTCAATTTTAATGGAGAATGTTTCAACATGAATACCTCTCAATAGGTTATTTTGAACGAAGGAGAATAGCGACTAAAGTTTGTCATCCAGCCGCAGATGATTCCCTAACTGATTTCATGAACATTCTGTTCATATTTCCAAACAAAAATCTAAATGCAATTTCCAACGTGTTATTGCAGGAGACATATTTCAATCTTTTCCATTCTTGCTGTGTGAAATTACTTCTCAAGAGCCTGCTTCCCAATTCTTCCATTTTGATGAGTTGCATGGAAGAGCGAAATAGATTCTCATCGACCAAAAAGGAATTGGAGATCTATCTAATGTAAGAGGTGCGTTCCTTGCATCAATGAAATGAACAATTTCTGTGAGTGATACTTTTGAATAACATTCTCCCTTTCTCATACATTTATATGAATTTTCAATCATAATTACAGATACCTGAAAAATCAACTATTTCAATGAAAATACAAATTACTACTTTTAGATTTTTTTCCGTTATAGTCTACTCACAATATCTATCAGATACACTGACACTGAAAATGAAGTTGGTTTATTTATTGATTTTGAAGATGGAATATGTCAATTTTTTCAGTGATGATCAATTTATTTGAAATAGATTCTTCAATATAGCTACTATAGTTTCACATTTCCCATACTATGTTACTCTTGATTATTGTATACATAACTTATGGAACGTGTAGACCATAGGAATTCAAGAGAGTATTTGTGATTGGCGCTGATAAACTGCTAGTGCATAAAATTTTGTATGTATCACGAGCGTAAAATGCGTTTATGGCCTTGATACATAAACAACTATTAAAAAATTAAATGGCCCTTCTACGCCTTCGTAGGATTCATTTTTACCCCGAATGATATTTGAGAATGATATTTGAAAGGTAGCAAAAATTGTTCATATGAAGGGTATTTCAAATGCAATTGCTAAATGTCATTATTTTATAAAATGACGTTACTTTTCGAACGAATCTTTCTCTGCAAATTTGATGGTTCGAATATACAGGGCTTCGAAATTATTTTATAGAGAGTAATCAAATAAATGTTCATCATCAAACTATTTTATCAATTATTATTTAAACGGCTTTTGTCAATTATTATTCCAATAAATGAATCACACCGTTGTATAAAGAGGGAGATGACACTATAGCCACGAACTACAACCAATATCATGGGTAACACATCTTTCTAAGATATTTGAGAAAATCATGAAATTACGACTCGATTCTTATCTAAAAAATATAAAATTCTATCCGATAATCAGTTTGGTTTCAGGGCACATACATTTACGGAAGACGCAATTTCAGCCTTGACGCAAAAAATCACAAATTCTCTCAACAAGTCTAATCCATGTATTTGTATATTCATAGATGTGGCCAAAGCGTTTGACAGTGTAAGTCTATAGGTGATATTGGAATTAGAGGTAGTTGCTTGAATCTCTTTCAGTTATTTGAAAGGTAGAACTCAAGTGGTAAAGGTTGGCAATGCACTTAGTGCTGTGGCAGAAATTGAATACGGGGTCCCACAGGGTTCTGTTCCCGGACCAACTCTCGTTAACATATACGTTAATGAACTATTCTCACTAGAGTAAAAGGGGAGTATTATCGGTTTTGCCGACGATACTGCCATTTTTTACGAGTCTGATAACTGGCACTCACTGAAACATATTATCGAAAAAGACTTCAATAAAATAACGAATTGGTTGAAACATAAATTATTAACTCTTAAAATAGAAAAAATCAATTATTTACCATTCAGTTGCAACTGCACCAGCGCTCTTCCCTTTGATAGAATCGACGACAGAGCTGGAGCAGAAATTTTCAGCATACTACCACAAACCGAAATTAAATACTTAGGAGTAATAATAGTAATAATACAGTTAAAAAATTAAGAACAATTCTTTATAAATTTTGAGTCATGAAAAACATATTACCTTTACATCTTAAAACTGTATATTACTCGCGTGTTGAAAGCCATCTTCGCTATTCAATAACAGCCTGGGGAGAGGCATCAAAAACACATTCACTCCCCTAGAAGTTATACAACACAAGTTCCTAAAACTTATATTTGACAAAAAGCCCCATATCTAACCCAAGCACTACACTGAGAAACGCAGGTTCTTGATCTTATACGCAATTGTTCTTCCTACAGTCTTGCACTAGACACCACGTGTCTAAAGACAAAGCGCAACTACTGGCACACAACTATTACACCCGTCAAAAAAATTTATATATTGCTCCATTGATGTTGAAGACCGTCATACAAAAAAACATACCTGGCACCAAAATTTTATAATAAAGTTCCTGACGTAATGAAAGTTATGCAGCCAGCAAACCGCATCAAAACATCACTAAATAATAATTAAATAACCCAATGAGTAATCTGTTTACCTCGTGAAAAAAAAAATGTTGTTTCAGCAAGACCCTGTAATTGTTCTTTAGCAATTTTGATTTTACACTGAGCCGTTCTGCGAAAACTGTGATGACTCATCTCATGTGAATTGCAGCAGTTTTCGCTAGATGAATATATATTGGTATATTGTACTATACCTTGTTTTCTCTTCATTCACTTTAATAAGACGTTTTATTATTATGTTGAATATGTTTGAATTGAATTTATTGTAATTATTGTATGAGTTTGTGTGCCTGTGATTGAGTGAGTGCGCGTGTTTTCCTATGTTTTCCATGTTTTACGTATAAATGTAGATCATACATTTGATTTTATAATTATGTTAGTTATTGTATTATTATTTCATATTGGTTAGTCAATTCTCTCGCGAAACAAGTGTTTTACACTTATCGAGTATTTTTATTCACATTCAATTTTTAATTAGTAACTTGTAACTGTGTCACATGTATTTTATATATATTAGTGAATAAATGATTATTATTATTATTATTATAGGATCGATCTGTGAATTGGACTAGGTGATAAGGATGTTAGGACTAAAACCTATCAGAACTTCAGCCAAATTTGCGGAAAGCCATTGTGTATAGAAAATGTGCAGGGTATTTTCACAAATAAAAATTGTCGTAGGTACTTTTTACAAACAAGAAGAATATACATGAAATATTTTCAATTTTTGGAGAGGATTGTTTATAAAATTCAGTATCTAGCCATTTAGAGAATGACTATTCTTGAGGCATCCAGGTCCGTACCACCACACAAGAGTTTTTGAAATATATGGCTGAAATATATTTTTTTTGATTCAAGTGGAGGAAAGAACTACTTATGTCACACCTAGTAACTGTATATTCTTTGAAATTTCAAATTTCAAGGTGCTCATATCATTTTTGACTTTGAAGTTCGGTTTCCTAAATTTAAATATTGAAACTAATACTTGAGTACGAAAGTAGAAATTATTTAAAAAATATGTTCCATATTTTTCCTATAATGAATTATTGAAAATTCCCGACTCCGCCCGTGAAAATTTTAAACAAAAAACATACATGCTCTTTTTCTTTCATATTCAACTGATACGACAAGAGAATGAAAAAATATTCCGCCATCTTCGAGCCACCATTTTGAATTTATGAATTTTTAAAGAAAATTCATAATCTCTGACCCCGAAAACCCATACTACCAATTTTGAAGCGAATCGGACCATTATCACAAATCTCATCCGGCATATTGGGGCCGCCATTTTGCTTTTTTCTTCAACAAAAATGTCATATTGCATTGTCTACGGAATTATGAACACTTGCCAAATTTCAAATCATTCGGACGTCTGGAAATTGGTGAAGCTAATAATATAAGCGTGATAAAAAAGAAAGATATTTTGAGATTCATATGGTAACTTGTGCATCTGAAATATTCACATTTCGGAATATTTTCAAAAATGTTTTTCCTGATAAGTGGAGAAACCACAAAGATGATCCCTGATTTTTTTCACATTTTTCATTTGAAATCTGACTTATGAAAATAATATGTTATACAGAATGTGCAAAACTACCTGACTTTGGTGTAATGAAGGTTCCTTCTAATAACATACTATTTTCATTAGTCAGATTTCACATGAAAAATCTGAAAAAAATCAGAGATCATCTATGTTAGACCGGGAGGCCATAACGGATTTTTTCTGTCTCATTTGTTCACACTCAGCAGAATAAGAACCCCCTCAATTACACCTTCCACTAGCCGATCCTGAGGTCGCCGAATAAAAATCGTGGACCAAAGGGTGGGGGGCGCGAGGGTGAAGTATTAAAAAACCGGGGGTCTCGAATCATTTCTTACTATTCGGTGTATGGTGGATACGACGCGCAGTGGCGTTGTCTATTGTTGTAAAAAAAAATTCAATAACAGATAATCATTTGTTTATGTTCGGCAGTTTGTTGATTCAACTATTCACTCATTAAAACTCTAGAAAATATGATTGCCGAACATTTTGGTTGGATCAGGGGCCAACCACCCCCGCGTACATTTGTCGTCAGGGTGTAGAGTATGCGTGTATCATACATTAATGTTCGGCATTGATTTTGTTTCATTTATTAAAGTATAAAACATACATGCCGAACAAATTAATTGGATATTGACCTTGGTATACCAAAAATCCAATTTTCGTTGATAATATTATTTGTTACCGTTCGGGGATGATTTGCACTGTTTTACAAAACTAGCGAAAAAAAAATCCGTAAAAAAATTGTCAATACAACATAATGAATGGCAGATTTGGTCATGTTATGGGTTAGAAAAAATTGCCTGTCAGATATTTGGCGATCAATTATGGTGTGCCGAACAAGAAAACGTAATCGCCGAACATTTATATACCAACCTCTGCCCGCATACGTTGTTGTTTGATTGTAGTAGATTTTTCAGTATTCACGGTTACTGATAAATTAAAAACCTCACTATATCCATAATTTCAATAGGGAAACTTGTTGGGTAAGCAGCATGCAGGAAGTATACTCTTATAACACGTTATTCCAATATTTCGACAAGTATTATTGTCATCATCAGGAAAAGCTACAATAATGTTAAAACTATAGTTAACAACTAAGCAAAGACTACCTCCCTCCTATATATATAATGCTTATTTCCTTCATAAAGACATTAAACGTGAGGTTTATAGTGAAAAGTCAACATCGATGAGACATATACAAAGTCATGATTCATGATGGTGGAAAACATCCACTTTCATAAAAAAAAAATATTATAACAATTCTTTCCGTTGAAAATGACGCGAAGGATATGTTGCTCTTCTAGCTGTTTGAATCGACAAAGCCTTTTAAATTTTTTTTTAATTAAAGTGGATGTTTTCCACCATCATGAATCATGACTTTGTATGTGTCTCATCGATGTTGACTTTTCACTATAAACCTCACGTTTAATGTCTTGATAAATGAACATTTCCGAAAGTTCGACCAAATAACAAAGAGCATTCTTTAAAACAGACCAGTATTTTGACTGCATTCTCAAGATCCATCCGCATTTTTTATATAAATAATATATAATTCGTTGATAGGAGGGAATGCTTTTCTGGGCCATCTGCTCCTGGTCATATGACATATCGTTAAAAAAAAAAAAATCATTTCTTTTTCCAACTATCTATATTTTTTTCGTATTTCGTTATTTTTTTTAACATACACACTCTGAATACCTATCCAGTATTGTATGAATTGTATTACCGATACTACTTTTTGAGAGCAGAAACATTGCAATTACTCGACAGATGGCGCTGAGGGCTCATCAACTTAAAATTTTCAAAAGGCATAGAGATCGATATTGTGAAAATACGTATAAAAGAAAATCAAAAAAATTTAGATGTGTAATTTGACTCCACATGAAATTTGTAAATTTTAAATTGCCCCTTTCTAGGGCAATCACTGTCTATTATTGCAAAAAGTAGTATCGGTGATACAATTCAACATGGTATTTGTCCCATGTTTGTACGTCGCACCGTTCAGAAGTTACGAGGGTGAACTAAAAAAAGCAGCACTGCATTTAATTTTTTTGGCATAACTTTCTTTGTATCCTTCATTTTGTCATGAAAATTGGCAAACGTCTTACTTTAATGAATATCTTCAAAATGCACGGCATGCCGAACAGTAGGTAATGATTATGATATATAAGCATTTTGCCGACAACTTACATCTGTTTTTACACCCTGAAGATCCATTCAAATTGTTCGGCAATGGTTATTTCGTAAAATTTTGCATTGCAATGAGCTGCTATAAAAATTTCAAAAATGAATGTATGATACACGCATACTCTACACCCTGACGACAAATGTACGCGGGGGTGGTGGTTGGCCCCTGATCCAACCAAAATGTTCGGCAATCATATTTTCTAGAGTTTTAATGAGTGAATAGTTGAATCAACAAACTGTCGAACATAAACAAATGATTATCTGTTATTGATTTTTTTTTACAACAATAGACTGCGCGTTGTATCCACCATACACGTTCGGCGATGCCGTCCGCCCATACTTTTTTTTTCAATAACAGTAACTTGCGAAATACGCCGAATAGTAAGAAATGATTCGAGACCCCCGGTTTTGTAATACAACTTCACCCTCGCGCCCCCCACCCTTTGGTCCACGATTTTTATTCGGCGACCTCAAGATAGTGGAAGGTGTAATTGAGGGGGTTCTTATTCTGCTGCATGAGTGTGAACAAATGAGACAGAAAAAATCCGTTATGGCCTCCCGGTCTATGTGGTTTCTGCACTTATCAAAAAAAATATATTTGAAAAATCTCCCGAAATGTGAATTATAGGGCATGGAAAAACCAAACTTGACAGATTTTCCATATCTAAGAAATTTAATAATGGAATTCCAGTTTGTGATGGAAAAAAAATAAAATGACCACTTTAATTGATGTTCTTTTCTCTAAAAATTCATTCTCTTATGTTTTTTCCTAGTTTCCCGAATAACCCGAGAAATTCACACTAAAGAATTAATGAGTAGGACGTCAAATTGATTTCCATACGGTGTTGCCAATTTTTCGCCTTGCACGGCTCCGGAGAAACTCTAGGTTTCTCCGAAATGAAATAAAAAAAAAACTTAGTTGGTACCACATATACTTCGTCGAAAGTAACAAATTTAGTTTAAACCAAAACACTCGTAGTCGTTTAGTTAAAGACGGCAATTATTGTGTTTTTGGCCTTTGTTTTAGTTGAGCAGGTACAAAGAACAAACTCTACCTGATTATTTTGGTAAGTAAATATATAAAAACGTATATATTCGAACTTTCGGTGGCAATGAGAACGTACTTATTTGTTTTCATAAACAGGTAAATATTTATCCAAACTTCAACTTGAATGATCCAACCGATGCGCGATGATTCTGGATATCCTTGGCTGAGAGCACATGTACCTATGATATGAAATAGTCCATTTTCTTTGTGTGATGGCATTGAGCGTACGAATATCATGTACCGCGCCAAATGATCCATGAATAACAGGTTCACACTTCAATTGCATAAAACTCCGTCAAGTATTTGATGTCACGTTAAAAATTTAACATGGCGTTATATGCCAGATTGGGTTGCATAGAAACACTGATCAAAGACTTGATGGCACAATAACTCAATGCCACGTTAACTTATGATGATTGCTAGTCAACGTGAAATATCGGTTAATGCATAAAAGCCAATCAATTTCTAACGTCACATCAACTCGAATTTGATCAGGCATTATCTTAATCAGAGCTCCACTACTGATTAAAGTATCAACAAAAACTGACAGATAAAAACTCTGCCAAATAATTTGAATATTTCCAAGTTTTAGTAAACATTTTCAACATTTTTAGTCCTTGCTGGCATATAAGGTGATGTATATAAATAAGATTTGGTAGGTGAACGTATATTAGAGACAGTATCTGAAATATCATAATCAGAAGAACAATTTAGTAATTACTAGTTTGGAGACCTAACCAAGAACCTTTCGAAATACAAACAATTCCATTGGAAATGATGATCTCAGTTTTTGTTTCAACAGTTTAGTTATTCTAAATATTTGGTGATGGAATTGATCCATATATTATTTGAAGATGAGATTGAGCTCATGAATCAATTACTATTAACGCTGAGGTATTAGGCAACTGGTGCATACCAACAAGTTTTTGGGGACGGTTTGAATATACATACAAATTCGTGTCCATACTACTCTTTTTCTCTTAATGGATATGCTGTCTGATCTTTTGCATTCCACATTACATCCGATATATTAAAATAGAAAATCGTGTCCTTGTAGCTAGGTATTTCAATAATTCAACACTAACTATACTAGGTATTAACTTTTTTACAATCTTCAGTTATATTGTTTCCTCTACCTTTGTACCATAATTGGATTCTCATTTTCTTAGAGCTAGGACATTTCTTACCACTATTTATCTCAGATGAATAGTGTAATCTAATAAATAATACAAATGACGCAGTTTTTGAAATGAAAACACTAATCGGAGCCATATAATGTACACACATATTTTCATCTGCATCTAATTCATTATAGCAATATGGTATTCTTATCCATAATTATCTTTATTTCTCTTCCCTTCCCAATGAGAGAAAGTTACGTAATTTTTTTTAACAATATCCTTCTATATTTCCTTTTTTCGTTCTGTTTAATTTTCTCCCTTTTCCTTCTTATAATTCTTCAATTCTTCTTATTATTTACCTCAGACGAATAATATAGGTATAATCGAATAAACAATATAAATAACGAAATGACACGAACGCACAAATAAACCTAGCCTAAAAAAGCTAAATGAGGTCTGAAACGAAAAAAATAGCACTATTGCCACATATTTTCCGTCATTAGTAAATGAGACATTAATATAACTTGGTCATGTTTTATGCAACACATCAGATATTTAACATGACGTCAAATGTGACGTGACGTTAGTTAATCATAAGATTGATTTTTCTTTGTGCAACCGGCCCTAGGTCTTTGTCTGTCAATGGAAACTGCCATGATGACATAAGAGAAATCAACTCAAAAAATATAATTTTGTTATTTAATATGAGTTCGTAGAAAAAGTACAGTATGTAACGCGTTCATAAATTCTTCTAGATACTGTTTTCTGATACGCTGCGCTATTGATTTAAAAACTCGTAAGTGAAAGGACGTCTATAACACATGTTACATAAGATACTATTAAACCTGAGTTTCAAGATTTTTAACGCTAAAATATCATGAGTAGTGAGTCTTCCGCAAGGAGCATAGGAATAAATTCAAAATGGGTTGTAATAAACTGAACAATATTTGAATCATAATATTATAATCGGTTAATGGATTTTTCGTGTATGCTACTGTACACCCAAACCTAACCTGAGCAAGGTAACATGCACCTTAAGAGTGCAAATCAGCCGAGCGCAAAGCGGCCAACACCACCATATATTATCACACTGACCACCAAACATTATTAAACGAAGTATTTCATTCATTGATATTTTGGCCCATATCATACTATCATTCAAGAATTAATCCATATTTCGAATTGACAAAATACGGTCTAGCAAATTTTTTAGGATTTTTTGTCCAATAGAATATCGTGTTTTTGTAACCAAGCAGATTTTAAAAAGTGAAATTTTTCGAAAGCAACCGGTTGTTTATTTTGCCAATTATTCTTGTCGGTTTTTGTGTTGATTTATGAAATATTTCGGGAAAAATCATAGAAATTGAAAACGCCATCACAAACGCAATACGAAAAAATACGATGAAAACTCGGGCTTATTTATATATTGGCACAATTTAATGAGTTTTGGGAAGCATGAGAACATAAATTATTTGCGGAACAAATTGTCAACATTATTCGGGACTAGAGATTTAAAATGAAGAGGAAGAATGGTGACGATTGAGTATAAAGAGTCCTGTGTCTAAGCAATGGGTAAAGTAAGTTTAGTGGATTTTTTCGAAAATGAAAAAAGTGATGTTACTGACGTAGTGGCTCATGAGAACGAATCTGAAAAAAATTGAGTACTTTTAAGGCCAATTCACAAACTTGACGTTCCGTTCGCTGTTGCCATTTGCGTCCGCCGTTCTCAGGTTCAATACACTGAAATGCATAAAATCATTCATTCATTCATTCATCATTCGTCAGAAGTGATCTGTTATCTGATTGTACACCTATTAATTGGATCATGTCTTTGTCTACAGAGTTAATTTTTGAATGCTGTGCAGTATTATTTAAAAAAGAATATTGTCTAATAAATGTATACAGACCATCTTTAAATTCCTCTAGCGACATTGAGTCGTTTTTTGAACATCTTACTAGATTACTAACATTAGCGCTAAAAAAAATTGCATGTGTAATGGTTGGAGGAGATTTCAACATAGATCAATTTACAGATAACCTATACTCCAAAAAATTATTCGATATATTTGACTCCTTTGGCATGTCCTCTTTAATAACTGAATATACTAGAATTTTCACCACAGCTAATTTAACTAGTTATTCCTCTATAGATTATGTAGTAACTAACCCACCGGATAAATTTATAACATCCAACTTTGATCCCGGTTTATCAGATCATCACTGTCAAACTATAAAGCTGGAGTTATCTAGCTCCGACACAGTTCCAAGAATTCGTAAAACATATACGTTTAGAAACATAAATGAAAACAATAAATTATTTCAATAGTCAACTTGGAAAAGTAATTTACGATACTAATACTGAAATGAATGTTAATGAAATTTTTGGTGTTTTAATCAGAGCTTTGAAAAAATATCTAGGAAAACTGTCCCTAAGAAACCACATGAAATTAATTTCTCTGCTGAGTTAAGGTGTCAACGTATGCAATTGGGCGATTTAGACTGGTTACGAAAAAGAATCTCGGATAATAATATAAATGAGAAATACAGAAGATTGAAAAAGGAAGTCAATAAACAAATTATAAGAGAAAAAAAAATATTACAATAATATAATTGACAATTCTGATAATAAAAATAAAGCTGCCTGGGTGCTGGTAAACGAAGCTAAAGGCAAACAAAAAAATAATATCATTAAATAAATTAGACACAATAACAAACATTTAATCGATCCACTCGATCAGACAAATGCTTTCGGTGAATACCTGACTACAAATGTTGATGAAAAAATATCCAACCACTTTGGCAATAGTCCTGGCAACAACTGTACCACAAGTGACTCCTCAATACAGACAATGTTTTTTACACCTGTCACTAAATCTGAAGTTATAGAAGTAATCCACAAATTACCTAATAAAAAATCTACCGGTATGGATGAAATCCCCATTACTGATGTAATAAAAGAATGTAAAGAAATAATTGCTCCTATGTTGGCACATATAATAAATATTTCTATTGCACAAGGTATATTTCCAACTAGCCTTAAGATAAGTTGACTATACACAATATATTCATGACACATTGGATGTTGGAAGCTGTGTTGTGTCTATACTATTCGATTTAACTAGGGCTTTCGACACTGTCGAGAAAGCTTTTGTACCTTTAAAGTTGGACAACTTAGGTATACGTGGCTACCTTAATAAGTGGTTTACTTCGTTTCTGGATAACAGAAATTTTTTTGTTAAAATCGAAGATGTCATGTCAAGTGAGTTCGATGTTGATTTGGGAACACCCCAAGGAAGTGTCCTTGGTCCATTAATTTTTTTGATATTTATAAATGATCTCCCCATAACTACATTACTCAGGCAAAAGTGCTAATGTAGGCTGATGACACCTGTATGCTTATTGCTGATCATTCGAAAAGTACTCTGTCACAAAAAATACATACCACATTCATGGAATTCAATAATTGGTGTTCTAGGAACAGAGTAATAATAAATCTTAAAAAAACGCTATGTATTGAATATCACACTATTCATAAACCGCGATCTTTCGACTATTTTTCTATTGATAACTCGGTGATAGAATCTTCAAATCGTGTTAAATTTTTAAGAACCCTTTTCGATTGTAACCTGTCTTGGACTGATCAGACTGACATTATTTGTAAAAAACTCAATCAATGTTACTATTTATTAACTACTTTAAAATCCATGCTTGATACCGAAACTCTCATGAATGTTTACTATTCTTATGCTTATGCTGCTATTGCTTATTACATAATCGTATGGGGATAAGGGCGAGACATAGAAATAATGTTTGTCTTACCTTACAAAAGCGCATTTTGAGGCTTATTTTTAAAATACCATATCGGTTTTCGTGTCGAGACATATTTAAACGTAAGAAAATCCTCACTGTCACATCCATCTACCAGTTAAAATTATTAACCTACATATATTCTAACCAAAAGTGTATTGTAAGGAATAGAGACACTAGGCATAAAAATGATTTTTTCTACGTTCATGCAAAAAAACAAAACTTTATTGAACTATATTTGGTGGAAAAACTGTCTCTTTATTGCACTCATCTGTCATTCTACTATAGCGTTCTGTCATCATGACAGACATAAACTTTCAAATCGACGTCAAATTTAGCCCATTTTCGGTGAGATTGTATTACGTTTTAAATAGTTGCATGTTTCATCATATTCATTATATAATGGACTCTGAAATTACTAGAAAATGCAATTTGTAAAAATAAAATTATTTCCTTCGAATATCATCTGAATTACACAAAATGTTTTTGAATTACTTTTAGCACTTAGATTTAAACAAACAATGTCTTCCTTACAGTTTAGTGCCACCTAAATGAAACATTTTCTGGTTTTTGCATAAACGTAGAAAAAATATTGTATGAAACTCGTGCAAAAAGAGTTTATTGCACACGACGTGTTGTCCAACTCGGCCTGATGGCCTCGTTGGACAATTTCACGTCAAAAGTCTCCAGTTAGGGCTGGCATTAGTTTTCATAACAAGTTACCTCTGTCTCTCAAGGAAAGTATACATCTAGTGATATGTTCAAAAAAAGGTTAAAAGCAATACTCGTTGATCAATGTTTTTAAAATTTTAACGAATTTGAAAGGTATCTTGTGATGCCGGGGCAAATATGACATTATGTATGAAAAACATCTGTTGTTACCTATGTAATTGTAAATGCTATACACTTTTGTGTATTTCTGTTTGTATACTCGTATGTGTGTACTTTTCTGACACGTCTTATCTATTGTAAGTAATAGCGAAAGGACAAAATTGAATTGAATTGAATTGATCCATTCAAAGATGTGTGTTTTCAATCAGCTAGAAGTGCAAGAAACTCAAAAAGAAAGGCTTTACAAGAATTTCCAGTGAAAGAAAGTTCAGTGGCATTAACACCAGAAGAGCTGAAAAATATGGTGAAAACTTGGAATGAAAATACTCCCATCAGCCTTCAGCGAAAATTTCATCATGTTGCAGCAGTAGAATTAACGTGGCGTGGGGGCGAAGCATCTAACTGCTTGATCCATCGTTTTCAAGAAGAACTGAACAATGTTGGAATGCCTACTGGAAGAATTGAATATAATCAATTTTTTTCTAAAACAGCCCAAGGTGGTGATCATCGTACTTCTGACAGCCGATGGCTCACGTGAAAAATTTGGATTTGTGCCCTGTGAAATTGTATAGAAAGATTATTTCGAAACGTACCACATCCATCAAAACGGATAGGTTTTTTCTGACTCCGAATCCTGCTTGGAATGAATTTAGCAAGCAGACAAATAAATGTGCAGAATATGTCGGTCTCGACGTAGTTGGGAAGAAAATAACGAACCATTCAAATAGAAGTACAGCTGTGAGCCTACTGTCTCAAAATAGAGCAACCGAAAATGAAATTATCAAAATAACAGGATATTCAAGTGCCGACTACCAACTCCATCAAACCATATCTCCAATTGAATACACAACATCATACCGAAATCATCAGTAAATTGAGAAATGAAGAGAGCTGCCAGCAAAGTACTACATCAGTTTCAATGGCAATTCCAACTCCAACATATTATAATAATTGTACTTTTCATCATTATCATTACTCTAATTAAAATTTATTTTCGTCTATTCAGTATTTATGCTTGAAATTGTCTGATCGAATATCCCTTCAAAATATAGAAACGTCAGTTTGACGGTTCAACTTCAGTTCAACTCTTCAACTGACATTAATGACACATGATGAACCGTTTCTGCAATACGCATTTAGTCCATAATAATTTAATTTATTCGTGAAATTTTCTGATTGAATATCCCTTCAAAATGCAGAATTTTGAAATTTTGAAAATTTTTGTGTTGCTGTACAAAACACCACTCGAGCAAGCTCTCGTGGTGTTTCTAAGCAACACAGTTTTCGTGACAGCAAGGTGAAAGTATTTTTTGAAAATTCAGCATTTTGTCGGGATAAGCTTTGTTCTGGTTCTGAAAATTATTAATCCTGCGACGTTAGGATTATGTGAAGTTGAGAAAAAGTAAGCGAATATGAACCTAAAGAGCAAACTTCTCGTCAACTGCGCATGATCCTGACGTCCCACACAGAAAAAAATTGGTACCTGAATACAATGAAAAAGTTCAGTGACTCAATGAATATTTTTATCAATATTGGTCCAATTAACGCAATCGTTATGTCAATGTACAACTGGTTATCCATACTATAAATACAGTTGTTAATAATATCAATCAATGTTCAAGAACATTAAAAAGGTTCGTTAGGGGAATGAATTCCATTCATGAAACGAATGAAGATTGTTCACCCAAGCAATAAATTGTATTCGTTCAACTACTGATTCATCAAATTAGTTATTATTGTCCATTCTTCGAATGAATGCTGTATGATTGATATAATGATTCAGATTAGTTCGACGATGGATATTTTTCATCAATGCAATGAATGGTGATTATTAAGTATCGGTTATTCCTTGATTCAATAATTAATATACATTAAATCTATGTTTCAGTTTATTCTCGTGATGCTTTCACACATTGAACTAATTATTTTATCATTTGAATAAGTGGTATTTATTCAATCATTGCATATCATTCGTAAATGCAATGAAGGCCTACCACTGATATTGAGCAATTGAGCATACAGTGAGTTTCCGAAAGATATGCAAAATAATTAACATGCATTCATCAGAACATCGCAATCCTGATTGGAAGGCGTATCTATCTATAAGTTATCTTTTATTTCGGCTGGCTCCTTTCGGAGCTCTTTGGATGTCTCTGTAGTCTGTGCTACCTGAGAAGATGCTTCAACGATCGCTTCTGTCTGCTTAAGTTAACCGGCTCTGTGCAAACAACGAAGTCGTGCGGAGTGGTCCCTCTAGTGGAGGCGCTGTGTACTACCAGCTAAAGCTAACTTGCCAGCAACGGAGATTTCTATAAGAGGATTCGTCTGAGCAGATGCCGGCAAAATTTATGAGTATATTTAAACACGAGATGGCTTGGTTCGACATGAGGGTTATTATTATATTCATGAACATAATAATTACGGAGTTATAGAATGGGAGGAAAATGTTGCTTCTATCTGCCTAACAAATCTGGGACTTAGTAACTTCGTTACACCTTCTATGATCTTTCCATAGCCCCAATAAAACCTGTGTGTAGATCTGAAAATAGATTATCATTGATTTCGATAAACTTGGATTCAATGTAACAATAAAATCATCTCTGGGACCATTAATCACGTTCATTGATATGATGAACAATTTCAAATTGATTCAGTATACCCCTTTCATTACCTCAATGAACTTTTCCATAGCAGCAACGAAATCTGGTCATAAATGTAAAAAAAGATCATCTTTGATCTTAATGAACTTGAATCATTGTCACGATGAAAAATATATTGCGCCAATGAGCGGAAAAGTAATAAACGGTATCCATTGATATAATACCACATTTTATTCATGAAATAGTATACATTGTTTCAATGTACTTTTTTCTTCATTTCGATAATCTTTTTCAAAGCCGTAACGAAATATGTTCATAGGTCTGAAATTAGATCATCATAGATCTCAGTGTACCCCTTTCCTCATCTCAATAAACTTTTCCGCAGGAGCAACGAAAACTGTTCATAAATGTAAGAAACGATCATCTTTGATCTCAATAAACTTGAATTCGTTGTATCAATAAATACCTACAAAAGTCAGTGAATGTTTATTCATTGCCACGATGAAAAATGTATTTTGCCAATGAACGGAGAGGTAAAAAACGGCATTTATTGATATAACGTACCACATTTTTTTCAGTGCAGGACCAAAACAAACCTTAAGTAAGAACATAAACATAAAATAACAGGTTAATCTAACTTTGCTATTCATGTGGAACGCAATCGTACCATACCGTACAAACGCTAATTTAACTTGACGGATAAGATTATTGAAAACTTGCTCGCTTCGCTTAGTATCGCATGGCTTAGAAAAGAAAAGGGGGAAAAATGAACTAACCTAACCTAAACTAAACTCGCTAACCAAGTACACACTTGAATCGCTCATCTAACTAAGCTGAGAAAATGTAATAGAATATGCTCGCTTAGCATAGATTCATCAAGCCAAGTAGCTTGAATTTTTTCTTAAATACTTGACTTGACTTCAAAACTCAAACTTTTGAAAATTTGATATTTGACTTGACTCGATTTATGGTTTGAAATACTTGACTTTATATCCATTACTATCAAACTACTTGATATTACTTTATAGCGATCCGTGAAATGTACACCGAAGCGTTAAAATAGGGGATTCGCCAAGGTTACAGTAAGCAGATTGCTCGATGACGATGTGCTGTTAATGGTAGAGCAAGCGTTGATCAAGGATAAACAGTGGCGGCTAGAGAATAATTGTTTATGTCGTAATGGAATCGGAACCTTTTCAAAACACGCAGAATTTCAAAAATAAATACTTGACTTGAGCTTGATTTGATTTCAAGTCAAGTCAAGTAGTTAGAAAATCAAGTCAAGTAGTGAATCTCTTGGCTTGCTTCGCGACCGAACCAAGCGTATTTCCTCATCTTATCAGTTAGATTAGATTTTAGTGTGAACGGATTATATTCAACTGAGAGGGCGAGGTTATTTCAGGTTTGGTTGGTTCATTTTTTCTCTCACTTCTTCCGTAAGCCACGAGATAGCTAGCGAAGCGAGTAAGTTTTCAATAATCTTGTACACGTTTGTTCTTATTTTTATGGTGATTTGGCAACAACAACCTAAGACAAGAATCAAAATTACGAACACTGTAGGTTATGTTTATGATTACAAGAGGGTTAAATTTTTGTAAAAAACTGTTGTTTTTGGTGCTTGTAATTGTGAAATAAAAGTTGATGATCATCTGAAAAAGAGGTTGACAAACAGAAGGAGATCTGTGTGATTTCATACTGAAGAATTCGTGTTTAAAAATGGTCGATTTTCAAGATTCGGAAGGGCATAACTCGAAAAGTATTTGAGACTCCCTCAAATTTTTATGAGATTCGTGTTCAGGAGACAAAGAAGTTCACTAAACCTACTTTCACCAAGAAATATGGAACACTAACTGCGAAAATACGGCAATGTTATTAATTTGCTGATGTTTACAAATCGGTGAAACAAGCCAGAGATGCTAACGTGGAGGTTTACTGAATCTACCAAAAAGCGCAAGATTAGTTCTCAAGCCCTATTTTTGAACGACATACAGCTCATGGCTAATGTTTGAAACGAGGAAAATATATGCTTGTATAATTATGTGCCTTTGGGTTAGTTTAGTAATTATGTTCAAAGAACAAAGAACGATGATTTTTTTTTGTGAGTCGTTCTTGGTTTATTTATTCATGAAATAGTTATTCGAATACCATTCGATGTAAAATTTTATTGTAGCAAAATTTTTGAATTCATTTGCTCGAGTTTGTTGCCTTGAAGGCGTGTGATTCTTTAACAATGTCACTAGACGAATTGATATGCAGCAAACACTCAAGATAATTGCCTGTAGTACAGTAACCACATACAAATGTAAGCCACAAGTGAAGAATGAATCGATAGCACTTTGAAACTCATCCATAACTTCTTTACTTCATTTCTTGTTATAACGTAGAATGTATTTTGTCCCACTCCACATAACCCTTCTACGATATTTACGGAGGATCCGAAAGTCATGGATATTTTAGTTGATATGAAATAAGTATACTGAAGCAGGAATCAGTACCCTCTTTGGACCATATGCAACGCTTTTAGACTAGTGAGAAAAGTCTCACTAATACATGCCAAAGAAAAAACTGGGTTTTACTCCTGCCTCAGTTTTCAACCCATAATCCCGGCAGTTTTCAGTAAATGTTGGAAATAATCGCTCATTCACATTCTACATAAAAAAATGGAGTATGAGATTTCAAGCTCGAGGTTTGCTCTTCACAACAGTATTATCAAACATATACGCAGGACATGAATAAGCGATTATTTTCAAGATTACTGAAGCCGTTTTTATGGGTAAATTGAATACGAGGCAGAAGTAAAACAAAGTTTTTTATTGGCATGTATAAGTGGGACCTGTCACACCATTTTAAAATTGTTGCATATAGTCCAAAGAAGGTATGGGTTGCTGCTTCAATATAATAATTCCATATTTACTAAATTATTCATGATTTTCGGATCATCCGCAAACATCTCCGTGAAGTTCGACTCAAATAATCAAATAATCAAATACTCAAATAATCGCATATTATATTTGCATGAGAAAGTAGGAGTCTACAGAAACGATGTGAACTTTTCCTTGTTCTTCTCCGATCATTTTTAGCAGAGTTATGACCAATCAAATATTCGGCTCCGCCAGAACTGTCAGTGGCGGTAAGCGTAAACAGGAAACTTGAAGTCGGCGTTCAATCACGCTTTCTGAGAAAACGAGCGCATTTCATAAGAAATTACTAGGTATAATTTTTGTAGAAAATTGAATTGTTTTTCACATTGTTGAGTTGCCTTTCCGATAAATCTTCTACTTTCTAAGATTACAGCCAAAATCTATTTATTTATTTTCAAACAAAAAAAAAAATGTTCCACACCTGGACTTTTAGTAACTAAACTCTGAGTACGTGTCAACATTACTTTCTATCACATCCAATTTTGAGTTTCTAAGAACGGTTTTGATGGCTTGATAAGTAGACAGAATGACAGAAATATCGTTTATCCAACACATGACAGTTATGACTGTCATTATTAATGTCATTTTACAGAAGTAAACTATCAAATAACACACTAGTGAGTTATAATCCATAAGTCACTAGTGAGTTATGGATTATAACTCATGGTTATGGATTATAACTCACTAGTGTGTTATTTGATAGTTTACTTGTCTAAAATGACATTAATAATGGGTCATAACTGTCATGTTTTGGATAAAACATTGTATGCCACTCATGTGTTATGTTTCCTAAGTCACTTTAGAATTTATACCACTCGGCCTGACGGCCTCGTGGTATAAATCTTTCTCGCGTGACTTATTTTCAACATAACACACTAGTACCATAAATAACTATTAATGAAAACAATCAGTACAAGAAGAGAAATCTTCGGTAACGCAACATATTTTTTTTTGACTTACCGTGCGGATAACATGCAGATTATAGTTGCCTCTGCACATAATTTCTAGTGTGAATGCAAAAATCCCTCGACTGGGTCCCAAGGCGCGTAACCCTTTTATGTAAGCGTACAGATGGAACAAGTGAAGTGCGTGAGAATGTTTGGTTTAAACTTTTGATGGTTAAGCTCCTTAAATCGGAAAACACGTGGCTAAGTTGGGAAGTCCAACTTTTGATCGGAAGTAGGTACCTGGAAAAATGTTTCGAATATAAAATATCTTTCATAGAAATAAGGCCGTAATTGCACTATTTGTGAATGAACCAAGATCCTGTTGGTAAGAATCAATCTTCGAAGGAATCGAACATAAAGTCGAGATTTAACGAGAGCGCTGAGAGGAATATTTAATGATTTTGATTCACTGATAAAAATGATTTTTTCTACAACCGAGCGAAAAGTACCATGTTTGTGCTTCAAAAAGAAAGCGGAAAGTTGCACTTTTCCGATGAGCGAGCTTTTTCTTACTTGCCCGCATATGGAAATCATAATAGCAAAACGTAAAATGTTTTTTAGAAGTAATTGAATTTTAGGTTCTACATCATTTGTATATTACGATAAATAGAGCGATAAATAAAGCAAATTACAAACTTTAGTTATAGAAAGTAATTAAAAAATAGTTATTATTGTTATAAACTCTTCAAACTTTATATTGTACTAAAGATGATACAAATGTATATTTAGTTAATAATTCTCATTATCCATAAATTACATTGATGCCCAAATTTTCGCGTTAAATAAAATACAAAACTAGCAACTTTAGTACGAAAAACAGGGCAAAAATGGGTCGATGGTTAATCTTCTTTTATTTTTCAACAATTTTTTACTACCAAGGATGGTAGAAATATATTTTTTAATCTCGCCCGTTTTAAAATCTGAACTGTCATATTTGAGGTTATCAATGAACAAATTCAGTAATAAATACTATTCTTCTACCAAATCAGAGGATGAGTACAAATGTAATTGGATATGACAACATGCAATACCTATGGAAGCCATTTTCAGAAGGTGAATGGTGGTAATGGCGTATTGTGGACACTCATAATTATTGCTAAATATGGTAAACCACCTGTTTGCTGGTAGTTGTAACGCATGAAGTTCACAACAACAAATAATTAGAACATAGTTATTTGTGACACATTTGAGATGTGATCGAATTCAGAAAAAACACCATTTGTTTTTATTTATAATGGATATACGATTAATGCCTTGCAGATTAAAGTTACTCACCTAAAAATTTTAGAAATCGGTTTAGTAACATAAATATTTAAACTCTTTGATTTTTGTGATACAGGGCGTCAAAATTAAAAAACGAAAATATTTTTTACAGGAAATTCAAAAATTTAAAATTAATAAAAATGATCGGAAGTTTTATTTATCCTTTTTGTACAAATTATTAGCAACCAACCATTTGATGCTTTGAAAGTATCAGCATCAAATCTTTTGCAGCTTTTAGTGCATTTTCTTTAATTATTGGCACAGACACAGGATATTTATAACTAGAATGGCTGATTTCTACCATATCCTTTGAAGATTAACGTTTACTTTTTTCGTTTGGCATGTTTTATTTATAATAACTAAACTTCAACTGAATAGACTGACTAAATTAATTGTCTTATTCGACAGGGTGTTTCCGAAATTGAAACAATAAATGAAACGGGAAGTAGAAGATGACAAAACAAAACGAAATGAAAGAACACTTTTTTGCCGAAAAAAAAAAATTTATTGAAGTTTTCGAGACTTTTTTTGGTAATCACTGATAAGAGTGTACAGCCTGCGCAAACCGCTCTGAAACACTGCCAACGGGCAGGCACGCGGTGGCCTGGAGAATCAAACAAGTGCCTCACAAACAAAGGTAACTGAAAGCGAAGTTTCATTAAAATTTTCAATCATTTCTGACTGATTCAAAAACGAAAATTATTACCATTTATTGATACATTATGTTCCATATAACAACCCATTTTCTTAATAGCTCCAATTTTCGAAACACCCTGTATTGAGAAGCAATAACATTTGTCAATAATACACAATAACAATGTATTTTCAGAATCATGTTACCTACCATAATGAGGATTAGTGGGAAAACCAAACTTACCCTATCTTATGCTCGAAACAAGAAACCAGTCAATCAGTCAAATTTTTATTCCTGACCTATTGCAGGTGTACGTACAATTGGGTAGGTTCTAAATTCTTAACTTTCGTTGGAGGTAATTTTTAAGGAAATAATATCTTGGTAGCTCATTTGTATGTCGTCCGACATATATGTCGGACGCGGACACCGACATATATATATATATATATATATATATATAAAGCTAGGAAAACTTGTTGGGTACGCAGCATGCAGGAAGTATACTCTTATAACACTTGTTCCAATATTTCGACAACGTTTATTGTCATCCTCAGGGAAAGCTACAATATTATTAAAATACAATGAAACAATGACTAACAGTGGATTCCAAAACTACTTACAGTGTCGGTGAGGTTATGTGCATAGATATTATAAAATAGACGTTAACAATTGCAATGTACATATTAAAACAATTTGTGAGAGTCCTTAAAGGTCATCATCAACAATTATTGAACTTTTATAGTTAAAAAACATTAATTATAATAAAATTGAAAAATTATTTCCTCATACCGGTATTTTAACGTCGGCATGGGAGAAGAAGAATTTAATTTAGGTTAACAAGTGAGGTTAGGTACGATCCTGCATGGAACAGTACTAAAATGAGGAACATTGACAGACTGAACCTACCATGGAACGAGACCTTGTCATTCAAACATGGAATGGCACAGAACACCATAGAATGATATGATGTCTTTTCTATGGTGTTCTGTGCCATTCCATGTTTGAATGACAAGGTCTCGTTCCATGGTAGGTTCAGTCTGTCAATGTTCCTCATTTTAGTACTGTTCCATGCAGGATCGTACCTTACCTCACTTGTTAACCTAAATTAAATTCTTCTTCTCCCATGCCGACGTTAAAATACCGGTATGAGGAAATAATTTTTCAATTTTATTATAATTAATGTTTTTTAACTATAAAAGTTCAATAATTGTTGATGATGACCTTTAAGGACTCTCACAAATTGTTTTAATATGTACATTGCAATTGTTAACGTCTATTTTATAATATCTATGCACATAACCTCACCGACACTGTAAGTAGTTTTGGAATCCACTGTTAGTCATTGTTTCATTGTATTTTAATAATATTGTAGCTTTCCCTGAGGATGACAATAAACGTTGTCGAAATATTGGAACAAGTGTTATAAGAGTATACTTCCTGCATGGTGCGTACCCAACAAGTTTTCCTAGCTTTATCTTAGCTGGTCAGCAAAGACTTCCTCTCTCCTATATATATATATATATATATATATATATATATATATATATATATATATATAAAACTAAGTTTTGGAAAGTATCAAAAAAGAAACTTTTCCTTGAGGTTGCAGTCAATTGGGATTGATTGGGTCGTTTATATACAAATGGTCACTGCAGCAATCCGGATGTTTATTGTTCGTTATAAGAGGTGTCCGCTATATAGAGGTTTCACTGTTTCAACTATTATGGACAAAACTCCCAATCCAAATTGTCAAATAGAATGAAGTCACAAAGCAGGTTAAGGCAGCATCAGCTACTAATGCTTATTCGTGGCACAGGAGCCCATTCCTGATGAATCATTTCGCCACTGAACTATTTTTTTGAGTCAAGAGGAGTATATTTCACAAAATGAACGTGAAGAGTAGAATTGTTTCACTGCAAACAAATTTATTTCAAGAGAATTTATGTAAAGAAGCAAACAGCTCATTCACTTTGAAATGGGAGTATATTCATCAATTAGAAATTATTCTTTTTCTGAGATTATTTTGTTCAGGAATGTGTATATATTTGATTGAAGATAGGTATCCTTTTTATCTGTCTAACGTCGAAATAACCCTCTCTCCCAGTCAGGATTCAAACTGAAAAATGAGGCACTACCAAACCACTATTCAAATGGCCTACACAGCAACGGACCTTCGACCATATCAGAAAGATGCTTGTGCAATTTTGCTCAAGGATGACAATATTGCAAGTTTCTGATGGGTATAGATACAACAAACGATCATAGAAAAAAGTCCCACTTTACGAACTTGTATAAAAAATAACTATTTCCAATAATTACGTTAAAAATTTATAATTTCTGACGACTCTTATATGTCAAAAGTAGGCAATTTTTGAAAAGAGTGCAAAATAGTATATTTTTGAACAAGAGATGAAAATACCGTTTTTTCTGAGACGGGAAAAAAGTTTGAAATTTCATCCCTGTTGACAGGTAATAAAATATAACTTTTTATGAAAGAACTATTTTCCCCAAAAACCGGGAAAAAAGTAAGTACTTTTTTCCCGGATATACAGTTACCGCCAAAAAGTATGTACCATATGGGAAAAAAGTTTATTATTAGAGTATTGGAAAAATGATTCTTGGGAAAAGTTTGTGCATGTCCGATAACCTAAAAATCGATTTTGACACATGTCACGTGATCGCTGGTATGGCGAGTGAAATGGCAAGATATTGAAAAAAGTTAATTGAAAAAGTGGCTTAGAATTGAATTTTATACAGATATACAAAGTTTGACAAAATAATGTGAGAAATTTGAAAATAGCAATTTTTTTTTAAAATATTTTCTTAGCTTTATAAAAATATCAAATTTTTTTCTTATGAATAGATTGACCATACTGAAATATTTACATTTCAATGATAATAACAAAACTTTCTCATTTTCTCCACACCAGAGAGCACTAAATTAAAAAAATTGAATTTTGTCAGAACCCTTGCTGTTACATTGGTTCATATCTAACAGTAATATCAGAATTCCACGATTATTGCGATGATAGGGAAATCCAAGATATCGTGTTTTTCCGGTTTTAATCAATTTTTGATGATAATCGTACACGAACGTTAGACTTCGCACATAATCTTAAAAATAGTGCCTCAAATTAAAGAGGCTAGAGTTTTCAACATTGCATGCGAAGTGAAACGCTCTGGCATGATTATCATCGAAACTTGATTATAACCTGGAGAACACCATGTTTCTGGAGTGTCATGTCATCATAATGGTCGTGGAATTCTGATATAACTGTTAAATACGAACCAATGTAACAGCCAGGGTTTTGACAAAATCCAATTTTTATAATTTAGTGCTCACTGGTATGGGGAAAATGAGAAAATTTCGTCATTCTCATTAAAATACAAATGTTTCAGTGTGGTCAAGTTATTCATAAAATAATAATTTGATATTTTCATACAGCTAGGAAAATATTTTAAAAAATTGTTATTTTCAATTTTCTCTCATTATCTTTTCAAACTTCGTATATGTGTATGAAATGCAATTCTAAGCAACTTTTTGAAATAACTTTTTTTGATATCTTGCCACTTTACCTCACTTTTTGCCTTTTCATGGTAATATTTTTCAATTTGCCGCCATACCAGCGATCACGTGACATGTGTCAAAATCGATTTTTAGGTTATCGGACATGCACAAACTTTTCCCAAGAATATTTTTTCCAATACTCTAATAATAAATTTTTTTCTCATATGGTACATACTTTTTGGCGGTCACTGTATATACACATAGGTAAAGGTACATATTTGATTGAATCGTCGTTTTTCCCTTTACAAAAAAAAATGGTGTTATATACGGGAAAAATAATAGATTTTAACTCTCTCTAATACTTTTTTCCTTGTATAATAAATAACTATTTTTCGTTAGGTGAGAACGAAAAAAACCTATTTCATCTCGAGTAGGAAATGCTAGTTTTTCTACGATAGATGTTGTCGGTGCATCGTTAATAAACGTGTAAAATTGTTGTGACGTTAAAACTTCAACCTTTTTTGCTTTGTAATTGAATATAACTAGTTTATCTTGTTATCATGTCTCCAAGTCATGAACTTTCTGTACACGAATTTATACTTTTTTCGGGATTTATCTGGCAAAAAATTATTGGAAATTGAGTTTGCCGCTTCAACTATATCCACCAATTTCGCTATCAGAGTCCATATTAATTATAGTTGATAGAGAGAAGTTCAATCAAATATACCTAATCGTGAAATTTTTTATAAACTGTCAAACGAAGTGACGTTCGTTTGCCGATTCAAATGCCGAGTAGTGAGATTAACTGTCATTATAGTATCAAAAATCCATTTTCATCTCTAGAGTGAAAAACTATCACTTTCACGTAGGTGTCCGGTTGGAAAATTATCATTTTCATATACATGAGTGGAAAATTCAAGAAATAGAAGCTACCCTAAACACCAAAACTACGTCACTTTCACTCGATGCGCGTTTCGCTATCAAAGTTACCTATACTCTTATTATCGCTTACTAGATAGTAAGCGTATATAGTAAGCGTATAGCTTTCGAGAATGCTAACTTTGTTAGCGAAAATCGCGTTTTGTGTAGCTTCTATTTCTTGAATTGTATTCACACCAAAATATGAGTGGAAAAACAATTTTGGATGGCGCCAGCGTCGAAAAAGTACAGACTGGTGGACCAAAGAGAATAAGCGGCCAAAGTTTTTAAAAACGTCGTAGTTGGGATTCACAAGAAAAAATAACCTTTTTGTTTGTCGAAATGAGACAAATTCAGGATGAAATAGTATAACTTTCAACAAGAGATGAAAATAATGTTTTTTTTTCGTGAGGTGACACAAGCAAAGCCGAACTGAGCGAGTGTGGCAATCTCACGAACGAAAAAAATGTATTTCATGTCGAGTAGGAAATGCTATTTTTTCTACGATAGATGTTGTTTTTAAAATACTGCATTAAAATTTTTAGAACTTTAATGTTTATAAACTGTCAAGCGAAGTGACGTTCGTTTGCTGGAAGTTTCCTTATATTTTGTTCCATTAACAGCAATAAATATTTTTTTTTTGAAATATCAAAAATTAAATAAAAAAATTACTGCAGTTTCGTTTTATATGGACATTATCAAACTATATTTCAAACTGATAGGTGTAAGTATTACAAATAAAAAGTGGTAAAAAACAGGAATTTTTATTTCTCATTTTTCATGATGGTTTCCCACCACGTAGTAACGGCTACATCCATCAAGTTAAATTATTTTTTCTATGTGTTTACGCACTGTCCACAGTTTATTTTATTGAACAGCCAAATAATTTGAGTCAACAACTCGGTCAACAATGATTTTTTATGAAAAACCAAATGTTCTGTTGTGAATTTGGTTTATATCTGCGTGATAAAAAAAAGTTCTTTTTGCGTGAGCTTTTCAGTATTTTAAAATTTGCAAATATAACTGCGATGCATCATTATTCGAGAATGACAGCTGAACAGACTTCGAAGTTTCACATGTGGGACTCACCCCTTTCAAGCATGATGAGTAGGTATCTCAGTTTAGGTCTTGTTGATTTCCATTTCTTCACACGATTTCTACACGCAATCCCTTTGCGGCGTATATATTAATTTAAATGTGCCTGTTCAACAACTACTTATTACGATTATCCCGAGAACCGTAAACGGAGGTAATCTCTATCTGAACCGCGAACTACTGCTGAAGTTGGCCGTGCTTTATCTGAATACCGTCGATTGTTTTCTCTGGCGCGCGTCCGTTCTCGTCGGAGCCTGCCAAGGTACACAAACTTTTGTCGGTATTTGTGTTCGCAAAAATAAACTAAAGGCCATCCTTGATAATTTCGAAGGGGTTTGTTGATATTATATTTTGAGTCGCAAGGGAATCTTTTTGCTTTCCCGTTTTTACTGAAAAAAATCTGCGATAGGCGTGCGCATTTCCTGACAGAAGCTCTAACAAAGCACTGCCGTAATGGTAGCCTGATTGATTTGGGGCGGGGTCAGATACCGTGCGGTACACTATTGGTTGTAGTAGTGAAGGAGTGTCGAGCGTCCCCAGTGCGCGCAGGCCGTCCCTAATTTAAACGGCTCCCTGCCCTAGCCGGTCTGTTTTCACTAGTAACATTGTGTCCCGGCAAGAAGCAACATACTCTGTTTTTACTTAATCTCTGTGTAAACTGCCCTATGTTGTGTATCATAATATTAAGTGAGCGCAAACTTGTTTTCGGAAGATTGATTGGAATGAAAACACGAAACGTACCATACTGCTAGAATAACAGTGGTGTTTTCGTTTTAGAAAACTCCGACGCTTTTCGATTGCCAGATAGAACTTTTGACTTTTGTTTGTTATTTTTCGGCGTTTGTGTATCTAACAAGTGGTGCCGGGTACTTCAACATGCACAATATTTTCACGGAACATCAAACAGCTTACAACCGATACGGAGGCGGCTACTCGTCCGCAGCGGCAGCTGCTGCGGTTACAGCATCCAATCCTTATGCCTACGAGCAGTATTCTAGATATGGGTACGCGGCTGCTGCTTGGCACCACCAACAGCACCCTCTCAGCACTGCTAAAGATATGGTCAAACCACCCTACTCTTACATAGCCTTGATTGCTATGGCCATACAGAACGCCCAGGATAAAAAAATTACTCTCAACGAAATTTACCAGTTCATCATGGAGAGATTTCCTTACTACCGAGAAAACAGACAGGGTTGGCAGAACTCCATCAGACACAACCTCAGTCTTAACGAGTGTTTCGTAAAGGTTCCTCGCAGCGACAAGAAGCCTGGCAAAGGAAGCTACTGGATGTTGGACCCTGATTCATACAACATGTTCGACAACGGCTCATACTTGCGGCGAAGAAGGCGTTTCAAGAAAAAAGACGCTCTCAGGGAGAAAGAAGAACAGATAAAACGACAACAGCATCAGTCTGACTCACCGACGTCCGCGGCTAAACGAGATGAGAAGCCCTTGGACGACGCCAAAAGTAAATTGGAGTGCAAACCGAAACGGGAGCCAAATACGGAAATTAATCACTGTATGAGTTCCAAATATGGGGATCCGAAATCGGTTATCGTACATCAGGAACATATAATGAGTGACGTGACTGCGTCTCTTCAAGCCATGGATACTGCGGCAGCTTTTAGTGTAGATAGTTTGATGACGAGCAGGGATCAAGCGATTAGTTATTCGAATTCAGCGAGATTGCACTCTTCTGGTGGTAAGTGGTCTATTTTCAAAACTGTTATCAGAGATTCACTACTTGACTTGATTTTCTAACTACTTTACTTTACTTGAATTGAAATCAAGACAAACTCAAGTCTAGAATTTATTTTTGAAACTCAAGTCGAATTAAGTAGTTATACATCAAGTACTTGTAAATCAAGCTATAGTAATAATCTGATTAACTGCCAAAACGCAATAACAATAAAAATATATGGATGCAAAATCAACAAAACTGGAGTTGGTGAAATACAGTACAATAATATTCACGTCATAATGTCCCACTCTTAAATGGCAAAGTAAGTTATATTTTTGAAATGCCCACATGCGTGCCACAATTTCTACTAGATTGCTTGAATCCTATATATTTTCGTATATATTCAAAATTTTATAAAAAAACCAGCCACAAATAAAAAATTATTAATATTAAGATTTTTTTGATCCACCGTCTAGATTATTCAATTGTGTTATAAATTACTACATAGTTATAGCTAAAATCTAATTATTGTTTTACCTTCTTAAGCCAACTCGAAACTGAACTTGTGCTACGCCTATTCGAACCTGTATTTTTATTACTCTTAGGATCTTGATCGACTATGAAATAATTCGTAATTTTTTTCGTTTTATTAGATACACTTTTATCAACTTCTACTCTTTCGGCCATTGATGGCGCCGACCCTGCACTTCTGCTTCGATTTTGACACTTTTTCATCTACGATATACTCCAAGCCGCTGTATTGAAAAGGTTCCGATTCCATTACTGACAAATCACTTAAATCAGACATAAACAATTATTCTCTAGCCGTCACTGTTTATCCTTGATCACGCTGCTCTACCATTTAACAACACGCACGTCGTCATCGAGCAATCGGGGGCCTGCTTACTGTAACCTTGGTGAATCCCCTAATTTTAACGCTTTGGTGTGCATTTCATGGATCGCTATCGATCGCTATCAAGTAGTTTGATATTACTTGACATCAAGTCGAATCAAATTTTCAATATCTTGAGTTTTGAAGTCAAGTCAAGTATTCAAGTTACTTGGCATCATGAATCCCTAATTGTAATTAGTGAAAAATATCTTGAAATTCAATAAATATTTGATATTGAACGTCTCTGGATATACTTGACGCTTGCAGAAAAAATACTGTTACCTGAATGAAAATGCGAATTTTCACTTTCAGATTTTTCTTTCCTTTTCAGTTAGAGTCTTTTCACAATATCTATCAGATGTAGTTCCATGTCCAGCGTGGCTTGTGCCGGGGAAGTAGTTGTTTTCTGTTAGATATTACAAATAAATCACATTTTTCATTTTTCAATTTTCATGAAGAATGTTCCCCTTTTCAACTGTTACAATGTTTTCAAATTCATGATTGGTTACCGAATTATCTCAATTTACTTTTCATTCATTGAAAACAAAAACTATATTGGACATATTACAATGAATAAAATAAAAAAAATGTGCCCATCAGAAATTATTCAGGGAAGTAGTTATTTTCTCACATAGAGTGCCTTATTTCTTCAAATATTGTGGAATCGATAATATATATACAAAATAACATAAAAGGGATAATCATTTAAAGTGATATACATATATATATATATATATACACTGCACCCCAGCAACGATGGATTCGTATCCAGAACAACCATTTCACTGCCAATCTACTACTATCTACTACAATCTACTACTCTGTGTTTCTGAAAATACAGTTATAAATAATCCAAATTAAGTCTAACTTCTTATCTAAACATTTTCAAAGTAATGTGTTACGACAGTAACATTGGTATTTCGATAGGAAGTCAGACAATTTTGGATATTTTAGAACTGATTTTTTTTTTCAGGAATCAAACGGTTTAGTTGTGAAGCGGTTGTTCTTATTATGAATTCGAAGATTTTTCGGCCTTGTTTGCCCCCTACTATGAGTTTTTGGAAATGTCTGTGTGTACATCGCTAGTAGCGTCCAGTGTATATCACTTCAAATGATCAATTTCGGACCATTTTGTAAATTTTTGGAGTATCTGACCAAATTTTTGTTTTTATTCCAAAATTTGTTTTAACGGTCATCCGGTTGCACCCCTACGAGCAACCCTCAGAAGTTAAACGTGCGATCCCAATCATACGAAGGCTTAGAGCGTACATGCGATATTTTTTTCTAGTGTTAATTTCGAGTTACAACTCGAAATTAAGGCTGACTTATGAAAATAGACCGAATTGAGCATTGGTGTTTAATAATTTTTGCCGGAGAGAATCAAATAAATGAAATAGTAAAATCGACAATGCCCAAGTACCCTTTTCTCCAAATATTTTCACCATATGGAGTGAAAATATGAGCCAAACATGAGGCAAACATCTGAAGGAAAACAACTACTTCCTTGGCTAAAACCACGACGGAAATTGTACTTGATCTGACAGATATTTGTGCAACCTTCTTCCAAGAAGACCCAATTGCAAACGCTTATTGTAATTGAACAGTAGATTATCATTGATTTGGTTGGGCAAGACCACCTGCTGACGCGTTTTGAGGTTCTTGCCTCTCGTCAGTGACAGGGTAGGTCGGACAACATTGAAGTCGTCGTGCCTCAGCCTAATGAGTTATAATCCATTGTATAACTTATATTTATTAATGATAATAAGATTCATTGTTCAAGAGTGCCTTAACATACAAAAGTACAGTTTTCAATTGCTCTAGAACATTATTTCATCACAAATGAATAAGCAGCTTCTCACAGTAAATTCAGCAACGCCAACCGCAGGGAAAAAACAAAAAACATTCCTTGGTAGCAAAGACTCCAGGAAGTGAACAGCGTTCAAGGATTTTTGCTGGGGAGTATCAAATAAATGAAATAGTAAAATCGACAATGTCGAAATACCTTTATCTCCAAATATTTTCTCCATGTGGAAAATATGAGGCATACATCTGACAGAAAACAACTTGCCTGGCTAATACCACGACAGACATTGAACTACATTTGACGGATATTTGTGCAACGTTCTTCCAAGAATACCCAATTGTAAATGCTTATTGTAATTTAAATGTAGATTATCCTTCATTTGGCTGGAGAAGACCACCGCAGACGCGTTTCGACTGCTCCGAGGTTCTTGCCTCTCGTTAGTGACAGGGTATTATTATTTTTATTAAATATAAGTCATACAGTAGATTACAACTCATTGGGCTGGGGCACGATGACTTCAATGTTGTCTTACCTACCCTGTCACTGACGAAAGTCAAGAATCTGAAAACGCGTCAGCAGGTGGTCTTGCCCAACCAAATCAATGATAATCTACTGTTTAATTACAATAAGAATTTGAAATTGAGTCTTCTTGGAAGAAGGTTCCACAAATATCTGTCAGATGTAGTTCAATGTCCGTCGAGGTGTTAGTCAAGGAAGTAGTTGTTTTCTATCAGATGTTTGCCTCATATTTTCCACTTGGAGATAATATTTGGAGAAAAGGGTACTTCGACATTGTCGATTTTACTATTTCATTTATTTGATACTCTCCGGCAAAAAATATTGATCATCAATATTCAATTCGGTCTATTTTCATAAGTCAGCCTTAGTTTCGAGTTGTAACTCGAAATTAAAACTCATTCCGAGTTTAAACTTGAAATTAAGAAAAAAATATCACATGTCCGCTCTACGCCTTCGTACAATCATGGTCTAGAATTTCCACTGAAAATGTTTCCCTCCAAACATACCAGTCACCCATCCAATAAATAACCGCTCCCACGGTTATTTGGCTTTCGACACCAGCTTATCCACTACATCTATCTATTCTACAAAATCCAGAATGAAACTGCTAAAGTTACGGTGTCTTTTCCATAAGAATAGGACACTGTTTCATATTTTATCTTGTAAGGGATACGGATATTTCGGGTATCCCAAACCTGCAACATTTTATTATTCGTTTTCCCCTTTTTTCTGAACTTACGTTTGAAATCCAATTTCTTCTAATTGAACAATAAAAATGGGAAGGCGAAATTTGGCCTGGATTGTACGGCAAATAATAGGGTTAAATATTGCCAGTCTTCCACCAAAAACGAAAGAAAAGTTTTCTTGAAACTCTACGAGGCGTACGTAGAAGGGCCACACCCAATTATTTTTTGAAAATTCTTACTTGGTAACTCTGAATTCCGATTTAGTAATTGTAGGAATTTCACATATTCATAACATATTCACGTGAAAACAACAGCACATTTGTAGCTTCAAGGCAATAATTTACGTCGCCATGGAGGCAGCTATTTAGCCACCTGCTTGACAATTTTATCCAGAAATATAAACTATAAGAAGAAATCATAATATGGCTTAGCAAAGGGTTATAATAAAAAATGGAAATTATAATGGGTATAACTCTCGAAGCAACAATATTCCGTGTTTCAGACTTCATGTCATCATCATCAATTCTTTCAGAATTTAGTAGCGTATGTTCAGCAAAGAACCGCTCATACCTTGACGGATATTTAATTGTATCTGTCAGACATATGTGCAAAGATTCTGACTGAATAAACAACATTGCCTGAGCTATTTGAAACAAATAGCGGGCCGATTTTTATTTTTGTACTTCATCCTCTTCGTCATTAGTGCAGCAGGTCATCACAGTTGTTTACACGCAGGGTCTCGCTATCCGTCATTGTCTGCCGGGTTGAATTTGATCACAAGAAGGTATTCATTTCAAATGTCAAACGTTACAATTTTCGAAAAATTGATTACCAGAAATTAGTTTAGCTGATGAATGAAATGGATTGGGTTTTTCTCGAAACTACTCCTAACATAAATATGGTGTGCGAAAAATTCAATGAGACTATCCAGAAAATAATTCATCAATGCACCCCACTTGAAGTCAATAAGACTCGCAAATACCTCAGGTGGTTTAACAGAAATATAATTATAAATTTTCGAAAAGAAAATCATTATCGCAAAATATTTGGAAAATGCAAGTATAATTTCTATTTAGAACGTTACAGGCATATGGGGCGAATTGTTACGCAAAATATAGCTCAGAATTCATAAAAAAATCCGAAAATAACTTAGCAAATAACCCGATAACACTTTTTTTGAACACATAGGGAGTTCCAGTCGAAACTTAAATATCAACGATATTTGAGAGAACCACATTCTAACAGCGGCAAAACAAATAAAAAAATAAATTGACTTGTAGTCCTGATAATATTCCCACTAAATTAGTTAAATCACATGTAAAAATCCTATGTCGACCCTTACTACTGATCTTCAATCTCATTTTGAAAACCGAAACATTTCCTACCATCTGGAAAAGATCTCGCATATGCCCAATATTCAAATCTGGAAAAGTCGGAGATATTCTTAATTACAGAACCATAGCACTAATCTCAGTTTTTTCCAAATTATTCGAAATTATTCTCTTTGACATCTACTCACATGTATGTAACTCTTTATCAGAGTTCCAAAATGGATTTATGATATTAAGAATCACAACGTCGAACCTTTGTGCGTTTACTCAGTATATATCGAGTTCACTCGATAATCGTCATCAAGTGGATGATATACAGTGTGTCTCACTTCTCATGGAAACACCTCCGTATCTTCTGTAATAATTGAGGTAAATGCTGAAACTCGCAGGACAGATGGCAATGGTTGAAATGCACCTACCACCCAAATTGGGTTGGCCTACGTGATATACACTCGCGATGGAACAACCCATTGTTACGGTAAAATATACTAGGGGGCAAAATAAGCTCGAAATTCTTTCAGATTCGTGATCAGGACCACTAACTTACTACAGATACGCTTTTTTTCTGAAAAAATTTCAGTCCTGAAAAATCCAAATTTGTCTCACTTCTCATGGAAACACCCCCGTATCTTCCGTAATAATTGAGGTAGAATGATGAAACTCTTAGGACTGATGAAAATGCTCAAAATGCGCGTACCACCCCAATTGGATTGGCCTACGTGATACACACTGCCCGCCACTCGCGATGGAACAACCCATTTTTACGATAAAACATATTAGAGGGCATCGATGGTATATCTACCGATCCTGAAGTTTACTACTCCAATAATTTTTTTAAAACTGCGTACGTCCATTTTGACCCTGGCCAGCAGTGTATGTCGCTCAGATCGACTTCACTTAGGCCAACCCAATGAAAGTTGTAGGTTCATTTTGAGCATTTGCATCAGTTCTGAGAGTTTCATCATTCTACCTCAATTATTATGGGAAGTGAGATAAATTCAGATTTTTCAGGACTGACATTTTTTCAGTAAAAAATTGTTTTTAGGTAATTTGGTGGTCTTGATCACGAATCTGAAAAAATTTCGAGCCTATTTTGCCATCTAGTATGTTTTACCTTAAAATGGGTTGTTCCATCGCGAGTGGTGGGCAGTGTATATCACTTAGGCCAACTCAATTGCGGTGCATATTTTTATGACAAATCTAATTTTCGGACCTTCCTGAATTTGCAGTGGTGCGTTAGCGCGTGCATGAAATGTGACGTCAGCGTTAAATCACGTTTTGTGAGAAAACGAGCGTATTTCATAAGGTATTACTAAATATCATTCTTGTGGAGAATTGAATTATCTATCAACCTATTGAAATCGTTTTTTGATAAATCTTATATTTTCTGAAAAGACAACAAAAAAAAATTGTATATTTTTTAAATGAAAAATTTTTTAGGTTCCACCCCTGATTTTTTGTTAAACAATTTTTTTCTAATAATTCATGATGTCGAGATGTCATATGCCGAGTTTCAGAGTGCTACAATTAATTTTTTACTTTTTGCTCAAGTTTGTCTGTCGTTACTGGATTAACCCTCGGTTGATATTTTCTTTTCCAGCTTAACTCAGTTTAGAAATCACTTGTATAAGTATCCTACCAAATTAGTTTATTTCTCTTAATTGCCTGTTAGATTTATTATGTTTGAATAAATAAATAAATAAATGAGATACAGTTCAATATTCATCGACGCAATTTTGTGATTCCTAGAAAAGTCGGAATTACGAAATTCCGATTTAGTTAGTAGGAATTCTGAGATATAAGTAGGAATTATGGGATTTCGTGGTATGGAGTCGGAATTCGGAGATACGAAGTAAGGATTATGAAATCCCGACTAAGTAAGTAGGAATTCGGAGTTACTAAATGGGAATTCAAAAAATAAAATTGATGTAAATTCGTAAAATTCATTCCAGTTTGGGATGGAAAAAAAATCGTCTTATTAAATCTTACAATCATTAAAAATTAATTATGTGTTAACGTGCTTGGGATCGCACGGTAAAAGGTAAGACCCCCGTTATTCGCAGCTCGCACAAGTCTTCTGAAGACTTTTGAGGGTTGCTCGTAGGGGTGTTGCCTGGTGACAATAAGAACAAAAAGTTGCTGAATGAATCACTACGATTGCAGCATAAAACATTTTGCTAATACATACATACTATACAGGGTCCTGTAACTGCGCTCTGGTGGTCCATAGCTTCTAAACGAGGCAACTCGATAATTTTTCTTTTTTCCTCATTGGAAAATATTCAAGTATACAAGATGACCCAGAAATAAAGAGAACCAAAGAAAAGTTTTGTAATGGAACACCCTATATTTCATCACTTGGTTGAATAGAGATTACTTAGACAATTCAAAAAAATATAGGGTCATGTATGTTTATCAACGTTATTTCCGGAGATATATCGATATTAATTCAAAAATCCTGGTTTATTGATCACTTGGTATTCTTGAATAATAAAACCACAGAATAATAGAAAATTTTTCCAATAATTACTTCTGAAGTTATGGCAAAAATACTGATACATCATTGAAAATTTTGTGGACTTTCCGTTACCGAAATTGAATTTGTGGGTTTTCATTATAAAAACCGAAGATATTTTTTAATTTACGTTTCGATCTGTTCCGTACACAAAAAAAGTTATAAATTTCAACTGTGAGTCATGTTACAGAAACTAGAGCATATTGGAGTCATTTCGCCTCCCATCAATTTTTAGAATTATTTTTCTACAAAGAGTTACAGGTCATTGATTAACTCATGTTTTTTTAAGTAAAACCGATATTTTTGAATAGTTCAACTTTTAACCAATATAAAGCTGCAAAGAAACGTTTAAAAAATGTAAGAAAAAACAGTATACTTTTTGAGCGATTTTGTCGAAGGGGAAACAACTCATTCATTAGGTATACATCATTACTTCATTACTCATTCTGTCTCGAGCATTAGACCGCTTGGTCTTTACATATTTACGATTGAAAACGTTTATTGTTGTATTCATTGTTTACGAGAAAGTTAAATAATGTTTAATTTTGTTAATGTTGCGTGATGTTTTTTAAAATCATACCAATATATCACATTTACCCTGGTGGCTGGGGCAAATGTGACGAAAGTTTATATTTTTGTGATAAATATGATATTTCGTAGTCTGAGGCAATTGTATAAAAATGTAATTCAAGCTCTCTATTTGTGACATTTTTGAACTTCTAAAAAACAACAGACATTGCAGTGTTGGGATCAGCTGCCGAATATTTTCTATCACTTTAAGTTTTTCTTTTGTAGCATCGAACCATTATATCTATAACAAATAAAGCTGGTAAAACTTGCTCTACAACTGTTTAAATTAACTGTTTAAGTAATCCGTGTATCGACAGATTGCTAAAAATCGAAATTGTCGGTCGATTCACATACAAAAAATTTTAAATTGTCGTTGCGAATTTTTAAGGTCGAAACAATCAACTTATCACAGTTAGTTTTCAAAATTTTAAACGAATTTAATTCAATGTTTTGAACATGATATGTTAGAGTCGAATGGCTTGTTTAAGAAAATCCGCAAAAATCTGAACGAAATTGATTGAAAATAATACATCTATGTCTTAAAGTATAATTACATTTTTCATTTTGCAAAAATCTAATTTTAAATCCATTTTCCCACCTGTAATAACACATTCACCCCAAAAAGTAATTCCAAGGGGCAAATGTGTTTTAGCAACATTTTGAGTTTAATATTGCGTTTTTATTTAACAAACATATACCATATGCTTTTACAAATTACTATGAACTACTAAGTATACAAAAATTAGATTAATATTTTTACTTATCGAAAAAATAATATATTATTCCACCAACGCGGTAAATGTTGAACAAAATCTGTGTGAAAGTGAAATGCACTCTTCGCTTATCTGAACTCAAATGAAATTCAAGTTTGGACCGCAAAGGCTTCTAGTGGTGGCTCACTAGAAGAGCATATTTTGGGCTCCGGCTACTAGGTATTTATTCAAATAGCGATTTTCAAACCTACTATCGCAAATTCCCCATTATCACATACACACCACTTCACTTATCTCCGGAAATAACTTTTAATAAACATACATGACCCTACATTTTTTGAATGGTCCAAGTAATATCTATTCAACCATGTGATGAAATATAGGGTGTTCCTTTACAAAAAACATAACTTTGGTTTGGTGCTCTTTTCTGGAACATCCTGAATATTTTCCAAAGATTCTCTCCCAAGAACGAAACATGTTTGCATTAGGAAGACTACCGGAGTGAAGTTACAGGACCCTGTATAGTCTGAATGAGTGAATGATGTTTTATTACAAAGATGTGCAACACTTCATATTTATTCCTGACATGATTTGTTTGGGTATTCAACTCATTGTTTTCAGACAGGCAAATTTAGTGTAGGATACGTTACTGACAAAAATTATAATTTCATTCAAGACACTAGTCTTGGTGACGGCAGTAACTTATCTATGGGAAATTAATTAATTTGCCCTTCTACACTTGTAGACCATCAGATAGTGGCAGATTTAGATACCCCATTTTCGCATACAAGCCTCGAATAGGGTTGAAAAGTATATCGATTTGGAGTAAAATCAAGATATTTTTACGAGAGGCTCCTGGGGATAACATACCGAAAAGTTCCTATGAACATATGTCCGGAGTTGCTTCGTATCTGAGATAAATAGCGTTTAAAAAAAACAACGCCCTAACGAGTCATTCTCTGTAGTTTCGTACCGTAATTAAGAAACACGAGAGAAACAAAAAAAAATTATTTTCAATATTTTATCCCCAGGAGCTACTCGTAAAAATATCTTCATTTTACTCCAAATCGATATACTTTTCAACCCTATTCGAGGCTTGTATGCAAAAATGGGGCACCTAAATCTGTCACTAGCTGATGGTCTGTCTACAACTGTAGAAGGGCAAAATCATTAATTCGTCCGACAAGTTACTGCGTTAACAAGACTGCTGTCTTGAATGGAATTATAATTTTTGTCAGTAACATTTCACCCAAAAATTAATTCTCTTTTTCGAAAAACGTTGATGTTTCGGAGACAGTATCCGCCTTCCTTATCAAAACTCGCTGAAAAGTGCGTATTTGAATTGGTTTGGAAATAATAATATCTTTCGTTGACAAAGTCAACTGAAATCTGCCATACATTCTTTTGGGTGACATTTGCTATTTTGATACATAGGGTGTTCGGTATCAATCAATCACCATTCTATTAGTTCTCATTTCCTCTGTGATAGAATTTGTTGAAAAAATATATAGTTGTTTGATAAAAGAATGCATAGTTTCCTTCAACTTTCTCTGTTCTTGATTTGATTCTCTCAATAAAATTTTTGTATTATCCGCCATTTCATCATAATAATAATCGCCATCAGATGTGAGAATATGTTCGGATATTTTCGAACCTGTTATTTTTCGATTTCTGGTGTAACTTTTATGTTCTTCCTGGCGCACAACCATAATGGTCTTGATGTTTCACCTATATAACTTTCACCACAAGGTATGTTGTAAAAATCATTTTTTGAACATTCATCATTGATTTTGGGTTTCGTAAGTATTGATCTCAATGTATTGGTTGTTTTAAATGTTCTTACAAACACTATATTTTGAGCAATCATCAGTGTTTTTGGGTTTCGTATGTGTGAGTATTGATTGTTTCAAATGCTGTTCTCACATCACACCTATAGCCAATTCGTTTTATCTTCTCATACAATCCTGGGACATAAGGTATAATGTTGGTTGTTGGATGTGTATTAATTATTATTATTAATTTGCACTTCTACACCTGTAAAGATTTCCTGGTATTAATATTTTTTAATTTTAAGATTGTGGAAGGTTAAATACCCAAACAAATCATGTCAAGAATCGAATTTCCTCTACAAAATCAAACTTTCAATCAATACTTCGTATTTGGTTTTGTTGTTGTTGTTAAACTGGTTATTTTCGTCAACGCTCAGTCCTCCAGAGACCTGTGCGCTTACCCTTTAACGCGTGATGCCACGCACGAGACCGGTGACCGCGCGATGGATCGAACCTGCGTACCTTGGATTAGGAAGCCAGCACTTTACCTACGCGCCACCACGTCCCATAAAGTTATATCAACCAAATTATTTTTCATAATGAGTGTCCTACAAACTTAGTACTCAGTACTTGGTGAAAAATGAATTTTTCACTAAGAACAAAATTGTGTGTAGTTTAAATTAGCTTAAAAACGACCTTCTTTTTGGACTAAAATTGTTCAGTCAAAAATTGTTCCAAAAAGTTCTCACCAGGATTGGATTCTAGATAACTTACAAATAACTTGCTTTGAACAAAGCTTGTGAAACTGAAAATTTCTCAAGGAGTTTCTGAAAACCAATTGCCGGAGACACTTTTCTCTTGCTTGTCCGGGCACCTGATACATATTCATCGTTCGCAGACTCATAACATTACAAATTGATGTATAGTTATTCGATGTAGCCTAAAGGATCCCACTCACGATCAAATTCTGCAGTACGACTGAATCGTATGCGATTGTAGTACAATGAGCATGAAATGGGTCATTTCATGCAAATTGTACTATACTTTTTCTACAACCATTTGAATCATAAACAAATCTGTAATATATTTATTAACACTGTATGTCATAAACTTTCCTGCCGTCATGATTGCCATTATATATACAACCTAAAAAAGGAATTGAATAAACAAATATTGAAAATTATAATAAAAATCGAACAATAATCGATTTCAAAAAAGAAAAAGAATGTGGGTTGTGTGGGATTTGAACCCTCACCCCACTATCCAAAACCTAAACGTTCCCTCACTCTTCACTCGCTGCTACGAGCTCACATAATAATATAATGAAATTAACTGCTATAGAAACTTCGTGAAAACTATTCGAAAATATAGAATTCTAATATAGGTGTCTGTTTGAAAATTATTTAAAAAATTTACAAACATATACAAAGAAAGGTGCATGGAATAGAAATTTGAATTAAATCTAGAATGAAATGATTCGCAAGCATTTTTAATCCCTTCGCTTATTTGACAAGATAATTAAAAAATAGAAAAACTGCTTTGAATGGCATTGAAGTACCTTCCTAATGACGTAAAATATAATAAATTTCATTTGTCAGCCCTGTGGTAGCTACCCCTCAATTTTTATATTCAAATGGCACCACCTGTATATGGCAATGGAAAATTGTGTTATTCTATTTGGAATACAACGATAGCACATACTTGGTATTTTTTTATTAATAAAAACAAAATCATTAACATTTTGTGACTTTTTTCACGTTACCTAATTATCCTTATAAAAATGATAAATTGCCTCCGCCCATGTTTATAAAAACTTGACAGAATGTAAAAACTCGAAATAAAAATAAAATCCATTTCTGTTTCATGCTAATTTCGTATTAGAACTCGAAATTAGATTAGCATTAATTTCGAGTTGCGCCTCGGAATTAACGCTAATTTTGGGTTGGAACTCGAAAAAAAATATCACATGTCCGTCCTACGCCTCCGTATATTCCTGAGTTCTATGGCGAAAAAAAATAAAAGAAATAATTTCATTCTCAAGAAAATACGAGGCTGTGGTTGCTCAAAGTGGGACACACTGCATATACCTACAAAGGCCAGTAGAAATAGACAATCAATTCACATTAATTCCAATGGAAAAATCCAATTTAATGCATCAGAATAGAGGTTTTCAAAATTTGCAACAAAGTTTCAAAACTTTTGCAAATATTTCGAGACCATCTTGATCAAAAACATTACCACGGAATAAGAAAATATATGTTCCGGTTAACGTGAAAGGTTGCAAATCTACACAATTTTTCGGAATATTTTTCAGATGTATCTGTCAAGTTTGCAGAACTTTTGGAATTTTCTCTTATGATATATCAAAGAAAAATATTATAGGTCGATGAAAAAAATGTTCCGTACACTTGAATTGGTTGCAAACTTGATTCGTGATATGAAATAATATATTCAATATTACTTCAAGTTTGCAGAACTTTTCGTATTTTCTCAACGAGTATACAGCAAAATTAAGTTTGACAAAGGAAGTTGGTACGCAACAAAACACAACATACAGTGTCACACATAAAGTTCGCGACGTATGGAAGTTTTTTTTATTAATAGATATAATGAAAATTTGACTTGGCAGTTAGTTTGTGCTTGGAAAATTAGTAAAAAACAGCCTCTTTCCTTTTGTCATGTGCTACTCTAAACCTGTCAAATTTGACATTTTTTTCGAAAATCCTCAAAAAATCAGTTTTTTTTGGAAATTTCGAAAAATGCCAAAGAGAAAAGTTGCCCAGTTTCCAATTTTATACCTTTGCTCGAAATTTGGACTCTCTACTGTCACTTCAACTTTTTTCCAATTTTTTTAATTTTTCGAATCTTTCGCTCTATCGATTCGAACGAAACATGATTCAAATTTCATAATTTTGATGAATACGAGACTTCAATGTCATATCTTGCCCAGAAAATACCCGCATTGGCCTGTTACCAGAAAAAGAAATGAATACACCTCCAGAAATTCGTATTTGTTGTTGCAAAGTTCATCTAGTTTTTTCATTTCATTGTTAAACTGATTCGGTTTTTCAATGTATGGACGTTAATATGTCAGTAATCGAAAAAACGTATTTCTCTTTATTCTTATTACACTCGTATATCTTTTTTTAATAGATTTTTATCCAGTTTGATTATTTTTCTGACCAATAATTCAGTTACAAACTAACCCGAAATATCATACTTTTCTGTAAACTAAACATTGACCAACAGTTTCAAAACTATTCAAAAGACTTTGGTTCTAGTGTATAAGTAATAAAAAAAACTTCCATATGTCGCGAACTTTATATGTGACACTGTATATACATATAACAAATGAGACATTCTTGAAAAAATCATTCGTGTGGATTTTCCTGCACTGAATTTCCCGATACTTTTAAAAATTGAAAATAAATCGGAAATTTTAAAAGCTCGCGCTTTTAACGCGAACTCTTATGTTATGTGGTATTTTCACCTGTTTAAAACATCTCGCGCTGCGCTGTCATATACTTTCCTTAGTGTCATTTCGCTAATAGGATATTTTTCTTTTGAACCCATTGGATTTCGGGTTTATTGAAGAAGACTCTATGCTTAAACCGCGAAGGGTTGAAATTTTGATCCCCCCAAGTACAGAATTGGTACGGAATTGAACTTGCAAAAGTTTTACCCGGAGTACATGAGTTTGTGAGGCAGCAAACATTTCATACTGCTCATTTTATTTTTTCCACCGCGGTAATATATGGGGCGCCGTTCGGGTAAAAAGTAATTTTGTGTCAATATATTTATTAGTTGTAGCAAATATTTTTTTATTTTGCTTTCTGATATATTTATTTTCGATAAAACGCAATATATTTACTTTCCAAGCATTACAAATATATAAAAACGTTAATTCCCATATATTTATAAATTCGATGTGACTTATGTCGTCAAGAGATGGCGCAACCGACGCGATTTGTCCAAGCTCGAGCATGTGGCAACATGGCAACTAAGCAGTCATTAGTACATAAAGTGGCTAACAGATAGCAGGAGCACAGGCAGTTTTGTTATTGTGTAGTTTCCTACTTTACAATTGGGCACTTAATTGAACGGCACGGCCTATTAAATTCAGTGACGCTATGGGTGGGTCAAACGAAGGCCCTCTACGATTAAATGACCCAATTTGAAATATTATACTGCCACCCGTCATCTATTCGGCAATTTCTTTACTAATGACTTTGCCTCGTTCCCATGTTGCCATATGCTCGAACGTGTCACAAATCGTGTCGATTTTGCCATCTCTTGACATAAAATAAATCAAATTTATAAATATATGAGACTTCACATTTTTGTATATAAGTAACACTTGAAATGTTAATATATATTGTGTTTGATCGAAAATAAATATATCGGCACGCAAAATAATATATATTGCTACAATTAATAAATAGCAGCACGTCAAATATTATATATTGCTACAATTAATAAATATATTGACGGAAATTACTTATATTTGCAAAAACACTTTTTATCCGAACGCGCGGCACCTCATAGTATTACATGCCAAAATAAAATTTGAATAAAAAAAATTTTTTCATAAACCTGCCCGACAAAAAGTAACTCCGATAATTTTTTTTTCAACAAAAAAGTGAATTTTCTGAAAATTGTTGTACTTTTAAGCAAAATTTTCCGTTTTAATTGACACTATAAGAATTCGTCCACGAAGTGAGATTCGCAAATAAAAAAATGCCGCTTCCATGCAAGGTAAAAGTATCGGGAAATTTAGTGTCGGAAATCGACACTATTGATTTTTTCAGAAATGTCTCTTTTGTTATTCATAGTCGAGAGAAATATGAATAATTTTGCACAAGGTGATCCTGAAAATGTCATTATGTGACTGAATGAGTGCACTAAAAATTGATAAAATCGCATTTTTTCGACATTCGAGCATGTTTTACTCGAAAATGGTGAATTTTAAAAAATAATTTGTAGAGGCTCTTTTCGTAGAGAATTTTATGGAATATATTATAGCGTCAATTGTTTTTGGAAAAAATGAATTTTTCGATTTTCATCGGAAAATTGTTTTACCCTTTAGCAAAATTTTCCTTTTTTCCGCTACTAAAATGGTTTGTGGTCATGAAATAGTAATTTATGTAACAATTCCGGAAAACACTATTTTTTTGGATGAGTGGACAAGATTCTATTTTCTGGAAGTCTCGAGTCCAGAAAAACTGTTTTCGGGCGTGTTGCGTACACAATTTTTTCGGCAACCGTGTACAGTAACAAATCGAGACACATTTATTTTTTATATTTCTTGGTAGAAGAATATTTCGAACATTTTAATTCTTATTTGTATTAAATATTGAAATTGGAACAAAAGATAGGCACTTACAGAAACATTCTAATTTTATTTATATTAATATTTATATTAAAATTTGAGGATTTCCCGGACTAGTCCGGAAAGTAGGTACTTCCCGGGACTAGTCTGGGAAGTACCTACTTCCCGGACGGTTGTCGAAAAATATCATTATGTGACTGATTGAGAGAGCACAGAAAGCTGAGAAAATCGCATTATTTCGAATTTTGGGCATGTTTTACTCAAAAACGGTTATTTTTGGAGAAAAACTAGTTGATACCTTTTTGTAAAGAAATTTATGCAGAATAATATGAAGTCATTTGTTTTTGGAAAAAATGGATTTTCCGATTTCCCTCGGAAAATTTTCCATAACAATTTTCCGGATGCTTCCCGTCGCACTTCATCGGCTTACATAAACCCTCCCTGCCACCGTACTAACTCGACCAAAGTTTGAAAACTTTTATAACTATTGTTAAATTTGCGATTTTTGAGACACAAGAAAAGTGTGCATTAAACTTTCATATTACTTTTTACTTGTGACTGAAAACTTATGACTCAAAACTGCTGTATCCACCATAAATATGACTCAATGGGTGTTTATTAAATACGTTGACAAACTTCGGGAGGAGATTCTTTGAAAGTTTTCTGGGCGAAAAGTTCATAGAAACATATGTCCCAAACGGCTTGGTTTTCGAGATACAGGGTGATAAAAATACATTTTTTTCAAGACTTTTTGGAGTAAACTTCGACATTTTCGACAATGATCAGTTCAAATTAGGCAAGTACTATCCATTCAATAGTATGCACGATATAAAATAATTCATTTCTTAAATAATTCACAGGGTCCTCCTTTTTTCAGAGTCAAGACTTGTTCAACCCTTCTGCCACCAGTGAGAGATTGGGAGAGAAGAATAATCAATGATGTTTCATCATCATTTTGTTTTCTTGAAGTTTTTCATTTACTTGTATGCTTCAGGAGCTATAACGAAAATATTAATGCAAACAGTGTTCCAATAACATTAGAAAAATTTGAAAATAAAACATTTTCAATTATTGTAAATTGGAAGAAATATTTTTTCAGAATTAGAAAAATCTACGATGAATAAAAATTATAAAATAAAAAATATAAAGGCAAGCTTTTATACAAATACACTGAAAATGAAAAAATAATTTCTTTCATCGTTTGATTTGGGTTATTCTGTGAGTAACAAATTCAAAAGCTTCCGCGGATACAAAATATAGATAATTTTGTACAGGAAGATATTTAATCTAATACCAACAGAAAAGTAGGACCCTGTGAATTATTTAAGAAATTAAATATTTTCTATCGTGTGTTCTATTAGATTATGTACTCGCCTAATTTGAACTGACTATTGTCGAAAATGTCGAAGTCTACTCCAAAAAATATTGTGAAAAATTTATTTTTATCACCCTGTATCTCGAAAATCCAGCCGTTTAGGACATCATTATATGATATTTCCTTCCTGAAAACTTTCAAAGAATCACCATTTGAAGTTTGTGGAGAATATTTGATTCTCATATTTCTTTATGTTATGTTACTGGAAAATGTTCGCATTAATATTTTCACTGTAGCCCGGAACCGTACAAGTAAATGAAAAACTTTAAGAGAACAAAAATATGTTAAATTAAACAACATTGATCATTCCTGTCTCATATGTCAGCGAAGGCGGAAAAAAAATTCTGAAGGATTGAACAGGGCTTGACTCTGAAATAAGGAGGACCCTGTGAATTATTTGAAAAATGAATCGTTTTGTATCGTGCGTACTATTGAATGGATTGTACTTGCCCAATTTGAACTGATTATTGTCGAGAATGTAACTCCAAAATATCTTGAAAAAAAAAAAAAATTCATCGCCCTGTATCTCGAAAACCAAGCCGTTTAGGAGATATGTTTATATGAACTTTTCGTCCTGAATACTTTCAAAGAATTGCCATCCAAAGATTGTCAACGTACTTAATTAACACCCTGTATGCTTTCGTCCGCATCTGAATATATAATAACACCTTATTTTTTTTTACAGGCATGTACTCGTACTGTCCCAGTGCGACACCCCAACACCAGTACAGCATAGCCGACGAGGCAACGCCTCGTTACAGCCCCTGGTACAGCCCGGAAACGTCCCCAGAGTCGGCAACGGGTTACAGGGACATTATATTCGATAATGGTGCAGCTCCAAGTTGTCAGCTATCGGGGTTCCGACATACGGGAGTGCCTCCCAGCCCTCCTAATTATAGATCACCAGCTACATATTATCAGCCGGATTGTGTGGGACAGAAATACTGAGGGTATATGTTTTTAGATGCTGTAAATATAAAGACTGATATTTAAAATGATTATTCGGTGGAAAACGATGTAACTTGAAGGTGTTCCCGATTATGTGCAATTGGTGAGATATAGGATATAATAATTATTATGAGTATACACATTGCTTGAATTCGCTAGTCTGAATTAAGAGGCATTGTTATTCGTAATTTTGAAAATCTATGAATGGCTTCGATAAATTGAAAGGATTAAACTTGTATGAGCTATTATAATCTAGTAAGATTGTGTTTTGAGACGAAGATCGATTGTAGCACCACCAAACTTGGTATGCTAGTTGTTGAAACCATAATAAACACAAAAAAAATTGTTTACCAAAATTCCAGTTGTGGAACATATATATATTTTTTTCGTTTAAAAATAAATGAATATATTTTTGCAGTAATATTGGGAAGTATATGATTTATCGAAAAAACCACTCAACAAGGTGAAAGACTATTTAATTCTCCACAAAAATGATTTCCACTATTTTTTTATGAAATGCACTCGTTTTCTCGGAGAACGCGATTGAACGCCGACATCAAATTTAAGATTCACGCTTAGCCGCCGCTGGAAGTTCTGGCGGAGTCTAATATTTTATTGGTCATAACCCTGCTAAAAATGATCGGAGAAGGAGAAGGAAAAGTTCATATCGTTTCTTAAGACTCCTACCATCTCATGCAAATATAATATGCGAGTATTTGAGTACCTAAAATGTGTTTTGTTGCACTTCACGGAGAAGTTTGCGGATGATCCGAAAATCATGAATAATTTAGTAAATATAGAATTATTATACTAAAGCAGCAACCCATACCCTCTTTGGACTATATGCAACAATTTTAGAGTAGTGTGACAGGTCCCACTTATACATGCCAAAAAACACTTTGTTTCACTCCTGCTTCATTTTCAACTCGCCCATAAAACCGGCATTCTCTTCAGTAAATGTTGAAAATAATCGCTTATTCATATCCTGCATATATGTTCAATGACACTATTGTGAAGCGATAACCACAAGCTTGAAATCACATACTTAATTTTTTAAGTATGATGTGTATGGGCGATTACTTTCAACTTTTACTGAAGACTTTGCCGGGATTATGGGTGAGTTTAAAACTGAGGTAGAAGTAAATCCCAGTTTTTTCTTTGGCATGTATAAGTGACACTTGTCTCACTAGTCTAAAATCGTTGCATATATGGGTACTGATTCCTGCTTCAGTATAATTATTTCATATCAACTAAAATATCCATGACTTTCGGATCCTCCGTAAATTTCGTAGAAGGGTTATGTGAAGTGGGATATATTATATCTGCAGAGGAAGTGGAAGTTTTCAGGAACGATATACACGTTTTCTTTTCCTTCTATTATAATTCTTAGTAATTCTCTAACAACAGCAAAAGTTATTATTTTTTAATGCAATTTTTTGTTGGTTCCACCCCTGATGTTCTAGTAAATAATTTTTTTCTAACAATACATGATGTCAAAAAGTCATGTGCCGAGTTTCAAAGTGCTACAATTCATTCTTCAATTGTGGCTTACATTTGTCTGTGGTTACTGTAATATTAGGTAAACACAGCGATTAAATGGGCGAACGTGCTTTATTTTCTTCACTTCGTAATTTTGGTCAATCAAAATTAACTGTTACCTAATTTCCATATTTATACAACCGGTTTATCACAATAGGTCCCTCAGAACAGATCGCATTATTCAAAATGGTTGTCAGTCGATTCAGCTGATCACAGCATTTTGTCATCTCAGTCCTATAAATAGTATTGCTACAAAAAGCTGTAAATTGTTGGTATAAGAGGTATGGATATGCTCGAGGGGAAAACAACTCTTTCATTAGGTATACAGTAAAACCAACCTATAGTCTAGTTCCTAAATTGCAGATGATGACTCATCGTACATTTTCAGATTTTTACGGGATTTGAAAGTGCGGGGAAGTGAGAAAGTGGCAAAGTGAAATATGATTTAAACCCTAAGTACCTAGTTGATTTCTGTTTCATTTGTTGCCCTGCTTCATAGGAATTATGAACCGTACAACCTATGAGTCACTATGTACAATTTAAGAACTAGACTAATTGGTTTCACTGTACATTGTAACATTTTCATCACTTCATTATTCATTTTCATTAAATTCATCATTGCTTCTCATGATCCTTCATTAACATTTATTATATTTCATTACTATTCATAAATGTTCATTAGTCTTCAGTGATTTTCATTACGCTTCATTAAATGAACTGAACTCTTCATTATTCATAAAAACTCTTTCATTATTTTGTATTACTGCATCATTATTCTTCATTAACTGCGGAAACCGGATACACACGTAAAATAATGTTGTATTCCTACAACGTGTACCGGAAAAATTAGCGCGACCTTTTTAATAACAATAACAATAATTGCATTGGATTGGTTTGTCGAGGAGCAAGCCGTGCTTATCCCCAAAAACGGAGATTTGTCTGATCTAAAGAATTACGGACCGATAAGATAAGATAGAATTTTTACCCGCATCTCATATATACGAATACTCTCCGCAGTTGACCCATTGTATGAACGGATATATGAGCAACGGGGATCAACGAAGGAGGTCGCTGGCTGTAAGGAGAACCTGCTCATCTACTCTACTCCTTTGAAGTGATTAAATAGATTCCAGAGGAGCTGCGACAACTCGACGTGAAAACTCGCAAAACGATGCATCTCCATAGGAGCTCCCGTTCCGCGATTGTATTTTCCTAGACAACAGGGAGGCCGTGGACTTTTGAGTTTGGAGTGTCTATGTAACAGAATGGTATTGGAGCCTGTAAAGTTTTCAGGAGTTCACATCCCCTTCTCTGCATTGTCCGTGACCATGAAAAAGCAGAGATTGGAGCATTCCTTTTCAAGGCAGCAGCACGGGCGGCCGATGAACTTGGTCTCGTTTTCGACAATGAACCGGGTGACCCAAACTCTGTCACCCGTTCTGGAGCCCGTTCAGCAAAAAGCTCACATTTAAGCTGCGCATACTTCGGTTCTCCTGCAGCTTTATGAGGATAGGTCAATGCATGGGGTCTTCTTTAAGAACATTGAAGAGTTTGGCTTATCCAAAAATAATTTGACCTACGCATTCCTCAGGCCAAGTGACTGCCAGGATGGTGTCTTCAACACCTTGGTCTACCGTAGTCGCGTAATGGGTATAGAGGTCCCCGACACTAGATGCAAAGCGTGTCGTGGGGCGGCTGAGACGGGGCGGCAGAGACCATAATGCATTTGCTGTCTGCTTGTCAAGCTTATGCGGTCTTAGCCTATATCCACAGATATAACGCGGTGCTACGAGTGTTGTACTATCATCTACGACCCTTGTACGGTATAGACGAGAAACCGATGTTGCCTTATACTTTAAGGGATATTGATTCCGTTGTGGAGAATGAGAAGTGAAGTGCCGAATTTATTAGAACTACTCATTCCCCACCCTCAGGCAAATACAAGCAAATAAGCCTGATGTAGTCCTCATGGATCATCAAAGTAGGGCGATATTTGTCATAGAGTTTTCGGCTCCTGGCGAAACGAACATCGTCCGAAAATAGGAGAAAAAACGGGCTAAATATCGAGATTTATTCTTTGAACTCCGAAGGCTGTACCCAAACCATTCTGTTAAAAGGGTGGTTCTGATTATAGGGGTCCTTGGTCGACACGCTGCTCTCTAATCTATAAATATCATCATGATGCCGCAGAAATCCTAGCTGGACGAATGCAGAAGGCTGATGTCTTCTTTGGTTCACTCCGTCTGCTCAGGGCACATGATTCTCGACCGAAGATTAACGGCGATCTGAAGTTACATTATTTATAGTTTTGTTTTTTGCCTATTGCTAATTTTTCACCGGTCATTCGAGGGTAGCAAGTTTAGGTGAATGTAAAAGTGAAACCCCAATTCATATTTGAATTAGGATCATTTAATTTTCATCTGGATCCTGATATCTCCTTTATGATAGTTGTATTGACATTGTAACAGAATGAGACATTGATTTTATAGTCATTTGTCATTTTTCATTCAACTATTTATTACCACTTCATTTTGTTTAAAAATGTGCAATCACGTATGTGCAATTAAAGTTTATATTTTTATAGTTTATATTTGTCTGTTCACATAGTATATTTTTGTTTGCTACATTCAATTGAATTTATTATTTCAACATGATACTACAATTATTTATTTTTATAATCCTTGGCTTCCATTTTCTCTTCAACTCCATTGATTTGGATTGCTAAAATCCCTATGAATTATTTTGTCGAATATTGAATAAAAGGCAACTTTCTGTCAACTTGTCATAAACTCAACTTTATATTTATTATCAACAACAGGTCCCAAATTCAACTCATTCAACTTTTTTGTCATACATCCCAGATGACACATAGACATCCAGTGGATATCCAGTGGACATCTGTTATGGACATAATGGATGTACTATGGACGTCCAGTTTATTTCCAAAATATATTCTATGGGCGTCCAATGGATGTTCGTTGGGTACCAACCTGTACATCCATAAGATATCCCAAGAGTATATCCATTAGATGTGAAAACGCCAGGAAATTTTATAAACGACAAAATTAATATTTCTAAAAGATGTAGACACCCACAGAAATTAGCGGACTATTTTTGGCATCGATGGGTGAGGGAATATTTACCAACCCTAACGAAGAGGACAAAATGGTTTCAAAGAAAGAAACCTTTCGAACCATGAGAACTTATTATTATAATGGATAATCCTTCACGTCACCGGAAAATATGGGTAGTTCTTTATCCACGCACTGCCTAGTTAACAGTATTTCTATGCTCGTTCGAAGGGCCTCTTCCTTTTTAATTTCAGGATTTTTCATGCCATCTTCTTTTTCTGACTGGTTTCCATTTTTTATGAAAGCTTTCATTTGAATGTAACCAGTGGTGTACCTTGAGATACGAAGACGGCTGTTCATCGTGTTGTACTTTGAGTTCATCTGATCTTTCATCACCATTACTTTGAGAATACTCTTCGTCTATTTTAGCTTTTTTGAACGCTAGTCTATTTTTGATGATTAGTTCCTTCTGCTCTAGTATTTTGGCTAATTCTTCATCTGCTCTTATCTGGGCTTCTATTTTCAGTCTAGCAGCTGTACTGGACTTGGAAGATTTTCCATGTCTGGACGTTTGACTTCCTGACTTTTTACTTGAAATATTAGAATCATGCATGTGCGAAGAACATTTCTGTGAGGACAACCCCTCTGCTACTTCTTGTCGTTTTGCATGGTCAACCATGCTTCTTGTAGTCATTCCAGTAGTCTCCATAGTATGTTATTCCTTTGTAAAAACGCTCGAAGGACCAATATGATTTGGATTAATAAAATCCCTATGAATTATTTCGTCGAATATTGAATTGTCAACTTGTCAGAAACTTAACTTTTTATTTATTATCAACAACAGGTCCCAAATTCAACTCATTCAACTTTTTTGTCATACATTAAACTACAGCATGATAAAAATCTAAACATCCATATTACATTTCATTAACCTCATTACTTTCTATTATGCTTCATTATTTTACCGTTCCTTCATTATTCACCACCTTTCTTTACCTTTTATTAATTTCCATTAATATATATTCAGCATATTTCATTAAGGTGATTTTCTTTTATTGCTAGTAATTATATTTCATTGCTGGTTATTGTGTTTCATTGCTGGTAATTATCTTTTATAACCCCCTAAAACGTTTACATTACAGGTAATTACTTCACTATTTTCATGAGGTGTAAAAAATTTTAACAAAAATTTACTAGTTGTTTCCCCCTCGGACATTCTGGATAGATTTTAAATTTTTTTACGTCCTATTGAATATATAGTGAGTTTGACAGATGGCGCACCCCTATTTTTGAGATAAAATAAATGGTCCGATTCGTAGCACGAAAATTAAAATTTTGGTAGCACTTCCGGTTTCACACTAATTTTTGTTTTCAATTCTGAGCATAATGTGCCAGTTTTTCATTACCACGTTTACATAGGTATTTATGATATAAGGATCATGATGACGATTTTATGGTACTAGCTGAGAAGATTATCTAGCTAGTACCATAATGATTGTTTATGATCCGAAATTCATACAAAATTTTATATTCCGACTATTTATTTAGAAATTACAGTAAGTCATATGAACATAGCTTAGTTTCGGTAATGTGCGTGGAAACGTAAGGTAACAATGGAATTGTTTGTTTGTATTCTCATGTCATTGTCAAAGTTACATTTACGTTTTTGTGTCTATATTTTTTTCATTATATTCCTCAGTACTCTAATGAATTAGTATAGTACTCAGTCCTAGATAGTATGTCTATATTTGTTTAATTATATTCCTCAGTACTCTAATGAATCATTATAGTACTCAGTCCTATAAAGTATGTCATTTTGACAGTAAAAATGAAATCCATAATAAGGTTATTATGACACGTCGGAATATAAATATTATCATTAAATTAACTCACTCTGTTGATGTCACGGTCAAATCTTGTAACCAATTTTTAGAACACTTCCAATCATCCGATCGATTTGAAATTTGGCAGGTGCACATAATTCCGGTGACAACACAGTATGTAATTCTTGTTGGATGAGAAAACAAAGTGGCGGCTCCAATAGGTGGACGAGTTTTGTAATTATGACCCGATTCAATTCAAAATTGGTATCTGGGGGTTTTCGAGGACAGAGATTACGATTCTCCTGTCAAAATTGAACAATTCAAGATAGCGGCTCCATTATGGCGGACGAGTTTTGCAATTATTTTAATCAGATTCTATTCAAAATTATTATGTGAGAGTTTTCGGGGCGAAGATTATGATTCTTCTGTCAAAATTGAAAAATTGAAGATGGTGGCTCCAATATGGCGGACGAGTTTTGTAATCATGATCCGATTCTATTCAAAATTGGTATCTGGGAGTTTTCGGGGGCAAGGATTATGATTCTTCTGTTGAAATAAAAAAAAATCAAAATGGCGGTTCCAATATGACGAACGAATTTTGTGTTTTGGTCCAATTCGATTTAAAATTGGTACTTGGGGGTTTTCGGGGTCGGAGATTGTGATTTTCTGTTGAAATTGATAATCAATTGAAATAATTACCATAACCGTATGGGATGCGTCGGAGAGGGATAGAGAGCCCATAACAGGTTTCAATCAGCCCCCCCCCTTAAATAAGGTATTATAACGATATGTTGGACGGATGTATTTTAATGGTTTTTTGTTCGTTTAAAATCTGTCTGGTAATACCTATCGATTGTATTGCATCGTCAAGTAATATCTGCTCTCCTGGTTTATAAAGTTTGGAACACTCATTTCCACCAATTTTTTTTTTTAAATTGTCCAAATTAGAGTCTACGTTATTTCACCAGCAATCATTTTATTTTGACAATATGATGCATACACTAAGAATCCCCTAACAAAACGGAACCTTACTTTTAAGTTAAACGAGATGAAATTTTCACCTTGTTTGTTAATTTAGTGACTTCTCCATTACCTCATATTTGAATTGAATATACGTTCATTGAATTGTCGTACCGAATTACACTCCAGCTTTATGTTTATCGAAGTGAAATTCTAGTTTCCTTTCCTTGCCTACTAATTCCAGAAAAAAAATAGCTCGCGACTCGAAATTTTTTTAGAGGCAGTTTATTTATTTTTTCCGTCGACCGCTCATTCATGATGTATTTTAACGCATTCATAGAAAGTCACGATGGTAACGTTGGCCTGACAGCCAAGGGATGTTACAGTGAGGTCGACAGTTCAAACCCACATGAGAGCATTTTTTTAAAATTTCAATTTGAAAAAATAATACAAAATTACCACTAAGGAAAATTAAACTATTTTGATTAGAGTTAATATAAATAGGAAATAGTGATTGTTTTTTATCGTATCATTAAATAAATAAACAATGAAAGTAAGATATCTCTATTTTTGAAAACTACGGTCGACGCAATAGTTTTGTAACAAACTCGTGAATTGAAATGGCAATTAACAATCTCGAAGATTAACGCGCTCGCTCCGCTCACGCGTTAAATTATCTCGATTGTTAATCGCCCTTATTAATACACTTGTTCGTTAATTAACCATAAATTTCTAGTTTACTCGACAAAAAAGCTCTCGTGTAATTAGTAATGATGATTTTCATATTGGAGTGATTAACAAGATATTCTAGGACACGTTCAATCGGTTCAGTTACGGTCAAGACCCGACTCAAAAAATAAAAAAATGGGCTCAGGTAATCATAATTAACAATGATTTAATTTTTTATATTGCAACTGAAATATAATTTTGTCTTTTATTGGATTCGTGTCAAGTTTTTCACCGGTTCAGATAATAAAAATGTTTGTCAGGCAAGAGTAGTAATTAATCAAGAGAAAACAAAACCCATTGAGGAAGATGTGGAAATTTGATGAAGCAATATGATGATCTGCTAAAATACGAGTTTGAAGGAAATATGAAATCACTAGTAACCACTTTATCCCGGAATTTTTCCAACATGCAAAAAATAATTTTTTCATCATACATTAAATGCATGTGAGTGAACTTTTTTGACCATATACAAAAAAAATATTCATGAAACTGAGTTGATTTTATATTCTGTTGGAATTCAACATACATTCACCTTGAAAATATAAACCTGTTTATGTATAAGAAAAGTCAAAGAAGTTATTTGTATATTGTAGATATCGATTGAAATTATATTGTGAATAAACTTGTCTAGACGTTGTAGATCCATGTTGAACTGAGATTAGTGAACGGGTTAATGATTTAATTATCGTTTGGATATTTAGAGGTGCGTATTCACTAGAGCATTCGTTCCACATGAGCACCGAATGAGCACCGAACGAGCAAATGCTCGGATAGTTTGGACGCTGATTTGAGCACGAACGTGTGCTCATTTGGTGCTCATGCGGAACGAGTGCTCTCAATACATTATTGTTTAAATTTATTATTGGATTAAATGAAGAAAAAATATTATTATGAAAATGATAGTGACATTATATTTCTGGTGGACAGAAATGATTACACTTCTACTCACATAGCTGAAACTGAGAAAATATGCACGCCCATGATGCGCATGATAAGGCCACCGCCATCACGCAGATATGGTTCGGATTCCACTTTTAGAGCTGTAGGTCCCAGATCTCCCTTGCTCGCATAAGCTCTGCTTTTGAGGGGTTTTCTCCGAAAGAACACCAATTCCTATCTACTTTCCCTCGGCTGTCACGATGTTCTTTGAACAAGACAGGATTTTCCTTTTCGTGGGAACCAGAACTTAAAAACAAAACCTGGGAGGACGGAAAGAAAAACTCAAAGTCATCTCCACAAATAGGTTTAATACGGTAATAGCTTTAATACGTTTCTCAATTTAGCGAGACGTTTCGGGTTTAGGTATACCAATCTTCAGTCGACTAATGAATATTAATAAATGTGGAAGTTCATTATAACTAATTATGCATTGAAATTGGTGTAGAAGATTTTTTTTATGGAGGGAATTTCCACTCCAACTGAAATGGGTACCAAGAACATTTACGAGAAAATTTGACGTTCAAATTTTCAGTTGGAGAGGAAATTCCGTCCATAAAAAATACATTTTTCATCTTTTACACCAATTTTAATGCATAATTAGTTGAAATGAACCTCCACACTTAGTAATATTCATCCGTCGACTGAAGATGGGTTTACATAAACCCGAAACATGTCTCTCTAGTTTGGGAAACCAAACTTAGACGTATCAAACCTATTTGCGGAGATGACTTTGAGATTTTCTTTCCGTCTTAACTTTCCAATCCACTTTGAGAAATGGACTATTTACAAATTTTATCATGAACGATCGCGCTAGAAATAAGAATTTTACATGTTCAGCTATGTGGGTCGAACTGAATGACATAAGATAATTATTTTACAAATAGTTACAACAAAACATGTTTTTTATTATTGTTGTACCGAAGACGTTTCCTCTAAATATCTTCAATGAATTGCATAAAATTGTTTGAAATCTACAGTTATTGACTCAAATCTCCTGACAACATGGTTCTGCAACTATTTTATTTTTTATGTGATAATAGATTGGATAATGTGTATGTAGCTTAAAACATTTTTTCAAATAATGTATGATATTTTACTGCCCATGTTCCTATAACTATTTATTTGTCGAATTATTCCCATCGGGCAACCGGATTATTTTGTCATAAGACAAAAGGAAATCCATAAAGGAAATCTAAAAAAGTTCCTACGTTTCATTCCGATGTGGAGAAAATTACATTACTGTCGAACGCTGGAAAAACCGTAATCAGTATTGAACTGATGTATACTTATATGCATGGTATTTTATTCACAAAAACATTTATTCCCATTGGACATGGGTTCAATCAATCGTTGTATATTATTCAAATTCAAAAGCTGTTCAATATACAGGGTGTTTCCGAAATTGGAGCAATAAATGAAATGGAGAGTGAACAATGACAAAACAAAACAAAATGAGGTCTACAGCCTGCGCAAACCCCGCTGAAATACTAGAGAATCAAACCAGGGCCTCAAAAACAAAAGCAACTAAAAGCGATTTCATGAAATTTTAACAAAAATTTCCAAAATTTTTGTATGCTTCAAAAAACGAAAATTCTTGCCAATTATGGTTACATTATGTTTCAAATAACAACCCTTTTCTTAAGTGCTCCAATTTCGGAAACACCCTGTATAATTGTAATGGGAACTGTATCTTTATATAATTAATTGCGTCGATGATTGGCATATTCCCAAATAATTTGTGTCACATTCCTGACTATCCTAATGTCAAGTTGGTAATTATTCGGTTCCCAAATTTGACAAGGATGATTGTGAATAAAGTGCCTACTTTTTTGCAATTTTACTTGTTTAACAAAATGATTTTGAATGTTGTTCAGACCCTGCAAAATTATGTTTATTGTAGTCAAAATAATAAGAAAATTAAAAAAAAAACATGTCCATAGTCCGGTTGCCTACAGTCTTTCTAGAATGGAGTAGCAATTACAGATTAATCTCCTACTTATTAATAGAATACAGTTTGCGATGTACATATTCTCTGTAAATTATGTAGATGTACAATTATTATTGCTTAATGTGTCAGGAGCACGTATGTATGTATAATATTATTTATTTGACATAATATGAAAAATAAATACACCTCGTGAAATTATAATGAACTAGTTTTATTACTACAGATACCAAAAAAAACAATAAAGAAATGACGACCGTCACACTCAAAATATTCATAGAAAGTTGACAAACACAAATATACAACATCAACATGTTTGAAATTGAAACCAAACTTTTTGAAAAAATTTACCCCAAAGAGACATGACTTCAAGACTGATTTGCTCATGCCATAATTGTCAGCTAGCCTTTGTTGATTAGTGGGTAGATGTGTTCCCCATTCGAAACAAAATATTTTGTATGAACAATGAAATTTATAGAGCATTGCAAAGTAGTTCTTGTAGAAAACTTGGCAATAATCTAATTGAACGGGCGTAGAGGGTAGTAGTTGTTTTATGTTAGATAATTACCGACAACAATAACTATTGTATAAGTTGATGTGGAAGAATAGATAACTCAGTCCAACTTCGTAAAATAAACGTAAACCTTTCATTTTAAACTATTGAACTAAAAAGTAAAAAATAATATTTAGTGTATGGAAGCAATACACTTTGAAAATTTTGATATTTTCTAAGAAGCTTGAGAATTCATTTAAAGTTTAATAGCATTTCACGCCTCAAGCTTTAAAGAAAATATTTAAATTTTTAAGAATCGGTTTCAACATGCACTTGCTGAGAAAGTTCCTGATAGCCTAATAGGAACTTATCTGCCAGATAAACTACAACATTTGGTTTCACAGGTCGCGAATAGATATTATATTTGGCAGATAAAGTTGCTGGTAACCTATCAGCCGATTCAAGTGGCTGTTAAAGTTTTTATCTGGAAGATAAAAAACAAAATTTGTTTGTTTTGACGTTGAGAAGTGTAGATTGCAGTCAAAATTGTCCTGACATAGATTTATTCAACGTTTTAGGAGACGAATTTAATGAATATTATGAACATATTACGTGTATTGAAGAAACAAACTGAAGTTGGCGTTGTTATTTTTATTTTTACTCTGTGTGTTTATATATTTTAGTTGTTCAGTTGTTAATAAATAAACATTTTCAAGAAGTTGTCACTGTACTTCAATAAAAGTAAAGTTTAATCTCCATTTTCTGAATCAATCACAAGTTGAATACTGCGTTTTATTCTGATTCAATTGGTTATGGGCCCAGAGTAAGCGGAAAACAGAAAAATGGAGGTAGAAACAGTCAAAGTCGAAAAGCTAAAGGATCCGATCAATTGGAATGAATGGAAGTTCCAAATGAAAGTAATACTGAGATCTGCAGATATCCTTGAGGTCGTGAATGGTGAAATCAGCAAACCAGAGAAACCATTACATGAAAATGAAGGAGCAGCGGATGAGCAGGAGAAGGCTAGACAGAAGAAAGAAGAAGATGAGTACCTGAATAAACTAACGAAATGGAACAAAGCGGATGCAAAAGCTCAAAAGTACATTGTTACTTCAGTTGAAAAGAAAGTTTTGCAACATCTTATGTGCTGTGAAACGGCGAAAGCTATGTGGGATAAACTGCACAGAGTATTTGAACAAAGGTCAGATGAAAGTCTACATCTGATACAGAAAAAGTTCTATAGTTACAATAAGTCAGACGGTGATGATATGGCTACCAATATATCAAAGTTGGAATCATTAGGAGAGCAGCTCAGACAATTAGGAGAACCTGTTCCAGAATCTATGATGATTACCAGAATTCTTATGACATTGCCACCCAACTTCAACCATTTCTACAGTGCATGGGAGTCTACTCCAGAGGAAAAGCGGACCATGAGCAATTTAACATCGAGACTATTGCTGGAAGAATCAAGAATGTCCACCCAAGTTCTGAGAGAAGAAACGTCGGCTTTCGTTACAAAGAAGTTTAATTATCATAAACCTCAGATAAAACAACAAGATAAAGGAAATTCGAAAAATATACCATCAGGAAGATGTTTTATTTGCGGAAGAAAGGGTCACTATAAAACAAATTGTTGGTATAGAGCAGAAAATTCAGCAAAGAAACCAAGCAGAAAAGCCAATACTGCAGAGCTTCAAGATAATTTTGATGCCTTCGTCGGAGAATTGTTAACTATAAGCCAAGAAGGAAATTATGACAAATATAATGATTGGTTCATGGATTCAGGAGCTAGTGATCACATGACCAGCAGATATGAATGGTTTTCGGACTATCAAGCCTTCGAAGAACCTGTACCTGTCAGAATAGGTAATGGTGAAAGTGTTCAAGCTAAAGGAAAAGGTTCCATCAAGATTTTGGCCTTCATCAATGGAAAATGGCAACCAAAAATGCTCATAGATATATTATATGTTCCGGATATCAGAATTAATTTATTTTCTTCGGGATCAGCATTGGATAAGGGATTGAAAATGACATCAGACGATAAGAAATGTATTTTCACCAAGAATGGAAAAGTTGTAGCTGTTGGAATTCGACGATTCAAGTTGTACCAGATGGAATTTAAAGTCATTCAACCAGATCATGGTGATGGAATAACAGAAGTTAACATGACTGAAAAAGTTGAAACTCTTCGCCTATGGCATGAGAGACTAGCACACCAAAACAAGCAGCATGTCAAAAAGTACCTGAATAGACATCAAATTGAGTTCAGTTCTTTTGAAGAGGACTTCTGTTGTGACGCATGTTTACTAGGAAAACAACATAGATTGCCGTTTCCATCAAGTTCGACAAAAAGCAGCAGACCTGGAGATCTCATCCATACAGATTTGTGTGGGCCAATGCAGAACGTATCAGTTGGCGGAGCAAGATATATGTTGCTATTCAAAGATGATTTTTCCCATTACAAAATAGTTTATTTCCTGAAAAACAAATCCGAAGTTTGTGACAAATTGAATGTCTACTTAACATTCACCAAAAATCAATTTGGCATAAACGTCAAGAAAATACGTTCGGATAATGGTTCAGAGTATATAAATGAAAACGTTCGAAAGTTACTTGAAGATCGGGGAATTCAACACCAAAGGATTGTTCCATATACTCCCGAGCAGAATGGATGTGCTGAGAGAGAAATGAGGACAATCATTGAAGCGGCAAGAACGATGATACATGCTAAAAATATAAATTTGGAGCTGTGGGCAGAAGCAGTCAATACGGCTGTTTACGTTCTCAATAGGACTGGAACCAGCACGGAAGCAGACAAGTCTCCATTCGAGTTATGGACCGGTGAAGTTCCTGAAACAAACCATCTCAGAATATTTGGTTCCGAAGTGTTCACACATATACCAAAAGAAAAACGACAGAAATGGGATCAAAAGTGCAAAAGGGGCATATTTGTTGGATATTCTGAAACCGTCAAAGGTTATAGGATATGGTATCCAACAGAAAGGAAAATAGAGTTTAGTCGAGACATTGTTTTCAAAGAAAAATTATCACAAAGTCAGACAAGAGGGACAAATAGTGTTGAAAAGGAAACACGGGACAGACAAAATGTGATGAGAAGCATAATATCAAATGAAAATGAAAACGAATCATCAACAGGAGATGAAAATGTTCTTGAAAATTTACATGAAAACGTCGAGACTATTGCCCAATCAAACGAAATCGCTGAAATTGAAAATCCTGAAAGCAGTGCATATCAACTAAGAGACAGATCGAGTTTAATTCCACCTTCGAGGTATGCTAATTACTTTATGGCGATGACGATGGTTGCAGAACTGGATTTACCAAGAAACTACAAAGACGCAGTTACATCAAAAGATTCAGTAGACTGGAAAAAGGCCATGGACGATGAAATGTCATCTCTCATTCAAACCAATACATGGAAGATGGTGGAATTGCCAGAAAATCGACAAATTATCAACAACAAATGGGTATACCAGCTGAAAATGAAATCTGATGGCAGTATCGACAGATATAAAGCTCGATTGGTGATCAAAGGTTATTCGCAGAAATACGGCATAGACTACGAAGAGACCTTTAGTCCAGTTGTCAGATTTGACACAATTAGAATGATTTTGGCATTAGCAGCAGCACATCATTTCAAGTTGAGACAATTTGATATAAAAACAGCCTTTTTGAACGGTAATTTGAAAGAAGACATCTATATGGCTCAACCAGTGGGATATGAAGATGGTACCAATAGGGTTTGTAAACTTCTCAAAGCCCTTTATGGATTGAAGCAGGCATCACGAGTTTGGAACAAAAAATTCACAAAATTTTTGTTGGAGTTGAATTTTGAAATTACGCAAGCAGATCCATGTGCTTTCGTGAGGAAAAACCCTAGGCTAATGTATATTGCCTTATATGTTGATGATGGGCTGGTAGCAGCTTCAGATGAAACTGATATTGATCATTTGATGACTCACTTAGAAAAGGAATTTCAACTACGGATAACGACATTTCAATACTTTCTTGGTTTGGAAATAGAACGGAGACAAGATGGATCCATACTTCTTCATCAAGCAAGTTATATTAACAAAATCTTGAATAAATTTGGTATGGCAGACTCAACACCTGTAGCTGTACCTGCCAATCCCAGTGGTGATGAAAGTTCCATTCAGAACGAGGATCTCAGCAGAATCCCTTACAGACAAGCGGTTGGAAGCCTCATTTACCTTGCTGTAGGAACCAGACCAGACATTTCATACGCAGTAGGAAGGGTTAGTCAATTTTTGGAAAATCCTAACAAAAATCATTGGAATTCAGTAAAAAGGATTATGAAATACCTAAAAGGAACCATGAATCTTGGTATTTTATATCCCTCAGAAGCGAATGTAACTCTAAGAGGTTACAGTGATGCTGATTATGCAGCTGATACGAGTACTAGACGGTCAATCAGTGGATACGTTTTCTTTTTGGGAAATAGTCCAGTAACGTGGCGATCTCAGAAACAAAGTTCCGTGTCCTTATCTACGACAGAAGCAGAGTACATAGCAGCTAGTCAAGCACTTAAGGAACTTATATGGTTGAAGCTTCTTTTTGAAAACTTTTCGGAAGACTCCACTCCAAGCCCTGTTTTATTTGTGGACAATCAGAGCGCAATAAGATTAGTGAAAAACCCCGAATTTCATAAACGAAGTAAACATATTGATGTTCGCTTTCACTACATTCGTGAAAAATTTCAAGAAAATGTTTTCTTGTTGGAATATATTGCTACTGAACATCAAATTGCGGACATCTTCACGAAACCTTTGCCCAAATTGAGATTTCAGTATCTACGAGATCTTCTGGGAGTAACTTGATCCTTGTGGAAATTAGAGAGTCGCCAATTACCAGTTTGAGGGGGAATATTGAAGAAACAAACTGAAGTTGGCGTTGTTATTTTTATTTTTACTCTGTGTGTTTATATATTTTAGTTGTTCAGTTGTTAATAAATAAACATTTTCAAGAAGTTGTCACTGTACTTCAATAAAAGTAAAGTTTAATCTCCATTTTCTGAATCAATCACAAGTTGAATACTGCGTTTTATTCTGATTCAATTACGTGACCTCGTAGGAACCGAGTAATTCGCCCTAGACAAAATTATTTCGAAACACTCGACGATGCCGATTTTAGAATTCGATTCCGGCTTAGCAACTACTCCCCTTGCTAATACCACGACGGGTATTGTGCAATGTACGTATGAAAACAATTGCAAGTATTACCCTGTAACTGAATAGCAGAGTTTTGATTCGGACAGAGGGACCACCTGTAAACTGGTCTAGAGGTTTTTGCCTCGACATAAGTACAGCAGGGTAAGTCACCACAGCCATCTATTCTCCGTCGAATCACTACACTTTTTCATCTATTTGGTCACTCTGGTCTCACGCTGGTGGAACGGATGTAAGCCGCTCCACCTCATGAGCAGATCTCCTGGTTGAGAGATTAAATTAAATAAATTAACTCAATATATACACCAACAACGTTTGCTTATTGTGGCAAAAACCTCGAAACTAGATCACGGAAATTTTGCTATTTGGTTACAGAGAGCACTTGCAATTGTTTCCTCCACAATGAGGTACATTGCACAAGTATCTGTCAGATATAATTCAATACTCGTTGTGGTATTAACCAGGGAAGTAGTTTCCTAACAGGTATTTGCCACAATAATCCTACGTCTCAGGTGTATATGGAAATGAAAATGGGAAATATTTTGTTCTTCAGTAGGCAACCAGGTTATTATTGATTCCGATGTTGAAGTTCCTTAATAATTCGATAATTGATTGTAAGTTATTAATGAATTGTATTCTTTAAAAAAAGTTAATATAAATATGACACCTACTTGGTAAAACCACATCTGAATCAAAACAACTACTGCAGGAGTAAACACTCGAGATTACCATGTATTTTACTACATTGCGAGTTTTCATCACTTTCGCGAGGAGGGGGTGTAGAAAGGTATATTTGAAAAAAATTCAATTCTCGATGGTTCCATGCCATCCACAATTTTTACGTATTTTTCCGATTTAATTTTCGCGAGTTTTCTTAGTCATTTTAGAGAAAGAGGGGAATCCGAGCCGCCCGATCGACATTTTCTTTGCGTAATTTTCGACGACTGAAACTGTCGGAAAATTTTCGCGTTTTTACAATTTTTTTCGAGCCCTCCGACTTGACTTCTACTTTCCACGACGTTGCGGAAATCTTGTAAACCATGCATTCGCCTGGGGCTTAAACATTTTCGCTCTTTCTTGATGGAGCATATGAAACCTTCTTCTTCTTCTTCTTCGTTAGTGTTGGTTTTCTGACTCCTTGCGGTGTCAATTTCACCAGATCAGGTGTTCTTCATTGTTGTATTGAGGATATTTAGGTTATGGTTAGGAATTTAATTGATATGTTGGGATTGTATTAGTGTTTATGAGTATAGGATGAGGGTTATAACATTTATGGGAGTAGAGAATGGATATTCCTACAAAACATGCAAGAAAAAACAACACATAAGATAAGAGAAAAGAAAGGAGAGAGTACCTTTCTAAGAGATCTTCCATAAGCAATGTAATAATTATGACTTATATCATGATTTTACTATTTACTATAAATTTGTTCAGAATTTTGATCTTTTCATTATTTAGATTTGAAAGAATAAGTTGATTTGAAAAAGGGGACATTAATCCTATTTTAATCATATCGGAGTATAGAATATCTATATTTCTTTTATTATTTTCACATTCAAATAAGAAGTGATTTATATCTCCTACTTTTCCACAAGCACACAGGTTGTTATCAATTACATTAATTTTATGAAGATGAAATGGAAGGGAGCAGTGTCCTATTCTAAGTCTAAAAATAGAAGTATAAGACCTACGGGAGATAGAAACATCGGTTGAGAACCATGGATTCTTTTGGATTTTAGGTTGAATTTCTTTGAATCGAGAGCCTTTATTAATAGATGAAACTTCCCAGAATTGTTGAAAGTTCTTTCTACTTATATCCTTATTAAATGGAATTAAATCTATGTTCTGAATTTTTCCTATTTTGTATGGAACAGTAGCATCTTTTGCAAGTTGATCTGCCCTCTCATTTCCTTCTATGTTGCAATGACCAGGGATCCATCCTAGTACTATATTGAAGTTGTTGTTTTTATGCTCTAACCATAATCGCTTGATTTTTAAATACCATACATTATCATTTGATTTCAAGTGGTTATTTTGGAGTCCTGTAACCGCACATAGAGAGTCTGTGCAGATGATATAGTTATCGGGTTTCTCGTTTATTAAGAGAAGAGCAAAGAAAATAGCCGTTAATTCTGCCGTCAAAATGGATGTTTTAGGATGCATTACACCATTCTTTGTTAGATTTATATGAGGGATGAAAATTCCGAAGGATACTTTCTCCTCAGTTTTCGAGCCATCCGTAAAGATCATCTTATGATTAGGCCAATTTTTATTGATTGTTTCTAAGAAAATAGAGTTGATATTTTTGAGGATCTTGTCTGATTTTTTGAACCCTAGATTATCATGTATTTCAAAAGAACCGAATTGAACTTGTAAGGTGGCGTAGAAAATGGGGTTGCTCACCTCTGACATGGTCTGACTGAAAGGGGGGCTCATAGATTCTCGGATAGATTTGTATAAAATGTAATTTGTTAAAATATTAGAATTTGAACGAGTTATATATTCCTCAAGCCGTTTCATTTTCTTAATAGTAGGATTAGATTTTATGGCTAAATGTTTCAGGATAAATTTAATGGTTATCATATTTTGTTTTATGTCTAAGGGGAGAATATTGGATTCGACCAAAATTGTATTTGTAGGAGTTGAGTTCATCAGACCTAGACATATTCTGAGAGATTTGAATTGAATACTAGAGAGCTTTTTGAGGTTTGTAGTACAGGTGTTGCCATAGATGATTAGACAATATTCAATTCTTGACGCTATCAGAGATTTGTACATATTTAGCATGATTTTAGGGTCTGCTCCCCAGCTTACTTTGGAAAGATATTTGAAGATGTTCAAAATTTTGAGACAGATTTGCATAATTTCATTTATATGTAATTTCCATGATAGTTTTCTATCAAAATTTAATCCTAACAATTTATAGTGTTCGACTTGTGGAATGATTGTATTTGAAATTTGTAGATTTAGGTTTTCTTGTAGATGAGAATTAGAGAATATGATACATTTAGTTTTTTCTAATGAGATTGTTAGTCCATGGGAATCCAACCAATCTTCTAATGGTGTAAGGGCCCTTTCAATATGATGTTTTGCTATTTTTGAATTTTTGTGTTCTTTGTACAGGGTGATGTCATCCGCATATTGAATATACTTGCAGTGAGGGGATATTGCATCCCAAATAGATAGGGTGTAAAGGTTGAATAGTAATGGGCTAAGGATTGACCCCTGAAGAATTCCTTTGTAATTCTTCCTAGGGCCCCAAAGTATGCCGTTTTGGTCTTTTATGAAAATTTCTTTTTCTTTAATTAACTCAAAGATAATCTTTACCACATTCTTATTAATCCCTATTTCTAATAAAATAGATACCATGATTTCTGCAATTACATTGTCATATGCTGATTGAATGTCTATAAAAACTGCCACTGTTTTATTTTTTTTTAATTTATTATTTTGGATGTCCAAGTAGAAATCAACAAGAGATTCTGTTGTACCTTTACTCTTTCTAAATCCATATTGGTTATAAGGTAAGATATTATGATGTTCTACTCACCATTCTAAGCGATATTTGATCAGAAGTTCTAAAGTTTTCTTAAAACAAGAAGAGAGAGCAATAGGTCTATAATTGTTTATGTCATTTGGATCTTTACCTGGTTTTAGAATAGGAATTAGGATAATTTCATACCAATCTTTAGGAAAATTTGAATTATTTAGCCATATGTCATTGTAAAATTTGACCAGCCAGTTAAAAATCTTGTTAGGTAAATTTTCTATCATTTTGTAAGAAATTTCATCTTTCGCCGGAGCCGTCCTCTTTTTTTTTTCAATAACACATTTATCCTCTTTCACAGTGAATAGATAATTTATGTCCTTATTATTTTCATTATTCTCCAAATTGAGTGGAGGTCTCTGTACATCTATAGGGCAAAATTTATCAAGTAATGCTTCATGAAATGATTGATTATCCAATTCATGTTGACTATTGTTTTGTTGTTTGTTTAGAGGACTGGAGAATCTTTTAATTTTCCTCCAAACTTCTGAAATGTTAGAATCTCTAGATAAGGTACCCATATGAAACCTCTCTTCAAATATTTCGTCTATCTTTTTTTCGGAATTTCTAGGAGACGACCCTGTTTCCTCTTGTGTTTCATCAGATATGTTGTTTTCCTGTTCTTGCATGATTTTCTGCAACCGGCCCTGTTCTGTTTTTTCGTCATTCCATTCATCATTCTCATCTTGCGGAGTTTGCAGAAGCTGGTCCTATTCATCTGGTTTTTTATCATTGTGAAAAATATTTGATTGTCGAATAATACAGTTTCAAAAAATGTTACCCACCTACCTCCCCTCGAAGGCTTATATAAATAGAAAAAGCGTAGGATCTCTTCTCGAGAAAATTTACGAAAAGTCGAGAGTAAATCCGAAAAATCTTTGAAAATAGCGAAAAATATCTAACTGTCAAATAATTGTTGCAGGCTAGATAGAGACCCTGTAGGAATTCGAGAAAATTCCCAACATAGAATATTACGACAAAAAAATGCGAAGACTAGCGAAACTTAAATCAGAAAATCCTTAAAAATAGTAAAAAATATCAGATAGATAGTCGATTCCCAGTGTGCACACTAAAGTTAATGAAACGTTAGGAAAATACCATAACCGATCATTGTTTCAGCTAACAAATAATATATGATAATAACGTAAAAATGTCCCAGACATTAACGTTGAAATAAACTGACATCTCAACTGGAAATTGCCGTTTATATTCAATAGTCCACTAACGTAAACCCAAACGTAAGGGTTAACACTTTTTCAAACTATAAACATATGTGCATGCATGCAAAGAAAAAGAGTTGGAAAAATTAACCATAAGTTGTGGTTTATAATTCGTGGTAGAAAATACCGAACTTGCGATTGAATCAACCTCCAACAATGACAAGTATCTGAACCTTATTTGTACCAACTATAATTCATTTCGTAGTATTATTTACCTGGACACCAAGAGGTTTCATCCATTGGATATTAGCTCTTGGTACCAAAAACGTATTCATTACATTATAACTGATATTCACCACACTGAATGATGATTACTACCAACATTTTCTGTATTAAGGACTGATTGTATTGTGGTAATGAATTTTACAGAATCATTACTATGTAGAGTGGCGAGGGCTACTAAATAATGTTGAATTTCAATAAACCGCGTAATGTGTAATTGAATAAATTTGTCGAAGTCAGTCTCATATGAGGAAGTATAATGACTATGCTTTCGCTGATAATTATCCATAGTGCTTGTTTGATAAAGAGTACTGTGTACAGTTTAATGAATTTGATCAAACTGAAAGATCGAATGAACTTGGGCTAGGATTATTTTTAGTTTTTGGTACGAACAAAAACTGCATCAACCAGATTTTATTCATAGGAATGTATTCTACTTATGTAAATGGTTTTTGTTATAAGTGATTCACGTTGATACAAACTTTTTCTATGGAACCAAACAAGAACGCGTAGATGAAATGTTGTATATGTCTCAAAGAATTCATTACCTCCGACGAAAAATATTATTGGAGGTATCCATAGATTTCATTATTCATCAATATGCAGATGTAATGGAGATATCCCAGAGTAATAAAATACATAGAGATGCCCTGCCTATACCTACACAAATACCTGTTTTGAAGTGAATATGAACTATCCTTTTCCATACAATTTGAGGGCGAGGGGGGTGACGGGTGGTGAAATGTTATCGAGAGTTTGTTTACATTTAGAGTAAGAAGGACCCTAATACAAACGAAGAATGACAACTTGATCCGAATGATTTGAGCGGGCATAAACGAAACTACCCGAATGAATGCGGACTTAACATGTTTAAGGCCCTCGCTAGTAAACAAAGTTATGTTGACTTCAAGACAAGGATTGAGAAGGCATCTGTATGGTCTTTTATTACTCTGTCTCAAGTCATTCAAAAAACAAGCACCGACACATTTCATGAATTGTTAACAAAAAGCAGATCAAAAATTGCCATCAGGAGGTAATTCTGAGTATCACTTGAGATCAGTTCCAACAATCATTTGCTGTTTCTTGGCTTGAATTCAAGGGCTTTTTATACAGACCTCAGAGTTTTATTGAATAGATGAATATTTTTTCTTGTCGAACATTTGAAACAATTTTAGTAACCCACGCCATTGAGCATAATCCAGTGATTCGACGAATAGTTTTTCCTCGAATATCGAATTGTTATTTATACGAAAGTTTTATGTATCTCTTATTCACATATTCTCAAATGATACCATCGAAAATTATATCGCATTCAAAGTTAAGCTTTGCACCCGTTTCGATAAACGCCATCCCTTCCTTGCCTCCCGCCCCTACCATGGTTTGTAGAACTACATGCGATACACTTCAGTAATCATTACAGCCATTTCGACTTACTTGGAAAAGACGTGCTGTGGTGTGTTTGCGTCATGTGGATTGTGTCATTTCTGCTTGGTGATTCAAAGGCAATGAACGACTGTATGGGTTGTCGTCTATGCACCGAGAAAAATCGGCCAAGTAAATTTTGTTGCTGACTTTTCTTCATTTCTGATAGGTGAAATTTTTATTGTGGAAAATGTTTCCGCCACTTCGGCCAGCAAAAACCATGTTTCTGAAGTCAGAGTTTTGTCCCAGCAATAATAACTGCTAGCGATTATAACTCGGTTCAATAAATCGATAATACTGAGACACAGATAACTGATTGGGACAGAAAAAATAACTGTTACTATTGAACAGATATATCTGAAATATAAATCTGCCACAGCAGCTCATTTTGCCTCCATAATCGACGGGAACAATTACTTCAGGATACAAAATATTGGCCACTAATGATCTACTAAATAATTTCCATTCTTTCGTTAGCTTCCGTTCAAATTCGGAACCTCTCGAGACAAAATCTCAACCTCAACCTTCACAACCCCTCCAATGCCATTTGCAATTCTAACATAGGCCAGTACACATGTTTATGGTGTATAATCAGTTGAATAATGAGTTTTTGTTTTGTGATTGAAACTGTGGCATTTTGTGCGTCGTGTGTGGTAATGGAGAACAAAAACCAGAGAGTTTTAGTGAATTTTTGTTTCAATTTCAAATATATTCGAGTATATTTTTATAGTAGACTGATTTATGTATGAGAAATTGTTGGTGTTTCGTTTTCAAAATGTTTTAATCCCATATAGTATCTTTCAATAAAGGTTTTATTTCATTGTTGATTTTAATTGGAGCCCTTTGTGTGTCCTTTTTTTAGTTCTGAACTACTCATGTGAATTTGGTATTTAGGAAATATCTGACAAATTGCAAGTTGCTCTATTAAAATAAAGTATTTATTATCAAAAGTTTCATATAATTGATTATCATCTCTCTGGTGGTTTGACGGTAAACCTACTGAACATAAAACTGGGTGGGCTGAAAACTTATAGTCAAACGCCACCAAATATAATTAATTTATTAATTAATCACGAATGTAGATGTACCTAGTCGGAAGATTTACATCAACAGCAGGACATGTTTCAAAGGATTAATCCACTTATTGCGGATAATGTAGTGATGACTATTGTTTAAAACAATTTTTGTTGCTTTAGAAAACCACACTCGAGCATCGCGCTCGTGTGGTTGCCAAGCAACATAAATTGTTTCTCAAAGTCAAAGGAATTTTTATTTCGATAATCACCAATACACTTGTTGTATTACCTACGATAATTACTTGATCACTAGAACTTATCAGCTAACTTATAGGAAAGAGGTTACTAACTCACCATAAGCTAATTATAAATTCGGTTCAAGCTAGTAAATAATTTACTGGGAGACAGCTGCTCATTTATGTTAGGTTCTGAACTAATTATAACAAGATATTAAGTATCTCAATGATAAATAACTAGTGATTAATTATAAGTAAATATTTATTCATGGCAAAAAAAATAACTTAATTATGGTTGGTTTACCACTTAACTAGTGGCTAGTGACTACAGTTGCTAAAACTAACTTAATAATAGCAAGTGATTCATTTTAGCAACCTCGTTTTACTTGTGGCAGGTTAGTTGTAGAGCTGTCCCATATAGTATACAGTGTGGTCATTTAAGTGTGCAACATATGGGAATCTTTTTAATGAATTGCACAACCAAAATACAAATAGTGCCAAAAGTTGGTGCATGCTCGGTAATCATTTTAGGTGCACTTAGAATGGCTGCAAGTCAAATAGCATACAGGGTAGGTCAAAAAATGTAAAAAGTGCTCAAGAGTAAAGTACCCTTATTTCAGAAAATTCAGCAAAATGTTATTGAGAAAAGTTGTTTACAATTGAAAGTTATGCCCAAATACCAAAACATGGCCTCCTAAGACATTTTTTGGTTTTTCAATTTTTTTCGTTAATTATTTCCCAGTTTGTAATTTGTTTTATAATCACCCTAAACACTTTCATAAGTTAATCATAACAAAATCAGTTGAACATAACTTTGTTCAAATTCGAGCATATTTGTTCAATTAACTTGGATTTTAATTTTTTCAGGGAAGCACAAACTTCATGTTTGTTGCAACGATATTCAACACAACTTCATAATTTCGCAAACCATATTTTTAACAAGGTAAAACATTAGTAATGATAATATGTATATTCAAAAACTCTCATTTGAACTGAACATTTTGTATTTGAAATGTTTATGAAAAAGCTATACAAATTAATCGCCAAACATGAAATCCTTTTAAAATAATCGGGAAACCCAAGGAACAAAAAAAATGAGGGTTGAAAGGAAACATTATTATTGATAAATATTAACAAAATAATCAAAAAGGAATAATACAATGATTTCAATTGTATTTGAAAGCGGTGCCGATGGGTTTGACAATTTGTATTGGCTTATTTTTATCATAACTTAACCATTATCAAATGTGTGAAGAAAGATTTATCGACGGGTCTCTGTGTGTCCACCTTCTCGTTCAATGCATCTTATTGTCCGATCATGAAATTCACGAATAGTAGATCGCAACACACTTCCTGGAATATTTCTGCAATGATGTCGTATCGAATTTTCAAGCTCCTCAGCATTATTAAATGGTCGATCCTTGTAAACCTTTTGCTTTAAATATCCCCATAAAAAAAAATCTAATGGGGTGAGATCTGGCGAACGAGGAGGCCATCGTGGATCAGTATTTCGTCCTAACCATTTATCACCAAATTTCCCATTTAACCATTCTGAAACAATTCTAGTAGAATGAGCAGGACATCCATCATGTACAAACCATAATTTATATCGTTCTTGTAAGCTCATATTCTCCAAAAAGTCCGTTAGTTCGTTTTCCAAAAACTGTAAATAGGTATCACCAGTTAGGTTGTGGCGAAAAAAAAAACGGCCCCAATAATTTGTTGTTAACAATACCGCACCATACATTTGTTTTTTGATAATATTGGTTTTTATTGTCAATGACAAAATTCGGATTTTCGTCCGACCACCACCTACAATTTTGGGAAGAGACAACGCCATTTGTTGTGAACGTAGATTCGTCTCCAAAAAGAATGTGTTTATGAAAATCATGTTGATCTTCTATTTGTCCTTGAATCCACATGCAGAAATCATACCGTATGTCATAGTCTCGTTCTTGAAACGTGCAAATAAACATAGGCTTATAGGCATGATATTTATTTTTTTTAAGAATCTTCTTAACAGAACTTTGTTTTACACCCGTATAACTGGAAATTTCTTGGGTGGATCTTCTAGGGTTTTCAACAACTGCCTGAAGTACTGCTAATTGATTTCCCTCATTACATACAGGTTTCGTACGTTCATTTTTATATTTATAATCCAAACTGCCAGTCTGTTTGAAATTATTTAAAATTCTGCTTACAGTGGAATAGTGCACTTGTTTGTCTGGATGACGTTCATTGAATATCTCTACTGCTTCACGCACTGGTTTATAGTTATCTCCACATATTAAAACTAATTCTGCCTTCTCGGCTAACGTTAACTGTCTTGGAGGAGGCATTTGAAATCAAATAAACTCAATAATCGAACAATAATTCTTCGCGAATGAGAAGGTAATGTCACCAAACTGTCATAATGTTTACTGTCAACACTCATTTGTTTTGTTCTTTGGGTATCCGTGATTATTTTAAAAGGATTTAATGGTTGTCGATTAATTTGTACAGCTTTTTCATAAACATTTCAAACACAAAATGTTCACATTAAATGAAAGTTTTTGAATATGCATATTATCATTAATGATGTTTTACCTTGTTAAAAATATGGTTTGCGAAATTTTAAACTTAAGCTGAATATCGTTGCAACAAACATGAAGTTTGTGAATCCCTAAAAAATTAAAAATCCAAGTTAATTTCACGAATATTCTTGAATTTGAACAAAGCTATGCTCAACCAATTTGGTTGTGGTTACTTTATGGAAGTGCTAAGGGTGATTATAAAAAAAATTACAAATTTGGAAATTATTAACGAAAAAAATTAAAAAATTAAAAAATCACTTGGGAGGCCATGTTTTGGTATTTGAACATAACTTTCAATTGTAAACAACTTTTCTCAATAACATTTTGCTGAATTTTCTGAAATAAGGGTACTTTACTCTTGAGCACTTTTTACATTTTTTGACCTACCCTGTATGCTATTTGACTTGCAGCCATTCTAAGTGCACCTAAAATGATTACCGAGCATGCACCAACTTTTGGCACTATTTGTATTTTGGTTGTGCAATTCATTAAAAAGATTCCCATATGTTGCACACTTAAATGACCACACTGTATAAGTTTTTACTTGTCGTAATTAAATATTCGCTTGTGAATAATGATTATTTTTCTCCGTGTGGGCTGCCTCATTTGATCAAAATTTTCTATGGTAAGTATATCTCATTAGTAGTATTCTTTTTACCAATTTTAACTAAGATTTTCGTAAGATTCTCAGCACAGCTCAATATCTTAGGTAATGACATGTTACATTTACTTAAGACTGATAACTGTCCTATATTGAGCAATTGAGCTGTGCTGAGAATCTGACTTTGATCTCAGTTAAAATTGGTAAAAAGAATATCGCTATTGTCTGATTTGTACAGACAAAACGTAGTTAGATTATTAATTCAAACCCAGACGCAACGGCTGCTCATAGGCAGACTAAGCTTCAGCAGACATGTGTTATTCTGTCTGTTGAAACTTTTATCTAGGTAATCCTGGAATAAGGATTTTTAAAAATGTTATTCATATGATGTCCTGTTTTTCAATATTTACATGGTCCTCTGGACACATGATATTTTTATGGTCTGACTCTTGTACACCTGACGAGTACGCGCTGACGATGACTTTATAGTCGAAAGCGCTTTGCTATTATTTTATAAATAAATTTCTGCACGAAATACAAACCTTTTCTTCATCCAATTACATTGGAACGTGCACACAGCTTGACAATTTTCACTCCGCCGAAGTTGTTCGAAAGTACCACGAAAAGATAGGTATGAATGTACCTCACCGTTTCTTGGTGCAATCCAAACAATAGCGGCTGCCTATATAGCTTCAGATGGGTCGACATATTTACTGGCAACAGGACACCTATTTGAGAGGATTGACTAGCTGGCTGACTATCAAGATGGAAAATGAAATAAATACCTACATATAAATTGATCTCTAGATGAATTTACATAAATTTCACATTATTTTTAAGTAGTTGGCCAATGTCTTATTGGCAAACTCCATGGTAGGCTACAATTATTATATATGATTTTTGCATGCTTTACCAACCCGATTATGTTTCAGAATACAACATGTCCGAAGTTTATAGTTTATCAGATGCCTTGATGCAAATTCTGTAGAAAATCTGAAGGAAAGGGAAGTTCTGCACAACTTATTTGAGATGCGGTGCTGTATAGGTTTTCCGGGTTTTCCTGCAGCTGAAAAGTGAATACGCCACCAAAAATAATAGCCGTCCTCTACCCGCACAGGCTATGCCTTTGGGTACACTCTACGAGTGTTTATGAGGGAGTATTATTATTATTATTATTATTATTATTATCAGTCTTCAGAAAAAAACGTATGGACAGGTGAGTCTGTCTCCTAGTTTTAAAGGTATCTTCATAATTTGAAAAAAAAATATTGCAGATACCACAATTGAGGATTTCCTGGATCTAACTTCAAATATGGTTTTGTAGGAGGCAGGCCCCTCTACGAATACGTCAACTTCAAGTGAGTATATGGTTTCAACGAAAATCACCATACCACATATCTAAAGCATGGTTGAGTGGAAGAACAACTCAGTGGCACTAGTGCTACATGAGTTGAACTTATTCGCCATTTATTTTCAGCGAAAAACCTTTGTTCTATTTTTGTGGTTACGTATATGTTCTTTTTAGATGAAAATAATAAAGACCAGGTATTGTTACTATTATAAGTATATTTTAGGAAATTGCGCTTGGTGAATATGGTTGATTTTTTTTTTCATGTCACACTCGGAAAGAAATAAAATGATTCTACTTCCGTGATATTCAATAGCTATTATAATATATTCATCAGGTTTTCATGTGATTTAACATAAAAAATAAAGAAGTATGATTTACGGGAACAATGTTTTTCAAAGCTCTCAGTAGGTATATTATGACAAAGACGCGATAACTGATTGAACGAAATCTCATTTTGCATTATATTTAACATGGAGAAGTGAATTGGCAACAACATGCAAAGTTTCTGATTGGAAAATACTATCGATAGATGTAAACAGAAGGTTTGTGCTTTGCATTTAACTTTATTATCACTGGAAGAACTAACGAATCTATTAAATTTTTTCAGGCTCATAAATGGTACTATGCAAGCTTGTGGAGAGACGAACAATGTTTTGAAAAAGAATAGCATTTAATAACCATTGTAATGAAAGAAAAAACTATCAAACGTGATTTAAAAGGAAAAGAAATTTCACAAGAGAAAATTTTCTGATAACGTATTGCGTTTTAGTTTTTTTCAGGATAAATTTTACTAGAAGGAATGCTCGAAACTGTACAATGACTGAAGAATTCGTTCGAGTCATTGTTGAGAAAATGAGCTGTTATAATATGTAACTGGGAACATTACACGTTTCTTTTTCGGGAAAATGCTTTTTTACGTTCTAAGAAAGTGTACCTATGTTTCATTACTAACTTATAATAAAGAATAATAAGTACATTAAGGCAGCATTGTTTTCTTTTTGCATTCTGAATTAATTCAAGAATCGATGAAAGAAGGCTAAATTAACCAAAAATTAATAAAAATAATTACTATTAAAATTAATAGTTTATATCAACATTTGCTAACTGAAAATCATCATTCAAGACCATTTTAAAAGAATCATGGACAATATTCAAAAATACTCCGTCTGTCATGGTAAATCTGTGGTTAAGAAAAGATTATCTTCATATCTTGACACTACGGAACGATTATCACAGTACCATGAGTCGTGGTGAATGTCACCATGAATAATATTATGGTTTCACTGAACTAAGATTATCAGAGTGCCATCAGTCGTGGTAAATTTCACCATCAGTTCTAATATGGTTCTACTGTACTATATGTGTTTTGTGTAATGGTACCCTTACTTGCGACACTATTTAGCTTTTGGTTAAGTTTAGAGGACTTGTCGTAATTTTGTTACAATCATTAATAATTCCTAGTGGAATCAATCACGACGAATGTCTGGCGCTATACGCACCATTCTGTGAGGTTGATTTCATCACCATATTTTTCTTTGCGTGTACCCACGTTAATCAAGCTTCAGGAAAATACTATACCCGATAAGTGCTAGAACTATCGAATAATACGTGATAATAACAAAAAAAAATAATCAGGACATTAACTTTTAATAAAATCAATATTTTAACTAGAAATTGACGTGTTCCTTTTCAATAACCAACTAATGTGCATACTTACTTACGTTGATAGAACTTCGTGAAAATAACTAACTAATTTTGAAGATAATGGTGAAGTTTATAATTTTTTCAACTAGATTTTCACGTTATTCTATAATGCGTGATGAACGTTTATCGGATACTTTATTCTGACATTTAATTAAACCGCTTTTCATTTCTAAGAAGATTTACCGTATCGATAATGTGTTATTATATTATTCGCGTTGTTGTTGGCAAAAATGTGAGTAGTTTTTTTCCACAATGGCTTGAAATTTTCAAACAAATTGTGTCTGGAATGATTACAGAAACAATGTGTAAAAATTTTGCACACTATTATTTATCCTAATTTGTTGTAATAATATAACTATATTGTGTATATTTCTTTGAATCTAGTTTTTACATAATATTGTTTAAATTGGTTAACAACACCGTTGTGCATTGTGTGTATATAGATGTTACAGAAATTGTAGTTCAATTTTGTACAATTCTGAGGACTATATAATTTTATTTTACTACAAATATCCGCATCAACCCTTTGGGTCATTAGCGGCTGAGTAGATACATTACAATTATATTTTTCTATTCAAATCCAAAGCATACAAAAATGATATGATTTTGTTACTATTACTATAGTCTAACATTTCTCGTAAATCATGGGATATATTGAATATGTCTCTCTCGATTTGGAATATCAGGCATTGCATTATAATATGTTTCACTGTTAGCCGAACTTCACATATATCACAAGTAGGTTCATCTTGTCCAGATATTAAGTATTCGTGTGTGATCCTCGTATGTCCTAAGCGGAGTCTAGTCATTATCACCTGTTTTCTCCTGTTTATTGGTTGATTTCTCCACGGTCCAACGTTTGACTTCATTTCTCGTAATTTTGATTGTGAAGTCTGCCACTGTGTGTTCCAAATGTTCAAAATCTTGATTTTGAAGTATGATTTCATGTCGATCGAAGGAGTGTGTTGCGACGCTGTCTGATTTGGATTGTTGACCATATAATTGAAAAATACACAATATTGTGTTATTTTTTTACACATCATTTTGTTTTTCTTTGTTCTGTGGACAAAATTGAAATTCAGAATGCATAATACTGTATATATAATTTCGTTACTCATTTTTAAAATAATGGAATGTAATATTTCAACTTGATACTTCATTCGGACACTTCATTCAATTGCCTAATGCAGATAATATTTTCCATATCGAGAATGTGTTATTTCAACTTCGTGATTCAAGCTGTTATTATCTCAACATCAAGTTGAATCATTCAAATTGTGAAACAATTTATTTGGGCTATGTGGTTAATTTCAATTTTAACTTTACCTCAGGTCTCATTTCAACATAACATATCAAATTCTAATATTAACTCCGATGATGAATTTAGTTTTCAAAAATACTTAATTCAGAAATAAAATAAAGTAAGCTTATCGCATATGAAATAACATAGATTATAGTACAGTGACCGCCAAAAAGCACGTGCCATATGGAAAAAAAGTCTATTATTAGAGTATTAGAAAAAAGATTCTTGGGAAAAGCTTGTGCATGTCCGATAACCTAAAAATCGATTTTGACACATGTCACGTGATCGCAAATTCAAAAAAATTATTATGAAAAGTCAAAAAGTGGAGTAAAATGGCAATATATCGAAAAAAGTTGTGCACCTAACGCACATATTAAAACTGATTAATAAACGAATTCCTATGCTGAAAAGTACAAAATGAAATGAGCTTTTTTTTGAAAAATTGCTTTTATTTCAATATGCAAAAAAGAAGAAATTAAATTATGTATTTTTCAAAAATCAAATTCAGAATTATGTACATTGAAACGTATTCTTTTGGGACAAGATTTTATATCATATGAAATTTTATTATGAATTAAAATGATGGGTATGGTATGATTTACTACAAAGTTAATTTTTTTAACGCATTCCAATGAAAGCTTCAATTTTAAAATTTGTTTACGTTAACTTTTCGATTATTAGCTGATGATTTTCTGTCAAGTATCCATCCGATTATTATGAAATTTTATGCTATGTCCGAAACTTCTATTGATTCAATATTTTGGATTTGTAGCTTGTATATTAAATGCTTAGTAAACAAAAATACCTTTCGTCACACTGAAGAAGATTAACAATGTGTGACTTGTATGCAGCAAAAGAACTGAAACATTGACTCCAACATTCCGACTTCAAAGTCGGAATTTCCGAGTATAACGTTGGAATCTCCGACTTTGAAGTCGGAAAAATAAAATTCAGACTTCAAAGTCGGAATTTCCGAGTTTTAAGTCGAAATTTCCGACTTTAAAGTCGGAAAAATAAAATTCCGACTCTACAGTCGGAAATTCCGTGTTTGAAGTCGAAAAAATAAAAAAAAAACTATGTGGCCCTTGGACGCTTTCGTACATTTGTAGATCAGTTTCTTTTTGTTGATTTTATTTATTACATTCCAGGTACATTACAACTTTACTAGCTTCAGTAAATTCTCAGAAAACTTTCGGCTCTGGCTCTCCGTCTACTGTATTGGTTTTCAAATAAAAGTGAAGGAACTTCAACTCTCTGATTCATGAGGTTTATTTACGCGACTTGTGAATTATCTGCGAGAATCAAGATTTGTTGTTTCGCACGAAATATATTCCAAAATAAGTGATAAAACGACTAACCAGAAGCTCATGATCAGGTAGTGTTTACGTTGAACTCGGTCACATTTCTTCGCACCCATTTTACTGAAAATTATTTACTGGAAAATTAGCACTTTGCTTCTAATTTTAGCTTATTTTCATAACAAATTTCGCCAAAATAAATCAATTAGCTACGATGAGTACTTCTGGAGTATCGTTTTCGAATATTACTCGTTTAATGCAGAGCTGAAGTTTTAATAGCCTTAGCCTACAGAGATCCGTTTCTGGCATACTGAGAACTTCACTGAATAAACCCTACAATCTGCCGTCTCCTCTCAAAAAAATATCTCGATCTAAATAGACAGATAGTCTCAAACATTACGAGAAGAAACGTAGATGGAAAAGATGAAATGATATAAGTTTCGATTTTTGTTCGAAAATATGAATAAGATATTCATAAAATCTGTTGTGGAATCATCTGCGGCTGAAAGACAAACATTAGTCGCTATTTCCCATCGTCTAATTGGGAGGTATTCATGCTTAAAAGGGTAATATTCTCCATGAAAATTAAAAAATTAAAAATGTGATTTATTTGTAATATCTAACAGAAAACAACTACTTCCCGGCTAGAGCCACGCTGGACATTGAAGTACATCTGATAAAAAAAAATCAACTCTCTGAATGAAAATGCGAATTTTCACTTTCAGATTTTTTCTTTTCAGTTAGAGTCTTTTCACAATATCTATCAGATGTAGTTCGGTGCCCAACGTGGCTTTGGCCGGAGAAGTAGTTGTTTTCTGTTAGATGTTACAAATAAATCACATTTATCATTTTTCAATTCTCATGGAGAATGTTCCCATTTTCAACATGAATACCTCCCATGATTCCACAACAGATTTTATGATTATCATATTCATATTTTCGAACAAAAATCAGAATGCAATACCCATGACAGATATATGTCAAAAAATAACTTTCAAAGAGTTACCGCAGAAGAAATATTTCCAAGATATCCATCGCTGATGTGTATAATTGATTCTGAAGAGCCTGCTTTCCAATGCAATCAATCTTTCTGATGAGCTTGGAAAAGCGAAATAGATTTTCGTCGACCAAAATGTATTGGGGATAGAATGCGAGAGACGCGAACCTTGCTTCAATGAAATGAACGATTTCTGTGAGTGATATTTTTTAATAACATTCCCCCTATCTTATTTAATGAATTTTCAATGAAAACTAGAGAAAATAAAAAAAAAACGTCTATCTGAATGAAAATGCGAATTTTCACTTTCAGTCTTTTTCTTTTCACAATATCTAGCAGAACAATGTCCAACGTGGCTTTAACCGGGGAAGTAGTTGTTTTCTGTTAGATATTACAAATAAATCACATTTTTCAATTTCCATGGAGAATGTTCCCATTTTCAAATTTGAAATATGTTAATAATATTTAACTGACCAGCATCCTCAAACAGGTACCAACTCCATAATACTTTCACTTTTCATAATATCAATTCAATACTAATTCTGACTGAGAACCTTTAGTATTTACATATAAACCAAACATTTATTATCAATTAATGCATTTCTAATATATCAAAAAAATTGGAATTTTTCTGAGCACCACCCGTATAAAATCACAGTTGACGTTTGAAATTTGCCAGGAACAGAATGATGATCACATTTCCCAGTAAAATTTCGTTTAAATCTCTTTGATGCCATCCGCCTAATTTTAAATTATTATGAACTTAATGACATACTTATATCACTCTGAGAATGTTTGATGGAATCACATCACAAACGCTGTTTTGTTTACTCCAAGCCTTCTAGATCAGCTTGATCGGTACCAGATGATAAGCTGCTGACTTTATAAACTTTCCATGTTCCGTCCCGGACTTGTTTACGCTGCATCTAACCTTTGCCTTTGAATTGAAACAATTTCATACACTTTTCATCAAAGTATTTGTTTGTGTGCTCGGTGTTAATGGCGGTGATTTGTTCATTCAATATGCTTTGATGTGCCGATAGATAAAGTCTGAAACGTTTAATTTCAGAAGACATTGAAAAAATTCCAACTGTCATATTAGGTCGGGTAAAAATTAGGTAAGAAAAAAAAATATTTGGTTTGTGTGCCTAATAACTCAATATCAAAATACCATTTCAAAGAAAAGCGTCAAAAGCTGTAAACTAAATTTTGTTAAAGATCAAGTTCACTAATAGCCTAAAAACATCTAATAGGTATAGATAATTAATGTTATACCGATAATATTCATAGCGTTTTGACTATAAAGTGACTGTTATCAAAAATCGAAATATGGGCTGATGTAAGAATCGAAACTCGAAACTGGTCTCAAATTAGGTATAAAACATTTAGTGGAAGTGTAGGGTGAATCAGCCGGTTAGCCGAACACCACCCATTTTCGGACACTTTTATGTAAAAGTATCAAAAATAGTTGAATACATTGAAATGTTGGTTGTCTACCCTATTCTCAACCGTCATTCACATGATATGTCGGATGTTTACCGTTTTTTGGTGTTCAAAATCAGGTGATACTAGTGCCTTAAAATGGTAAGTATTGATGTAGATTAGGAATGTTTAGTCTCCTTTTTCGTTTAAGCTTGGTTATATATATATTGAAAATGATTGAACAGGCTTAAAAACCTATCTTTTTTGAATAATTTTCATAAAAAACTTGCCGTCCGGATAAATGGTATCCAAAATCTTTGAAAATCCTTCTTTCGGACAAGTTTCCGAAAACTGGTATATAAATTTTTCTTTTTTCTGTCTTCTGACTTTATTTAAAGAAATATCCCTTTAGTACTATTTTCAAGTAAACGAATTTATTCAAGAATCTTATAAAATTTTGATTTAATAATACATTTTTCGTTACGATATTTGGTGTCTGAGAAAAGGAATTCTCAAAAATAACGTGTAATTCAGTATGTCCGATAAAGACCCCTTTTCTTGGCAATGACTTCTTAGTAAGTATATTTTCCTAGTTCAGATGAATAAGTGCTTTTGATAATCACCTTTCGTTCGCAGAGCCCTCAGAAGCATGAAGGAAATATTCCTTTTTTTTATTGAATCTGCTTGTACTTCATCAGTAGCTACGTCAAACACATCAATCATTTGTTATACCTCATGTGCTGAATTATTCCCAGGCGATAACAAGATTCAATCATTTAGAATAACGAAAAAAAGCTAGCCCCGGCCTGTAACCGAACCTGGGACCTCTCGATCACCAGGCGCGTGTGCTATCGGCGGGGATTAAAGCAGTGGATCTTATCACTTAAAATGTATCGAATTTATTGGTATTCCAGGATTTGTACACAAAGTGCAGTAAATAGCTATTATCGTGCAAAGCTCTCTTAATATTAAAAAACGGCAGAGATATGAATTAAAAAAAAAAAACACAATTTTTCGGTTTTTCCCGCTTTTCTCCGGTTCTAATTATCCGATCGGATTGTTTGCCCCGTAATTCTCTTCGGAATTCAATTATGTACAGTTAATCTCTTTGACCATTAACACTGCTTCAATAATTTCCATTTTACAATAAAAAAACTAAAAAAACTGCGATTTTTTGTTATTTGTTTACAACAAATAAAAGAATGGCGTTTTCGAGTAGAGGACATGGTGGGAATAAACTACGGACTTCCTGCACGGAATGGCACAGACGGCTTCCAGGAAGTCTTTTTGTCAAGGATAATGTCTCTATTGCTTGGCCTATATTCACGGTAACAGTTGTACGATGTTTCGAATGTGCATGTGAGTGGTGACCGTGGCGTACGTTGCCGGCAAAGCCATTGGATTTTTAATTTTTACAGGAATATAGGTAAAGTATTATTATTCGTATTCACTGTAAAACTTTAAGACTTTGAAGAAAGAAAAAATTATTTTCGTCAGAGGAACACAGTGTTTAAAGTTACAAACTTTCTAGGCTAACATCTAACTGAAATGGAAACGTCGCAGGACTCGCATAGAGATTGTGGGAGCTGGCGGAGCATTGCAATGAAATTAAAATATATCTAGGTAAGTACGTATGATACAGAAAATATAAGGTTATTTTATTCAGATTGGCGCCGGCGACATGATAGGACAAATATAGACAATCCTACACCGTGAGAAAATATATTCATATTCAATAAAATTTATTTATATCCAACAAATATCTGTTTTGAATAGCGCCGAACTTATGTAAGTTCATTCGAAACATAATATTCCAAGAACAATTACACTGCTTCATTATAAATGAAGACATTCTGAAAGGTAACGAATATTTTATATAACATATATTAAATATTTCCAAATAAGCTGCTATTATTAAATTTATATGTGTATGTTGCTTGGTGTGTAATAAATATTTACTTTGTAAAATTTTAATTTATGTTTCGAATGAACTTACATAAGTGCGGCGCTATTCAAAACAGATATTTGATGGATACGAATAAATTTTATTAAATTTGAATAATCTTCTCTCTCATTGTATGAATATTTCTTTGCAATTACTGACACGAAATGCGAAAATACTTATTTTCTACGACCGTGCGTTTTTTCCCCACGCATTTTAGTTTTGAAAGTGTCACTTTCCCGCACTAGTACGGGAAAAGAAATTATGTCAATTTAACATTATTATATGTACATGTAATTGATTTTACCTGTTTAGTACTATTCAAACTAATATAGGTTTCAATATTTAATCTAACCCAGATTATTTATCTTGTTTTCATAAATTTTTCATTCAATGGAATGAAATAGAAATTGCGATACAAGTGGTGAAAATTGAACTACTCTCAAGTAGATTATGTCAACGGAAGAAAAGAATATTAACCATTTATATGTAATAGAATTTCATGACTTATCAATAATTATTCAACAAAATACACATAAACAATAGCCAAAAATCTATGGGAATTTTGACGAAAAATATAATTTCGATGTACTTTCCTACAGTTTCAGAACTCGACACCAGGGGGAGTACCCCTTATGTGAAAATTGCCAATTCTGACTCATTTGCAGAATGCAACAAATTGTGTTCTTAACATTAATATTAATAATAATTTGTGGATTTTCATTGAAATTTTTGTATGTTGAAATAACATATTCATTTTCAATGTGCTTTTTGAATCTTTATTCGGTCGTAGAAAAAATAATGTTCCTAATTCATGCGTAAAGTCTTTCCCGCCCTTGGCTGCTTGCTCGAATTCCGATTGGCGTCGTTCCGGTCAAAGGCAGTCGCGTACGAAAAAGTATCACTTTCCGCACTTGTTAGGAAAATAACTATTTTTGTATTTTGTGCGCGAAATGTTACTTTGATGATCTAGAACTGATTTTTTTTAACGAAGCGCAGTCGAGATCACCATCGTTCTAAAATAATTAATATGCTTAGTTCAATTTAAAAAAATAAAATTAGGTAGGTGTAAAATTTTATCACAATTTGAAAAGTGTTAAAAAGCCTTAATTATTCTTAAACATATTAAGAAATAAATGATTTCTTGGATTTTTGCTTGATTGAGGACCATAAAGGTTGAAATATAAAAATCCCATAGAGTTTATATGCAATGTGCAAAATATATATTTCGCATTCTACTTCGCGCAAGGAAAATGAAAAAAGGGTAACTTCGCATATTGTTTAATATTCTGTATCTCAGAAATAAAGCGGTTGCAGGCCTATGTTCATATTAAGAATTTTTCTTAAAATCATCCAAGGATTATCGCCTTTAGGAAGTTAACGAAAAAATGGGTTCTTCCCCAATATCTCTAAAACCGCTTTGGCCTTTTTTTTCCAATTTGAGAACATGCGAAAGTACGAATAAAAATACATTTTTTCCACGATAATTTCTTAATTTCCATCCGTGGCATCCCTGTTAATATGCTCTACCATATTTTTGATCAAAATAATGATAGGTACGCCTCTTTTTGTTTTCAAATAAATATAATTTTCTTAGTTGTTCTGTATCTTTTCATGAAAATTATATCCTGCCTTATTTTCACCCAGCGAGAGGTTTTTGATTAAAAAGATAAAAAGCCTTTATTGGCTTGTACCTATGCGATTTTTGTTAGTCTCAATGAAATTCCTTTTTATTTTTTAAATCGTAAACTGTACGCCAGACGAAAAAAATTCAGCAGACTATTTTTATGAGAAGAAGATAATAATGAATTTAATATTTATTTGAGGAAAAAACACAGTGACGTATCATTATTATTTTTGTTAAATTTGAACACCCTGAAGGTATCTCAGAAATCTGGAAGAATTTTTCTTAAAATCATCCATTGATTATCGCCCTTTGGGATCAGCATTCAATTATGAAACACCCTGTATTTGTCTATTTGCAGTCTTTTTTGTGAAGGTTTCTCATATTAAAATTTCTTCAGCCCTTGTCATTTTTTTTGTCCTGTCATATTGGTCACATTTCGTACGGTATGTTTATTTTAATAAATTTTGATTAAACCGATAAGTTAGGTTAGATAAGATATTATTAACATATTTATTCACTATTTTCTTTTTAAAAACTTTTTATATATATATTTTTACATGATTATATTTTCAAAATTTTACATTCATAACGTTAAATAGAACCAAATACACTTTGGGGTATGATAATTATTCTTTGTTCTAAATTTGTTCTTTTCGTCAATCGGCTGCACCCTTACGATAAACCCTCAGAAGTCATAGTCGTTGAGAAACTTGTGCGACTTAGGAAAGTCACCGTTTTTATGATCCGTTTAGCTTCCTCTATTCTTCATATCTTAGCGAGTAAATTTTTCATACGTATTATTAAGTCAAAATGTTCAATCTGATTAATTCATCACATTTTTTCTTTATTGCTTAATCCAAATAAACCCAGATTTACCAAAATAATCTAGAAAAGACAAAACAGTCGTTAGAATAATTTGTTTAATTAATGGAGGTTTGATTATTATAAGGGGCAATAAAAAATAAATAACTGCTTTTATGTATTTTGATTGAACACGCATATTCGCTATAAAGTTATTTAACTATTTATTTTCGCACAGCACGGGTATTTATTTGTTATTGCAGATGCGATTTCCTTCTTGCTTGGGTAAGAAAGAATGTTAATACAACTGCTCCTATAAGAAACTCTGAAGACAATTCAACACAGCTATGTCAATCATTCTTTTGGAAGGGTTTTGTAAGGTATGCGTAGTTACGCATACCCAGTTATGGGTGCAATTTAAAAATAAATTGTATCATCTCATTAGACATAAAATACAATAATTGTTCGAAGAAAGTAATTCATTCCCGCCAAATATTATCTGAACGGAAACTGCATATTTGAGAAGGAATTGCAATTAACAACATTGATATTAATGCCATATTCCTCTTCTCCATTAGTGACTTTCTGAAAACCGTTCATAGACAAGATGCGAAAAGTTATTGTTCCGTATAAAAATAGATCCAAATAAAAGATGAACGGTATGTGAAAAAGCGAAGGTGATGAAACGAAGGCAGGTATCTAGAACATACAAACGAGAATATAAGAGAAACCTTTGAAAATTTTAGGAATGAACGAATAGTTAGAAAAAATATTAGAATAGAATAGAAGGACAGGAATACCATAAAACAGTGGCAGTAGGGTTATAAGGAAGCAAAGAGAATATAAAGGTACATACCTATACGCAAGAGATCAAAATAAGATATTATTTTTTACGGTTAACTTCCATGTTACATGGCTCACATGAATTGTTGATAGACATTCGCTAGGAGGAAAGAGCCTTCCGTCGGACTGAAAAAAAAAAAATAGAAATGGCACAGAATGTTCAATAGATGCAATTTTTAATGTCGCAGGGATAGAAAGAGACAAGATTATACTTTCCGATACTGTATGTGTGGGATTTTGGTGGCAGAATTCTGTAAGGATTAATTCAGCAAATAATTTCAAAGGTGAATTTGAAACAGAAAACTCAAACGCACATCGTTTCTTCTACCTAAAATGCACAATGTTGATATAAGAATCTTTGAGAAGACCAAAGTACACTTCCTCAATGTAGCCTGAACTTTCAACGGACTGATTTATATGGTTACGGGTGGTGTTAAGAAGTTATGAAAAGTGGATATGATTTTGATACTATATTTTGAATAATTAATATTCTACACAATCGAGGAATTGACAAAGACTTTGTCATCTGAGTTCAACTGTTGGTACCTGGATGATGGCTCAATTGCTGGAGATTTCAATACAGTTTTGGAAGATTTGAATATATAAGGTTATCTGGATGAAATATTTCATCTTTCCAATTTTCCAACGAGATACATATCAATTATCAAAAATAACCACCCAGTATCTTCCAAACAATCATTATCAGTTTCTCTATCACCTTCTTTAAATCACAGGAACAATGAACCTATGGATTATTCGTTGCACATTAGGGAGCATGCTATAACAACAAGAGACTCCATTTCTACATTTGGCCTACAGGAATTGAAGAATGTAGGGAAAACCTGTTTTACGAATAACATGATCCAGTGCATTTCGAACATCAAGGTTTTGTTGGAATTTTTCATTTTGATGAAAAATATCTGGAGTCCTGATTCTTCTCGGAAAATGGTGGATACTTCACATTTCGTCCATGTATTCCGAAATTCTGCTCCTTCCTTTCATCATAACGCCCCAGCAGATTCGGAAGAGTTTCTAAAACACCTTCTGGTAGGCTCACATGAAGAATTAAACAAGACTACGAGTGCAGAGAATCATCGATCACAAAATAATTTAGTTATCATGAATAATAATCAAAAAGCTTCCATTTCTTGGACAAAATATATATCTACTCATAATTCCAAAAGTGTGGATACATTTGCCGGTCAGCTGAAGTCTAGATTGAGATTTTCCTTTGGTAATTACTGCTCCGTTACTTTTGAACCTTTCTGGGTACTTTCAATCCCTATTCCAGACTTACCAAAACGAAGCCGTGAATTTAAATCAATTTATTAAACTGTTGACAGAAGAAAAGACTTTGACTAACGATACGAGCCCATTTTGTTCAACTTGTGGAATGAAAAGGGAATTCAAAAAGATGATTCGTATACAAACATTTCCAAAAATTTTAGTAATACATTTGAATTTGGACCAATATTCTGCTCAGGATGGAATTAATACTAATTATAATATCTACGCCATATCTAATCATAGCGGCAGCATTTCCAATTGACACTATACAGCATATTGCAAACACCCTTATTCTAATTGTTGGTACCTCTTCGATGACTCATCCAAGATTTTTCTACGAGAGAGTTGATAATCTCAATTCTGATGGTGTTGTGGGTTTTTCCAGGTTTTCCTCCAACTGAAACAGCAAATGCGCCATCACTTCAAGTCCCGGACTTCAATCAAGATTTTCATCTTGATATTATTTTATAGTTGAAACGCTTTCGTATTTTTTTATTAATTTTTATTTTTATGCATTACATTTAATTCAATAAATAGTTTTTTGAATATTCTACGTACAATTCCTCTATTAAAACAATAAACTATTATGGACATTAGGTAATAATGAAATATCAGGAAGTAAAAACTGGATAACTGGAAAATACTCACTATGATGAAATATACACACTGAAGAAAGAAATGACAATACAAATGGACCCATGAAGTAGAATGAAACAAGTTGAACAACAAAATAGGGCAAAGACATCAAAAGCTATTAATTGTACCTCTATAGTAAGAATGTGGTATTTTCCATCCTGAATACAAACCTCCTATAGCTTTTAAAAAAATAGAGCATTCGGTGGCTATACTCTTTCAGTTATTTGGCAAGACCCTGTTAATTAGTCATTGTGGAAGAGTTTTCTTTTCATGATCCGTCAGGTAAAAATATGCTCGACAACATAAATGTTTTTAATGAAATATATTCAACAGATTTTATCACGTTTTACACCTTTTCCTCAATCCAGTCTTTTGGGTTTTGATTTAGGGGCAACGTTCTCGTTTCGATTCACGAAAAATATTTCGAAATCAGTAATAAAACTACGAAATTACAACTTGTTGAGATACAGTTTGCAGAAAATCGTTTTACTTCAATAAAAAATATTTTCACAGAGAAGTATAAAAATGAAATGAGTGTATATGGTGTGAATGTTTGATTACTTCTACTTCGGACTTTACCATCGTCGTAATGTTTGAAAGATTTCAACTTCTTTTAATTTTTCACTACGTTTCAATTGCTTGAAACCGCAATCGTCTTCAGGTGAAAAAAATGGTGTGAATGATTGAAGCTGAAATCTTGAAAAACTTATAATATGAATGATCAACACAATAGACATTTCCTGCTCATCAAAAAATCACTCATCATGCCTTCTTGAATCTTATTCCTTTCAAATTCTGTATTCTTTAAGTGTCTTTCGGTAGGGATCGTGCGTTCAAAATGTAAAATGATTAATTTCTGCAGGAAGAAACGGATTCAAAGGTTTTAAGAAACAATAATATTATGTTTTGTATAATATGCACTGTATTATCATCATATTAGAGACAGCTTTTAGCAAAGAAAGCAGCCATTCGATCGTCAGCGATTCCGCTTCATCTTATTCAGAACTTGGGAATGAAGGGGAGCCAATGTTGTCAGTTTTCTTTCGAAATATACTGAAACCATGCATGGAATTTTTTTTGTTCCTTTAGAAATATTTCGTTGAATTTATGGAATTCAATTTTGGTTATAATTTTTATAGTGAACTTATGTGTGCGATTTGAGATAAATGAAAGAGTTCCATTTACTTTTTCAATCATTTCGAATATGACACATTTTTGTTCTTGGCCAGCTAATGAGATCGGAATGAGATATTTCATATAAAGAAAATAATATTGAATAAATATGAGTATTACTCATGCCTAAATTGGCGAAAAGGACCCATGGGTGCCTACTTGCTTGGATGCGGTACCAGCGTCGCCACAAATACTACTACTTATATGCATAAATACTTGTAGGTAAGCCTAAACTTCGTTAAAAACTTCCCTGATAGAATAATTTGTACTTACGATTGAAACTATAGAAAAATGTTGATAATTCCCAATCTTACAGTTATTTCATCACATAATTCATTATGTAGATAATTCATCACCAATGTATTCGAGTATAAACCCGTCGTTCGGTGTATCATCTATACAAGGCAAACATACATCCTTACACTCTGAAGTCTGAACGCGAAATACAACCAGCTAAAGCGATACTATTGGTCATTGGTGATGAGTTTGCGCATGCCCGTGATCTTCCTAATGACACTGTAGGCTGATCATAAAACAGAGACTGACAGTAACTAACTCTCTATGTATTTATGACTATCAACGACACTCCAATTATATATCTTTTTCGTCGATCGTCCACTTACGATGTATTTTAACGCAATCAAAATCATTAATTAATGACCCCTATTAATGAATGATTTTCTATTAATTAATTTATCAATTATTCCTTCCTTTAGTTTCAGTAATTGTATAATTTCGAATATTAATATTTACAATGAACTAAGGAAAAGTAAACAAACTCTGAATATAAATAGGAAATAGTGATTGTTGTCCATCGTTAAATAAATAAAAATTGAAAGTATAAGATATCTTTATTCTGTAAAGTACGGTCAACCAAAAAGTTTTGTAACAAACTCGTGAATCAAAATGGCGATTAACAATCTCGAACATTAAATTATCTCAATTGTTAATTGCCCTTATTAATACACTTGTTCGTTAAATAACCATTAATTAAGACACGGAGCAAGTTATTTGTACTTAGTGCGGCCGCTGATTGAAGTATGGAAACTTTGATTGTGGTAATACTTCATTATCAGAAAATTGATTTTTTACCAATCTGATTACAGTTGTCAAGTTTGGTGTCGAAAAGGCACCCGCCAAGATTGCTTTGTGGAGTCAGCTATATCTTCATTCTGATGCTGATTGATATAAGAAATAAACAATGATGGGTTTGGGTATTTATAAATAAACAGTTATTTTGAAAATTTTGAAGTATTCACACCCCATGCTAGGGTTATGTACAAAATAAAAAGTGTGTGTTATATCACTACTTATTTGTTTCTGTGCTCATTCATCACTTCGAGTGTTTTTCAGAGAAAGGCGTAGAGTTTTCTCATTTTTAATTATCATTTCTTGCTAAAGTTGGCAACACCGATAACAGGATTCAGTATTCTAGCCAGAATATCCCCAGGACAATCACGAACTTCCGACTCACGTAATTACAATTTTAAATTCGTCAGTACGGAATAAATCACGTTAAAAAGTATATATATTTTTTTCAATATTATGAATTGATTAAAAATCAGTTTGTGGTTGATTTACAAATTTTATTTTACTGAAAATTATTTCCAGGATTGATTTTGATAGGGCGACTATTCATAATCACATATTTTTACGCCGGAACCCACTTGCGTCCCGCGGTCAGAAAGTTGACCCTTTAGGTAAGGCCGGGGTCCCTCCGTCAATCCGTTTCTCTAACGTGGTATCAAAATGAACAATTGAAAATAAATAATAATAATTACTCCTCGCAAAATGTATGTTTTCAATTCCCACGCACTCAAATGTCTAGGTGAGGTTAGATCGTTTTGGTTTGAATTTAGTAAATAATTACTCCTCGCAAAATGTATGTATTTAATTTCTACGCACTCAAATGATTACGTAAGGTTAGTTTTCTCAAACTCAAAACTATTTAATTGAAATAGTAAAATCAACAATGTCGAAGTACCCGTCTCTCCAAATATTTCCACCATGTGGAAAATATGAGGCAAACATCTGACAGAAAACAACTACTTTCCTGGCTCATACCACGACGGACATTGAATTACATCTGACGGATAATTGTGCAACGTTCTTCCAAGAAGACCCAGCTTCAATTGCTTATTGTAATTATCTAGCAAATTATCCTTCATATGATTGGGGAAGACCACCTGCAGACGCGTTTCGCGGTTCTTGCCGCTCGTCAGTGACAGGGTAGGTCGGACAACATTAGAGTCGTCCTGCCCCAGCCCAATGAATTATAATTCACTGTATAGTTGAATAATATTATCTCACAAATGAAGCAGCGACTTACAGTAAAAGTCAGTCGCAGTGCCACCCGTGAGGAAACCAATAAGCAATCATCGGTAGCAAAGACACTAGGAAGTGAACAAAGTACGAGAATTTTTGTCGGAGAGTATCCAATAAATGAAATAGTAAAATCGACTTCTCTGGCTAATACTACGACGGACATTATTCCATCATTTGTAAGGAAATATTAGTTATAAAGTGAATTTTAAATCATTGGGCTGGGGCATGACAACTCTAATATTGTACGACCTACCCTGTCACTGACGAGCGGCAAGAACCGCGAAACGCGTCTGCAGGTGGTCTTCCCCAACCAAATGAAGGATAATTTGCTGTATAATTACAATAAGCAATTGCAGCTGGATCTTCTTGGAAGAACGTTGCACAAATATCGGTCAGATGTAATTCAATGTCCGTCGTGGTATTAGCCAGGGAAGTATTTGGAGAGAAGGGTACTTGGAGATTGTCGATTTTTCTATTTCTTTTATTTGATACTCTCCTGGACCTATTGCTCCTTTTTCAAAACTTTCCTTCTGAACGTTATTCAAATCGACCTTTTTAAGGTATACCAACGGCGGGAAGCGAGTGGGCTATCAATGAGACGCAAGTGAGCTATCCATGAGACGCAAGTAGGCTATGAAATTTTAATTGCTGGACGCAATCGGGAAAATTTTCTGATCGCGCGACGCAACTGTACTACAGCCTATTATTATGGGTTGCGGTATGGTTCATAATTTTTATCCCATGAAATGTTAAGATCAGTTTATGAGTATTTCTAACAGAAAAAGTGGTCTGTTTCATTTTCGTTATTTCGAACAAATAATGTACAACACAAGTTAAGCAGTGAGTTTCAAAAAGTTTGCACCATATGGAGAAATTCTTTGTCATTTATTTGGCAGAAAATGTTATTCCTAATGAAAATTGGTGCATATGAGTTGTCAAAATTTCAAATTTCCGAACAGTGTAAAGGGGAGAACATTATCAAAAAAGTTTATGTAAGGAAGTTTGTTTCGAATTGAAAACATTATTCATATTTCAAATCACAGCTACACACCGAAGAAAATAGTTTTCTCCCATTTTTCATGATTTGTGTTTGTGATCGGATTGAAGATTTCTATTATTTAATTGTTTAACATTTATTCATTGTTGAAAACGGGAACATTTTCTATGAAAATTGAAAAATAAAAAATGTGATTTTTTTTGTAAAGCCACTCTGGATATTGAATTACATCTGATAGATATTGTGAAAAGACTCTAACTGAAAGGACAGAATCTGAAAGTGAAAATTCGCATTTTCATTCGGATAGTTGATTTTTTAATCATCTCTAGTTTTCAATGAAAACCGCGGAAGTAGTTGTTTTCTGTTAGATATTACAAAAAAAAATCACTTTCCTTATTTTTCAATTTTCGTAGAAAATGCCTTTTTCAATATGAATACTACCCAAGAAGTTATCTTGGACGATGGAAAATAGCGACTAAAGTTTGTCTTTCAGCCGCAGATGAGTTCACAACAGATTTTATGGATATTCTTTTCATATTTTCGAACAAAAATAAAAATTCATTAATTGATTGATCCAATAATGTGCTTCCATAAAATCATAGTGATAGTTATTATGGACATTCATACAGAGTGAAATATCGAATTTGCACCAAAAAAAACTAGTTAAATTCGAACTATTTTCAACAAACGTCGATATTCTATTAGATTAGTAGAAAGAAATACGACGGGGACTTTTAAAGTGCATATGAGATACTAGTACTGTTTATGAGGCTAAAAACCGTGAAAAATTGGAAAAAAATGTGTTGTTTCGTAGGTAGCTGTGATTTTAAATCTGAATAATATTTTTGATTCTAAAGAACTTTTCTGAATAAACTTTTTATGTCAAAAATAAGGGTAGTTAACTATTGATCAAAATTGAGTTTTCTGTTCTCCCCTGTACACTGTTTGGAAATTAAGATTTTTGATAGCTCAATACGAATTTTCCACAATGCAACAATTTTTATGACAAATAAAATTTTCTGGCAAGTCGATAATAAAAACGTTTCTCATATGGTGCAAACTTTTTGAAACTTGTATATTGTAATACTTATTGTTTTATTAATGGTTATTTTGGATGAATAACTATGTTTCCAATTAATTATTTTCTATTATTTTCTCTACTCTTTTCATTTCACTTCTGAAGAAGGCTGTATTATAAGCCTTACTTTCAATTATTCTCATTCATAATTCATATATGAACTGATGTATAGAGTTTATCATGAGTTTTGCCAAACCAAATAAAATAATAAGCCAATAAAAACTACTTTAATAAATACAAATGTGAAAATCTCCTTGATACCTTTTATGATGTGGGTAAGAGGCACACATTAAAGAGAATATTAATTTTGAATTAACATGTTGCACGATTGTTTTATGTCTGAAATTTATGACCCTATGAATGTATACCGGTATCAATTTCAAAGTAAACACAATAAATTTTACGATTCTTGATCATTCTCGGCATAATTTGCATCTAAAAATATCTTTACAGGATTCCGATTTTGAGATACGTTTGAGATACGTTATTAGACCATTTTGAATTTTTCCGATCCCAGTTCTAGATGATGATGATGAATTAATCAGCATCCAGTAGGTATGTGGTGGAAATTCTGTATAAAACACAGAAAAGAAAGGTCAAACGAGAAAAGATCAAAATACATTACCTAAAGTCGTGTATTGAATTTATCATGAGAATAATAAGTATTTTTCTCCTTTACCACACAAGTAATTCAATTCCTAGATAGACCTAAGTTATCTTTATTAAATGACACCATAGAAATATCTTAAAATTATATTTGACATTGACATTTTTCTTATCAAGAGAGATCATCATACATACTATGTCCCTTCATTTCATCGTTTTGAAATAAGTTAAATGATGAATCCGTTATTGTTAGGAATGTTGCTATTTTCCTTCTGTTCATCATTTGATTGAAACTCTGTAAGCTGAGGTGTAGGTTGGGGATCGTGTTAACCTGAGTAAGTTTTCAAAAAAGCCCAAGTGAACATCAATAGAAACATAAATTTTATCAGTACATTTTTTGGAAACAGTTGACCAGAAATATACCGACTTCAATTACTGACTACTTAATTTTTTCATATAACTTAGTGAGCGAAGCTTGTTTACACTAAATATGAAACAATTATCATCTAGATATACTTTGAAAACAGTTATCAGTATTTTTGGAATCTTCAACTTTTAGCAGTTGGTAGTTGATCCGTAACCATTTTAGAAGTGGAATGATACATCAAAAAAACATTGACTAACTTGTATAAAGTTGAAAGGGGGAACATTCTCCATGAACATTGGAAAAATGAAAAATGTGATTTATTTGTAATATCTAACAGAAAATAACTACTTCCCCGGCACAAGCCACGCTGGACATTGAACTACATCTGATAGATATTGTGAAAAGACTCTAACTGAAAAGGAAAGAAAAAATCCGAAAGCGAAAATTCGCATTTTCATTCAGATAGCTGATTTTTTAAATTCTCTCTAGTTTTCATTGAAAAGATCATTAAATTAATTAGAAAAGGAGGACGTTATTAAAAAAATATCACTCACAGGAATCGTTCATTTCATTGAAGCAAGGTTCGCTTCTCTCGCATTTAATCCCCAATACATTTCGGTCGACGAAAATCTATTTCGCTTTGCCAAGTTCTTCAGGAGGATTTTAAAGGATTGGAATAAAACAGGCTCTTCAGAACCATACACATCGGGGATGGATATGAGGGAAATATTTCTTCTGCGGTGACACTTTGAAAATAATTTTTTGACATAGACCTGTCATGAGCATTGCATTTTAAATTTAGTTCGAAAATATGAATAAGACATTTTTATGAATGTCTATGAATGTCTATGAATGTCTTATGAAGGACATTCATAAAAATGTCTTATTCATATTTTCGAAATAAAATCAAAATTGTATAAAGTCTTCCGCGAAAATGTACAGTCCTTGGGAAACCGTTATTCAAGTATGGGCGGCGCAACTAAGTACATAATAAAATGAAAATAGATTAATAATAATCCAGCCTTTCACAAATTTTTTGTACTATCGGAGTTTTGTAGGCGATTATCGAACAGAAAATGATCAACTGGAGTTAGGTTGCACCATTTAACAAAACCGAATGGAAATCTAAAATCATATTTGATAAAAAGTTCTGCTTCATCGCAAACTTGAATTGCAAACACACTATGCAAGCTTTGTTTTTGAAAAAAAAAAAAATATCAATTTTAAGGTAAAATGGGAAAATGGGAAAATGGGAAATATTGTTCAAAATCGAATGTTGATTCAGAAATTCAAATAATAGCCAACTAAGTAAGATCAATTAAATTTTTCAACTTTTTTCCCCATTTCCTCCTCATCGCCCTGTAACACATTAGGAATATTCTCCTTTCCCTATCAATCGGAAAATCACATTACATAAAATCTTGCTGCAAATAGTAATTAAAACTGAATTGTCTCCAAAGTATGATAACAGAATGAAAATTAATTCATTTTCAAACTAAAAATAACATTTTTTATATAAATATGCCCCATTATTCTATTGATTTTCATTCAGGCATTATATCTTGAAGATAATTTAGTATCATTTACTATGCAAGATTTTGCGAAATTCCTTCATATATTTCAATAAATGTGATTTTCTAATGGGAGGGAGAAAGAAGAGACCATCCAGAGTGATATCATCATATCTAAGAATATACCATCCGTGTAGCATATTGTATAGTCCTTATGTCGTACAGGGCAAATTGAACATAGGTGGCTATGATTTGAATTTCTGGATTAACATTCGATTCTGAACAATAGTTCCCTTCGACTTTTAATTCTACCGTGAAAAATAAAGTGATGGGATCATATTTCTCTCGTACATATTCATAAAAAATTCAATTCTGGTGTTTAGGTTTGGGAAGAAGTAGAGCTTTTTATAAAGAATGATTTTTTCTCAAAAATCAAAAATCAATAATAAAATATTTTTCCATTACCTTATGACGGAGACTGTATACACATACATACTCATGTACACATATACAGAGAGATATATAAATTTTGAAAATCACAATATTGAAGATAAAAATAAGTGAAATAGACATAATAAAATAAAAATATTATGGTAAGTATATTCAGCACATAATCACAACAAATATATTGAAACTAACGTCTATGCTAAAATACTTTTTTAATAAAAAAATATATGAAACGTTATTTGATGTTTTTGTTCTCAAAATACTCTTTCAATGAGTAGTATGCCTTTTGTGAAAAAATTATTTTTACCTTTGTCTTAAATTCAGTCAGTGAATAAATACTCTTTGGAGTTTCATATTGTCCTGCACCCAAGGTTTTGAGTTTATCTCACGTTTGGCATATATTCTCAGTTCTATAAAAATATTCTTGCAACTCATCCTTCTTCCGCTTTTAAAAATATTTTTTAATGCTCTTTCTTGAAGCTTCAGAATTCTATGGGTTTCATATGATGCAAGTTATAATACCATGTGATATTATTGCTTGAAAGCGAGCATAGTAAGAACAAGACAAATCTATCAACCTTTTAACTTAGTTCGTATAATAAGTAACATTGTGGACTTAATTTCATCAAGATTCATCAATATGACTTGACCACGAGCAGTTCTCTGATATTTTTATGCCAAGAAATGTTGTCGAATAAACTGGATGAATGAAGTTGTAATTATTTGATTTTATCCGGATGCTTCGATCAAAATGTTTGTTTGTGTGGCTAAATCTAGTGGAATTATTTGTATTAGGTACCAATCTGTTTGCCAAGAACCAGTCATGTGCATTATTTATCTCGGTGTTTGCGGCTGCCAGTGATTTTGATGAGTCATTTTCAGAGATCAAAATTGACGAATCATCTACATACATAACACAATGCTGGCTTCTAAAATAATTCACATAGATAATGCATAACAGAGGTCCTAGTACAGAACCATGAGAAACACCAACAGCGCTAAGTAATCTTTTTGATCTGACATATTGTAACCTATACTTGAGGTAACTTTTAAACCACTATGAGATATTCCTTGTAATAGAAAAACCTTTACGATTTGTAGGCTTTATTCTTGTTAATCTTGTATGTAACCACTCAAATACCGAGGTGGTTTCTTAGCTCTTGTAGAAAAACGTGTTTAATGGGATTATGAAAGGTTCGGCCTTGAAGAGCTACTTTCCACAGAGACTGTGGATTCTAATCCATTTTGATGTGTTATTGAAGCATACTGTCACGGATTTGAAATTACAGTCTTTTACTCAACAGTTTTGAAGGTTGAATATATTGGTCGATAGTTTCTGTTGGTATCTGTTGTCTTATTAGCCACTTGAGGATAATAAGGGCCTGGCAAAAACTTCATTCGCAGGTTTTACATGTGTTTCATCAAGTACCTTAAGAGCATCGTCGTAGTTTTTGCATTCGCTAATGTAGTCGTAAACAGAATGCGATACAAAATTAGTCAAAAGTTTAAGTTTACTGTTTGAGTCCAGCTTGCCATAAGAATCAGTAATTTCTAAGAAGTTCTTGAACGTTTTCAGCCAATGAGTCCATTCCTTTGCTGCATTCGTTGAGCTTGGATCAGTTTCAAATCTTTCTGGGCGCAAATTAACCAATGTCAAATATGACAAATTTGAAACAAACTAGATAGTTAAAGAAATCTGCATCGCATTGTTCACAATGAGCTTGTCAAGAGAGAAACAAGATGTCCTGCAATACCAGGACTGCGCTTATTGCCATAATCCTATACAATAGGAATAATTGGGTCGAAAATCCATTAGAAAACAACTACTTTCCTGGCTAATACCACGACGAACGTTGAATTACATCTAATGAATTTCCGTGCAGAGTCTCCGCAATTGCTAGTTGCATGGAAATGTAACTAGATAGTTACTGCTACATAATCATATAAAGGGTTTATTAATAATTATATAACATTCCTCTAAAACCATGATTCTCTAACTTATCGAGTATTATATTGTGATTGACAAGGTCGAACGCTTTATTTATATCGAGAAAGATACCCAGTACTTTATTGCCTTTATCAAGTTCTTCGTATTCTTTATCCTTAAGACTGCCATTGCACTGACAGTAGATTTCCTTTTAGAAAGCCATGCTGGTCAACTTCAAGTTTGTCGTTTGGTTTTTTGACGGATGACGGATACGAGCATTAGGTCTCCGTCCTGACCGGGTCCGCACTGAATATCCGCAGAATCGTGAAAATAGTATGCAAAATGGTCACCAACAAAATACGGAAAAACGGAATAATCAGCAGCCGCTCATCATTCCAAAAAGCTTTTCTCACCAGATCTCATGCTAATGAAGTCCTAATAATGTAATATAGTGCTATATCGTAATTTTCTTTGATATCTTCTTGCATTGTTGCTATTTTCAGCAACGTATTTTAAGTTGACATTTTATAGGCCGTGACAATTCAGGTGCTGAATCTCATATTCTAATTGAACAATTGATGTCGATTCTGGCAGTCACGGAAAACGGAATAATCAGCAGCCGCTCATCATTCTAAAAAGCTTTTCTCACCAGATCTCATGCTAATGAAGTCCTAATAATGTAATATAGTGCTATATCGTAATTTTCTTTGATATCTTCTTGCATTGTTGCTATTTTCAGCAACGTATTTTAAGTTGACATTTTATAGGCCGTGACAATTCAGGTGCTGAATCTCATATTCTAATTGAACAATTGATGTCGATTCTGGCAGTCACCATCAGCGGCCAGGTTTTTCTCAAAAAAATTATTGAAGAGGCAAGATATAAGATTTGATTATTTTGATTAGCGTAAATTATTCATGTAAACGCTTCAATCGTAAATCTGTAATGGCCTAGCGATCAAATGCTCGAGACAAAAGCTCGAGCCCATATGTGAGGCGAGGGTATTGCATGAGTTCGAATCTGTAAGAGAAACTTCTTTTTTTAAATAACGTGAGTGATTTTACAGTGATTACTTTCATTACGAACTTCCATTGTCTGGAGTATTTTTATTAGCAGGACGTTTCAAACGGTACAGTAACCGGACTACCTATTTTCTTGAGTGGCCATAGGTGAGCGTGATTATGAGTGACCACCCTTATCGTTTCTATTCTCCTAGAATCGACCTGTTATTAATTAATGTTTTCCTGGCATTCTTAATTTATACGCTGGGTTGACTGAAAGCGTTTTCTGCTTGAATGTAAAGAGACTCTTTAAATTTATGTTTGAACCAGTTTTCTTCCTTGTCTAAGACGTTGGCATCTTTCCACCTATACAAACTACGGCGTTTGTGAGGTGTTTAAGAGTTACGGGTTGTATGAAAACTCATTAATTTTCAGTGATCATCAATATACATTTACTTTTCACCCTAGCGTCGTCGACATATAGCGATATTCAGCAGGGTGATTCACTAACATCAAAATTCTAGGAAAAAGCGGTCTCCCGATACCCGATATGTAGTTGAATGTATGTCTCCTCGATAGCTCCGAACCGCCGTGAGGTGAGGACGTGCTTCGTGCTCGTGCATTTGTAGGTGACAATTACTACGTGTGTGTAGCGAGCGATAGTGTTGGATTTTGAGCTTTATTGAACTTGCCATCCGAAGCTAACAAATAGCACAAATTTCAGAGTCTTCGCCGAAGACTCCCACGAAAAGCTCCCTCATGAGCCGTCGCTCAGAGGGAGCCAAAACCCCGAGACGTTCGAGGACCCCCCCGCCATGTTTAGGAAGAGCAAGAGCGTCTTCCAAATATCTCCGAGTAGTCAACTCGGAAAAAGAAGGAACCACATCAGGAAGTGACACAGACACCCGTCGCGGAATGAAAAGGAAACAAGTCCCGAAGATCCCGAAAACACCTGCTAGAACACTTAAGGTACAAATCCAACAGGATGTACTTGTTAAACCCGGCACCCGAGTAAGTAGTGATGCTCCCAGTGCCCCCTGCGAAAAGACGCTTATCCCTGTTCCCGAAAAGAATAATGCCCCTCCCACTGATAAAGACAGTTTGCCCCTTACTGAAAAAGACGGTCCTAGTGATAGTGCTCCTTGTGTAAATAATCCTGACATTATATCTATTTCTTCATCAAATTCTTCCGAGGGTAGGTCACCCCCAGAGAAGAAAACTAGGATGGCCAACGATTCCAACACTGAAAATCTCACCTGTGATTCAGGTGATAGGAAAACACATTCGAAAAATTCTAAAAATGTGAATATGAACATGGAATGTTCAGATGTAACAACTCCTGTCGTTCACCCTCCCACGGAATTGGAAAGTGAAGTGAACGAGGATACTGATACAGGAAAGCAAACTGAAAACCCGACAACTCAGGTAAATACGAATTCCAGAACCTCATCAGAGTTAGAAAGATCGTTCCGAATATGGGATCGAACCAGCTTAGAGGAAGAGCGGCTCGAACATATGCTCCAGGGGGAGAAACCCACTACTAGTCGCAAGGCTAGTACACCTTTAAATGTGACAGAGGAAATGGGAAGAAGCAGTATCTCTCCAGTTCCTGCCATCATAGTAAATTATGCAAGTGATAGCGGCGATATGGCTAGCCCGCGCCAGGGGTTGGGAGTCGCACTCTCGTCAGAGTCCCCTCTCTCCCCGGTGGATCGAGTAGCCGGGGCTAGGGGTGGGGGTGATGACGTAGAGTTGGTTCATCCCAAGAAGAGCGATAGTCATGCGCATGCACATATCATGCATAATGAAGAGGAGTGTTACGTACAACATACACCCTCTCAAGAACTATCAATCGAGGAAGATTCACAATCCATTCCACATCTCTCTTCAGAGAATGAAATAGAAGATGCGTCATCGGAGGCGGGTAGTCGTACTTCCGACCCCCAATTCTCTTCCATCGAAGACAGCGCTGAGAGGCAGCAGGATGCCCCCAACAAGACGCCGCCGTCGAACAACCCCCAGGAACTTGCAGATTCTACCTCAAGCAGTGAACCGAACGCTGAGAAGTTGATCAACGACGTACAACGTGCATTCGTATGGACTCGGGAAAATCCCGAACATCAAGACGACAATACTAACGTAAGTCTTTCAATCATTCAGCATACTTCCCAAGGCGACTGTAAGCCCTTAGATAAAGATGTGGGAAATAACGAAATTCTTCTAAGTACCAACGTTAACCACACTTTCCAAAGCACTTACAACAGCACTGAGAAAAATGATATACATGGCAAACCAACATCTATTGTTCACCACACTTCCGACAATACTTATAAGAATTCTGAGGAAACTGCCGTTGACGGAGTAAATCCCATTCACCGCACTTTCCAAAGAACTTGCAAAGATATTGACGAAATTATAAACACCGAAATTACTACGAGTGCCATCGTTCACGACACTTTCGAAAACACTCGTAATAATCCTGAGGAAACTGTCGTTGACGCCGCTAAGGACGTTCACCACACTTTCCAAAGGTCTAGCAAAGATTGTGTTGAAATTCCAAACAACGAAATTGTTACAAGTGCCACCATTCACGACACTTTCGAGAACACTTACATTAATTCTGAGGAGACTGTTGTTGACGCCGCAAAAGACGTTCACCACACTTCCCAAAGAATATGTAAAAGTCCTGATAATGTGCAAAGCATTGAAAATATCGCAAGTGCCGCTGTTCACAACACTTTCCAGCGGACTTGTGAAATTCCAGCCAAAACAGCCGATGATAAAATGCTAAGTCCTGACGTTCACCGTACTTTCCGAACTGGAGAAAGTTGGGAGGTACTTCAAGCGAACGAGCTGCTCAGACAAAGAGAGATGAATTTGGACGCATTGACTTCGAAACTATTGTTCGAGGAACTACGGCGTAGGCACATCGAAGACCAGGTGAACTACACCCTAGATAGCACTTGGAAGAAATGGCTAGATTTTATTGACTCGCAAAACATCAGAGAGAAAGACAAGTCCAACATTCACGACACTTTCCAAAGTCAGTATGTTATAGAGTCTCGAGAAAACTTAGCCATTCAACACACCTTCCAAAATAAGAAAAATAACGATTCATTATCGGAAGAATCGGAGGATCAAGCAATTGGTAGAAGGATTGTAGTCCAAGCACAGGTTATCAGAGAGCCGGAAGGGTCGGATGGCCTAACAGACCATCCCTATATAGGCGCATCCGACATGCACCGACTTCCGACACCAAACATGTCTTGGAATGACATTATGGAACAAGAAAACTTGGAAGGTGTGTTGAAAGTCAACGATGGCTTAGAGGCGTATAACTTGTCAAAAAATCCACTTTCTGATGGTTCGGAAAGTGTGTTGAACGCACGAAATTTGGGAAGTGTGTTGAACGCACAAATTTCGGAAAGTGTGTTGAACACGAGAAAAACAGAAAGTGTGGTGAAAAGACAAAAAACCGAAAGTGAGGTGAAAGATGAACAGAGGAGATTGGAAAGGGTGGCGAAAAGCTATTTCGCAGACAAACTTCAGACACCAATAGAAAGTGGGGTGAATCTCCGACTTGTCGAAAATAGACTTAATATTTTGGAAGGTGTGGTGAAAGCCAACCGAGAGGAAAGTGTGGTGAAAGCCACCAGAAAGGAAAGTGTGGCGAAAGCCACCTTAACGAAAAGTGTGGTGAAAACCGACTCTGAAAATAGAACAACCTACAAAAAGGAAACATTGGTGAATAAACATTCCAAGATAAGCAACACCAAAAAGGAAAGTGTGGTGAAAAACTTGGAAAGTGTGGGAAACGAAAACATGAACGAAATCATGATAATGGAAACTGAGGATAAGAACCAGAAAAAGGAAAGTGTGGAGAAGGATCTACCAAATGAATCCATTGAAACACGAGTTAAAAATAAACTTGGGAAAAATCCAAACGACATGGAAGGTTTTGAAAAAGCGATTTTTCAAATGATAAAGAGTAAAGAAAATCAACAAAAAATCGAAAAAGAAAGATTAGAAAAAGAGAAAAAGGAGAAAGAAAGTAATAAACCGATGCCTAGTGATAAACTAAAGCTACTGGGGGCTAGGCCCAAACAAATACTTCAAAAACAAACAACTTCGTCTAGTTCTGACACGGAACAGGAACAACAAAAAACTCCGAGAAGGAAAATGCTCACCAGGAAAAAATCCAAAGAAGATATAACACCTAAATCACTTGACATGGTCCAGAATAGAATAGACGAACTCATACAGCTAGTTGAAAAGAAAGTCGAAATGAAAGTACAGGAATATCTAAAAACGCAGAATAAAGTAGCATCGGAAATCATTGACTTTCCAAAACAAATTATACAAGACACAATACCACAAATAAGTAAATTTTACAGATCCAAATACAGAGCACAATACAACGAGGAATTTAGTAGACTACTCGAACTAAAGAAAGTGATGAAGGCTCCAAATACAACAAGCAGACAGAAACTAGAATTCTCGCCAAAGAAAGTCACAAAGGACTCTGAAGGATTCATAAAACCTAAATCTCCAGCAAAACCAGCCCAAGTACAGAAAGATAACCCACTGGAAATAAAAAACGCCTTCAGTACTCTAAACAACAACGAGATACTGTCATCCAGTGAAAATGAAAACTCTTCAGCAACAAGAAGACAAGCAACAAAAGAGAGCTCTAAAAACAAAAAAGACACCCAACCGAAAAGGGAAAAAATGCTGCCACCAATTGTCGTCCAAGGCAGAATAGACATCGATAAGAACCTGATGCAACAACTGAAAAAGGAATTAAAAGGTGAATACAACCTAAAATATACTGGGCGTGAGACACAAATATTTACAACTAAGGAGCAGGACCGCACTCATATGATAAACATAATGAAAAACTTGGGAGCAGAATACCACACATATACCCTGCCCCAAGATAAGACTCACGCTTTTGTGCTCAGAGGTCTAGACGTAAATATAGACCAGGAGGAAGTAATGGAAGAGTTACGAGACACCTATGGCATCGAAGTACATCGTATGATGAAGATGAAAACGAGGTTTCGTCCTCTCTTTCTGATCGCAACATCGAAAAATATTACTCTCAAGCACCTTCAAAAGTCTGTGAGAGTAATTCAACATATTAGAGTCTCATGGGAAATGAGAAGAAATGAGAGGGCGATTGTACAATGCCATAGGTGTCAGCGTTGGGGACATGCCACCTCCAATTGCGCGAGAGCCCCCAGATGTTTAAAATGCCTTGAAGAACACAACACATACGAATGCACAAAACCTAGAGAAGAACCTGCCGACTGCGTAAACTGCAAAAGAAAACACCCAGCCAACAGCGTAGAATGTCAAGTATATAAAGATAGAATACAGTTCATTGAAGAAAAAGCTGAAAAAACGAAGACTACACAACCGAGGTACAACCCCGCTCCTGCACCGAGGGAAAACGCTTGGGTTAATAGAGGCCAGGGGTTAAGCGTTCCCCCACCAAGAAATGACATCCAACAACAACAGCAAAGAAATCAAGGCCAACCGCAAGTAGCTCGGAGAATAGAAAATAATCCAGGGTCTCCATCAATCCCGTATACCCCGCCAACCCGAACACCGGAGCATAGACACCCCCGTGAGGGAGATGCTGGATTGTCGGACATGGCTGGGCTGGCTGGTAGAATACAAGAGGTTGGTTCGATGTTGAATATATCGGAGTTATGCAGGGCTCTTGACGACTTAATTGCCAAGTTAGCCAAAGCAAAATCTCCTATGGAAAGGGCGATGGCTGCCTTCTCAGTTTTTGGGGATAGCCAGCGCTATCGCTTTTGAGCAAGCTATGAGGGTATGCATGTACAACGCTGGCTCGGTCAATAATAAGCTTCCGCTTATTATTGACTTCGTCGACCGGCATAAGATAGACCTGATGCTTATATGCGAGACATGGCTCAGGCCGGACCATAGATTTAGTCTGAAGGGTTTTACGACTATCAGAGTTGATCGTCCTCAAGCAGTGAGGGGGGGGGGAGTGGCCATCCTTATCAGGAATGGTGTAGCGTACGCGCAGCTCCCGCCTCAACAAAGTGCTATAGAACATGTAGGCATAAAGCTTGCTGACGGGACCTGCGTGTTCGCGGTTTATAATGCACCAAATCGGAGATTTTCCAGTGCTGATTTGGAAAATCTGTGTAATACTGGCCATAAGGTGTTGTTGGCCGGGGATTTTAACGCTGACTGGAGTGGCAGTGTACAACAGAATGCCAACGGTAAGACGTTGTACGAATACTTATTAGACAGTGAAGCGGTAATAGCGCACTCAGAGGAGCCAACGCATTATCCCTGGAATGGGTCTACTCCAACAATAGTCGACTTGGTGGTAAACAAAAATGTCACTAACATGAGCGAACTCAAGGTCATCCACGAGATGACTTCGGATCACGATCCAGTGGTATTTCGGATAAGATGTAGGATGGAAGAATGTCCTCCGACGTTAAAATATTGTTGCGTCTTCGGGTTCAAAAATAAGTGTACACTGGTATGAACTCGCCTTTATTATTCAAACTTCACTTGACAACACTGTGATACAAGACAAGTCACTGTCAAAATACTTGTATCCAAGGTAACTCAAAGTAACTTCCTAACTAACCTCCTTCATCTAACAAATGCATTGCTTTTATATACAAATAAAGTTCTAGAAAACTTAAGAAATCAATAGAACACAAATAGAATGTTCGACGATTGATCCAGAACAAAAGTTAGTGCTTCTAGATTTTTCCATCTAATTCATCGAAGGATCTCGAACAATTCGAGAAGTCTCTATCAAATTTCAGGTCTGTAACACTGCCTCCTCCTTTAGGTTATTCCGTCCCGGATAACACCATCACCATTTTGGCTGTTCCTCTGGAACCAATTTGGGGGATCGTGGCCTCGGTATTCTGCTAACCTCTCGATGTGAACAACTTTGGGTTTACTCCTTGGGTTGAGCTGGATGCGGTATACCAAGTCGTTGATCTTCTTTATGATGACATAGGGTCCTGTCCAATTTCTCTGTAGCTTGGGGCATTTTCCTTTCTTTCTCTGAGGTTGGTATAGCCAAACGGCATCACCTGGCTCAAACATAGTCCCTGGACTCTTCCTGTCGAACCTCTTTTTCATTTTATCACTGGAGATTTGAAGACGACGTCTGCAGAATTCATAAACTTGGTCCAGTCTTTCTCTCAACTCTTCGACATATTCTGGTAGGACTTTGTCCTCTGTACTTCTAGGTGGCATTCCAAACAACAGATCGCATGGTAGTTTCATTTCTCGCCCAGTGATCAACATTGAAGGAGTATATCCGGTGGACTCATGCTGGGAACTTCGATAGGATAGGAGAAATAGTGGTACCAACTCATCCCAATCCTTTTGATTTTTGGAGATGAACATCGACAGGTACTGACTGATGGTTTTATTATGTCGTTCAACCATACCATCTGATTGTGGATGTAGGGCTGTGGTACGAGTCTTCTTCACACCTAGAATGTTCATCATTTCCTGCCATAATTCAGATTCGAAGTTTCGTCCTTGATCAGAATGTAATTCTAGTGGGACTCCATGTCTGGCTATTACATTTTCTATGAAGGCCTTTGCAACAGTCTTTGCCTCCTGGTTTGGAATGGGCACAACTTCAGGCCACTTGGAGAAATAGTCCATGGCTACCATCAAGTATTTATTTCCTTGCTCGGTAACAGGAAACGGCCCAAGAATGTCAACTGCTACTCTTTCGAATGGTTCACCAGAAAGATACTGAGCCATTTTCCCTCGACTTCTAGTTTTGGGTCCCTTCTTTGAAGAGCATAGGTCACATCTTCTGCACCATTCCTCTGCATCACGACGACAATTCACCCAATAGAATCGTTCTCGAATTCTAGCAAGGGTCCTCTTGATTCCGAAGTGTCCACCTGCACGACTACTATGAAGTTGCTCGAGCACATCTTTAGTAAGTGCTTTCGGCAGGACCAGTTGGTACACCACAGTTGCTCCATCTGGGCTCTCCCATTTGCGATGCAATAGGCCATCACGAAGACATAGGGAATCCCATTGAGCCCAGTATCCCTTGGCAACTGCACCAAACTTGGATACTTCCTGCCACTCAGGTCTAACTCCATTTTTTAGCCAGCTTAGAACTAACTTTAAATTGTTGTCTTTCTTCTGATTCTTCCTCATATCTTCTGTGGTCCATAAATCAGATTCTTCAGACTCTACTCTTACGGTGGTAACTTGCAGAATTTCCTTGCAATGTTCATCATTGTAAAAATTGACTTCTTTGTTTTCGAGTTTCTGGCAATATCGGCATTGCTGTTCCAAGCATGGATGTCTTGATAATGTGTCTGCATTTCTGTGTTTCCTGCCACTGCGATGAATAACTCTGAAGTCGTATTGTTGGAGTCTCTCTAGCCATCTCGCAATCTGACCCTCAGGTTTCTTGAAGTTCATTATCCACTGCAAAGCGCTGTGATCAGTTCTTACGAGAAAACGTCTGCCATAGAGGAAGGTATGGAAATGTTCAATGGCTTTGATTATCGATAGAAGCTCCTTTCTTGTAACGCAGTAATTCTTTTCGGCTTTGCCTAGAGTTTTACTAAAGTAGGCTATTACTTTCTCTTCGCCATCCTGTTCTTGGGATAAAACTGATCCAATGCCTTGCTGAGACGCATCACAGTCCAAAATGAAAGTGCCTTGTTCTCGTGGGTAAGCCAAAATAGGCGCAGTTGTCAATTTCTTCTTCAGTTCAGTGAACGACTGTTGGCAATCAGGGCTCCAATCAAACTGAACGTTGTTCTCAGTTAAGCGGTGGAGTGGCTTGGCAATTTTACCAAAGTCTTGAACAAACTTCCTGTAGTAGGTACATAGTCCCAGAAAACTTCTTACTTCATGTATATCCCTAGGACGTGGCCAACTCCTAACAGCCTCGATTTTAGCAGGATCGGTCTTGATTCCTTCGGCCGAGATGACATGGCCTAAAAACTTGACTTCTTTTTGAAATAAATAACACTTCTTTGGATTCAGTTGCAGGTTAGCATTTTCTAACCTCAAAAATACTTCTTCCAAATTATTCAGGTGTTCGTCAAATGTCCTTCCCATTACTATGACGTCATCCAAGTAGACTAGACAAATTTTCCATGTCAAACCTCTCAATACTAGTTCCATAAGTCTCTCAAAGGTGGCGGGAGCATTGCATAATCCGAACGGAAGAACTTTGAATTGGTACAGCCCTTGTCCGGTAGAGAACGCTGTTTTTCCTCTATCATCAGGATGAACTTCCACTTGCCAATACCCGCTTTTCAGGTCCAACGTTGAAAACCATTTGGAACCGGATAATGTGTTTAGTGTATCATCAATTCTTGGCAATGGGTAGCTATCCTTCATCGTTACGTCATTCAATCGACGATAGTCCACGCAGAATCGGGTTGATCCATCCTTTTTAGTTACCAATACTACCGGTGAGGACCATGGGCTTGTGGTTTCTTCAATTATGTCATCCTCCATCATGTTGTTTATCATGTCTGCTACCTCTCTCTGTTTGGCAAACGGTAATCTCCTCGGAGCCTGTCGGATTGGTCGGGCATCGCCGGTGTTGATGCGATGTTGAACTAGACTGGTACGTCCCGTCGAAGTCTCTGTCGAGAAAATGTTACGATGGCTATCAAGAAACTCTTTGGCCTTCTGCTTTTCTTCCATAGTTAAATGTTCCGTGGATTCCATCATTTTGTCTATTGTTCTCTGATCGGTGTTAGTGGTATTTCTTCGCAGTACCTGAGTGTGGTTTTCACAATTGATAACTCGAGTGACAGGTTTGCAGAATCCCAATTGGTCGTTTTTCTTCAGAAGGACTTTATTTTCCGAAGTATTGGCAACCCTGACAGGAATTAGTTGTTCTGTGTTCACAAGACATCGGGCAATTAAAATTCCATCTTGGCGGTATTCATCATTTTCAATTATTCCAGTGCTCAAATCTCCAGGTTCTTTATCCATTCTGGCCATGATGATGGTTTCGGAGTTTTTCGGAATGTGGATGTCTTCGTCAACATAAATCTTAATTGGTTGGATTTTCTCATTGTATCTGCTCAGGAAGATTTCTTCATTGCCAATCCGCAAAATTTTCTGTCTGATGTTAAGGATGAAGTCGTTTTTCTCCATGATGTCCAGACCCAAAACACATTCATCCCTTATTTCCGCAACCAACATAGAATGTTCCATGGTAATAGGTCCTATCTGGATGTGTACAAGTGTTTCCCCAATGACTGGTGCGGTTTGTCCCGTTGCCGTTTCCAAAACCATATTCCTTTTCATCGGCTTCACAGATTCTTGTATGAGGTCTGGGCGAACGACTGATCTCGAAGCTCCTGTATCAATAGTGAAGGTGCATTTCCGATCTTCTAAATAGCCTTGTATTAGTAGACTTTGATCATTTTTCTTCAATGTCGATATATGGATCTTGGGGCTTTGAACACTGAAAGTCGCCACGCGCCCCCTAGTGCCGACTAATTCTCGTTTTCCTGGGTGGGAGCAAGTCCTCTTTCGGACGTTTGAGGTCTCCTTTCTGGCGTGGTCGATCTCCTGAAGGCTCCTCTGTTATAACGCCCACGTTGCTCTGTTCCTGGGCTCGGAGATCTCGATCTATCCTCGTGGCTATCTGATGACCTCTTTCTTCTTGGACTTCTGGATCTCGATCTCTCCCAGCAACTCCTCTGTAGATGGCCGCTTTTCCCACAGTTATAGCAGCGCCTCTTCCTGTCTTCTGGGGAATGCACTTGGTTGCTTAATGCTGTTATGGAGTCCAATATTTTCTTCAATAGCGCCTCGCTTGTAGGAGAATCCTCGTTGAATTTAACTTCACGTAACTTGGGCCTCGTATTTCTTGATGCGTTTTTCGCGGCCTCGAACTCCAAAGATGCTATCAGTGCTGCGCTTATGGTTTGAAGTCGTCCTAGTCGAAGGGTTTGCTGCATGTCAGTATCTCTCAAACCATCGATGAAAGTCTGCACCCCAATTTGTTCTATGAACTCCTTCGGTGCTTGTGGGTATGCCAAATTAATGAGTCGCTCTACGTCGGCTCCATACTCCTGTAGGGTTTCGTTGGATTTTTGATATCGACTCTTTAATTGGCTCTGAAACACTTGTTTGAGATATTGCTGTCCATATCTGATTTCCAAAGCTTCAACGATTCTAGAATATTCCTTCTGATTACTCTCGGGGATGTTCTGAAGGATGTCCAATGCTTGTCCTCGTAGACACAGGACTAGAGAGGTGGCCATTTCTTCCTCGGACCAGCCATTTGCGTTTGCTGCCGCTTCAAACTGACGTCTATACATGGACCACGAGGATTGTCCATCAAATGTTGGAGGCTTCAAAATTTTCACTTGTGTAGGCCTTATCGGAGTTGTCAGTGAGGATGGCCTTTCGCTGGTGGGGGAGATTTCCTCAGATGGTGCACGCTTGTGTGGAAGTTGTAACGTTTCCAGCCTCACCTTGATCTTATCCACTTCTTCGTTGAATTTCTTGTCCACCTCTCGTGCCACCCGTTCATCTATTTTGGACAGTTCATTTTCGATGTCTTGGACCCTTCTGTTGACTCCCTGGACTCCGCCTCTGACTTCTTGAACTTCACCTTTGACCTCTTGAACTTCACCTTTGACCTCCTGGACTTTTCCTCTGACCTCTTGTACTTCTTCAGTGATTTCATTCTGGAAGCACTGTTGACTGTGACTAATACGTTGCAGAAGATCAACATGTTGTTGTAACTGCTGGACTAACCGTGCCTCCTGTTCCTCTCGTTCTTGTTTTCGTTTGACTTCTTGTTCCTCTTGTTCTTGTTTCCTTTTCAGTTCGAATTGTTGTAGAAGCTCTTCTTGTTCTTGTTTTCGTTTGGCTTCTTGTTCCTCTTGTTCTTGTTTCCTTTTCAGTTCGAATTGTTGTAGAAGCTCTTCTTGTTCTTGTTTTCGTTTGGCTTCTTGTTCCTCTTGTTCTTGTTTTCGTTTGGCTTCTTGTTCCTTTAAAAACTCAAGGATATCTGCTGATGTCGCCATCTCGTCGTAATTATTTGCACGAGTATTCACCATCAAATACTGGAAAACTGCCTTACTTTTCTTTCTTCAGTAACACTTATTCCGCCGCTGTCACCAATTGTTGCGTCTTCGGGTTCAAAAATAAGTGTACACTGGTATGAACTCGCCTTTATTATTCAAACTTCACTTGACAACACTGTGATACAAGACAAGTCACTGTCAAAATACTTGTATCCAAGGTAACTCAAAGTAACTTCCTAACTAACCTCCTTCATCTAACAAATGCATTGCTTTTATATACAAATAAAGTTCTAGAAAACTTAAGAAATCAATAGAACACAAATAGAATGTTCGACGATTGATCCAGAACAAAAGTTAGTGCTTCTAGATTTTTCCATCTAATTCATCGAAGGATCTCGAACAATTCGAGAAGTCTCTATCAAATTTCAGGTCTGTAACAATATGATTACCGAAATGCCGACTGGAAAGAGTTCCGAAGGCTTTTGAATGCTAGGTCATCGATCAAGTCGAACATCTTAGCGGATGAAATTGAGGAGGAAACTCGCGCTCTTGTTAGGGACATTCAAGTTGCGAGAGATCGTTCCATCAGGAAGATTATAGTAAGGAGCAACCGGAATGTTCTTCCGCCGCACGTAAAGGGGTTAATTGCTCAGAAAAACTCTCTTCGAAAGAGATGGCAACATACCAGAGATCCAGAACTCAAAAACGATCTGATAAGGCTGGGAAGAGAGATATCTGAGCTAATTAATGACAATAACGATAGCGTGTGGAAGGACAAGCTGGCGAAGCTGGACACTCGGGACAATTCTCTGTGGCGGATGACTAAGCGGATTTCAAAGAAGTTCGCACCGATTACAGCCATGGAGAAGGGAAACGAGATGCTAGTGACAGATCCTCAGAAGGCGAAACTGTTTGGTGAGCATTTCGCCGACGTCCATAAAAGGGTGCCTGATGTTAGTGAGGGACACAGACAGAAAACTCGAATAACTGAAAGGTTCAGAGAGTCGGTGTCCCTTCCTATCGGCCCTCATAGGTACGCCAAAGTCATGACGAACTATGAGGAGCTGACGGAAGTCATCAAAAGACTTCCGACAAATAAGGCACCCGGACCGGATGGTCTGGATGCCATTCTGGTCAAGAATCTGCCGCGGAAGGTCCTCGTCCGACTGATACACCTGATTAATGCTATCATTAAATGGGGGTATTACCCGGACTTTCTGAAAAAGGCATTGGTAATACCAATTCTGAAACCCGGTAAGGATGGCCATAAACTTGATAGTTATCGACCTATCTCACTCTTGAGCGTGATAGCTAAGATAGTCGAGAGAATCCTACTTAGACGGTTGTTGAGTCTCGAGGGGAAACTCAAAATGATCCCCGATGAGCAATTCGGATTTAGACAGGGGCATAGCACGACCTCCCAAGTCGTTAGAATTGTTCATGGGGTGAAAGAGGCAGCCCATCGTGGACTCAACACAGTCATGGTCCTGCTGGACATGAAAAAAGCCTTTGACTCCGTATGGGTTGAGGGTCTGATTGCAAAAATGCTGTTGGCACGCATGCCCTCATATATGGTGAAGTTGGTAGATTCATACCTTGTTGGGAGGAGTTTTGTCGTGCGAGTAAACAATACGCGCTCCGCGGAGTTTCCGATAGAGGCAGGGGTCCCGCAGGGTTCAAGTTTATCGCCACATCTATACTCGCTAAATACATACGACTTTCCTCAGTGCGAGAGACCGGATATGGGCACGGCTATATACGCCGATGACACGGCTATATTCGCCCATTCCTTCTCGAGCGTCGCTGCCCAATATAGGATCCAGATTCATCTGGATAGGAAGGTCGTACCCTATTTGGAGAGTAATAAGATTGTGGTGAACCCGACTAAGTCGGAGACCATCAACTTTACTAAGAAGTACACACACTCGAAGCTTTATAGAAAGTTGATGGTCAATGGCGAGGCAGTGGAAAACGTGAATCATGCGAGATACCTGGGAGTACACCTGGACAAGAGACTGAATCTTGGAAGACACATAACTCTGGCTATACAGAGGGCTGGTGGTGCGCTTAAAAGCACATACCCTCTGGTAGCCAGAAGTTCAAGGCTCAGTCTGGAAAACAAAATGCTAATATACAAACAAATCATACGACCAGCTATGACATATGCTTGTCCAGTGTTCTGCAGCCTGAGACCTACTCCATTAGCGAGATTGGACAGGATGCAGAACAAGGCACTCCGTATTATTACAAATAGTAGACGATACACTCGATTGGAAACTCTAAGGGAGCTTGCAAACATCGACTCAGTCCCGACGTTTATAAAACATGTCTCGTACAAGTTTTATAAATACTTGCTCGACAAAAGCCCTCTCACCAGAGACATCACCAGGCTTAGAGCGAATGATAATGAGTTCCGCAAACACGGCGGACTCATATATCAAGCGTTGGATATTTTCAACGAACTGAGGGAAGAACCGGTTCCGTAGGGAACCAAGTCGAAAGGAACACCTAAAGCGCGAAATACCTTGACCCGGTTTTTGCCTCAGCCTTTTCCGGGAGTTCTTCATCGAAACAACCTACCTCAAAAACCACAAATAGGATTATCTACATCGAATTTAGGAGACAACACACATAAGCATTGCAGGAGGCGTGTTCTACCGACTAGCCGACCATGATCCGACAAAAAGTCCGGCCCAGCGTCAACACCAGCGCGGGCGGACTCTGGCGCCCCTTCACGGGGGTGCTATCTCTGCCTTTGCAAAACACCCCCCCCCCCTGCGTTCTGAGAGGAAGCGGGGGGTGGCTACTAATGCGCCCGTCTTCCCATCCCCCATGACCCCCCCTGGATTATGAGGAGAGAAGAAGATTGTTGTGACTTGTTGTTGGACATGAATATGTAGATGAAAAAATGCAAGAATAAATATTTTTTGATTTGATTTGATTTGATTTGTACCGGCAGTCCAGAGGTGGTGGGTTCAAATCCTACCTGAGAAGAATCTTTTTTCTAGAATTTCAAAATTTGTCTGTATGCCGCTAATTTTTCTTCATTTATATTCATATCACAGACGCTATCTCCTTTCTTGATACTTTATTTCTTGTATACATTTCAAAATATTCAAAATTTAATATTCGTGAATCCTCTCTAAGAATTTTCCTTTGAGCAAGAGCACTGCATGTTTATTGTCACCGACTGAGCTGAGCTACTGAAACAGAAATTAAATGGTAAGAGACTGCAAGGAAAATGGTATGTAGCCTGGGCAATCTGAACGTAAAGATAATATTAAACATATGAATTATTTTCATTCTACAGTGTGACCCACATAAGACTGGAGCACCCTTATAAAATCTACAATTTCCAACCGATTAATTTTTTTTCATCAGGTAGACATTCTAAAAGTCTACTGGGATATCATATTACATGAATAAATCCCCATTTCCAGGGCCAACTAATCCGATTTTTCACGATCAAAAATCTAAAAATATTACTAGCGTTTTTTTAGAAAAAATCTGACTACACCACTTTCAAATGGTTTAATTGTAAATTACGTTAAAATGCGTCGATCAAAAAAAAGTTATAAGAGAATGAAATTTGAAAATTACGCCTTTCAATCAACCCACCAATTCAATTTCAGAATTTTTGTCAAAATTCGGAAAACAACACTGTATTCAGAAGGTCTTGTTATATCATTGGTCAGTTTCATCGAAATCTATACATAAATAAGAAAATAATAAGATTATAAAATTTGAAATAGTTATTTATCTAACAAGTGCGAAAAGACATTTTCCGTAAGAGTTAGGTACAATATTTTTGTCCATCTTATTTATGAAAAAACAAGGTTTTTAATGAACAAGTTTTTATAATAACGCTACAAAATGACTAATAAGATAGAATAGTTACATAGATCATAGTTAGTCTTAAATATCATCATTTTCAAAAATACAAAAATCGTGCGGAAAAGTAAAAATCGTACGGAAAAGTAACTTTTCCGCTCGTAGGAAAAATATGTTAATGGCATTTCAGGAAAATTGTCATTTTACATCATAATTTTTTATTTTCTTTATTTATCAACAGATTTCTATGAAATTATAGTCAGTGATATTTCGAGACTCCCTGAATCCAGTGGTGTAGATACTCAAAGTTCTGATAAAAGTTTTGAAATCGAGTTGTTGGGTTGATTGAACGGCATATTTTTCAAATTTTATTCCCTTATAACTTTTTTATTCATTGACGCATTTCAACGTAATTCACATATAAACCATGTCAAAATGTCGCGAATCAAATGGTGTAATAAAAAAAATCGCTAGTAATTTTTTTATATTTTTGACCTTGAAAAATCGGATTAGTAGGCCCTGGAAATGGAGATTTATTCATGAAATTTGGTGTCCTAGTAGACTTTTTGGATGTCTACCTGAAAAAATTGTTCCAATCGGTTGGAAAATGTAGATTTTATAAGAGTGCTCCGGTATTAAGTGGGTCACACTAATACGACAATTTCAGAAAACAATATAAATTTTCATCTATCAAAAACTTTGCTTTTCTGCAATATTCATTAAATTATAACTAAAAAAAGAGATTTTTGACAAATCCAAATTATCATATATACAAAATATTATCAATTTCATTAATTTTATAACATGATATTTCTATCTTCGTTGAATTTTCCCTCCGAAACTAAATAAACCCTATGTCTGGTCCCAAATGTTTCATGCCAATTTTGCAATTTCCCATCCTTCGCAGAAAACACACAGTTGCAATTATTGATAACCCCATTTATTGCCTTCATTTTAAACCTCTTTGTTACACAGAAAGACCCTTTATTATTTTGTTCCCCAGCTCACCATTACAAATCCAAATCATTACACAATTCAGAGGCGCGCGGCTATGGCCGCAATAGAAGGGCGAAGTTAATACGAAAGACATATTTGCAGAGCACTTTCGTTAGAGCCAGTATCAACACAATAAAACCCACCGTTTCCACGCCTTCCTTCCCGCACCACCCCAACAAATTACCACGGCAACTGTCACGAAGAGGCGACAACGAAAACCAATTTCATTATAATTTGTGTTGACAACGGAATGTTTGCGTGGCTTTCCGTGCTTGCCATTGCCATTAAGTTATTTATTAAGTCGGAAATGACGGAATATTGATTTCACCGGTGGATGAATAGGTGTAAGATGATGGCTTGAGGTGTCTGATCTTCTGTTCGTGTCCTTCTACCTTGTGCATAAGCAAGCAATGAAGTATCAACCGTTTGGGTACCGAATATTCAAGAGTAGCTTACATTGAATAAATAGTAATTTACGTAACAAGACCGGAACAAACTGTTTTCGGATATGTTGCGTACACTATTTTTTCGGCAACCGTGTAGAATAACAAATCAATGAGACACATTTCGAATATTTCCATTCTTATTGGTATTAAATATTGAAATTTGAACAGAAGATAGGTACTAACAGAAACATTCTAATTCTTATTTCAAACTCACCATCGATGCTGCTTTCCATAGTTTATGATGATAAGTACGACCAAAAATCATACAAACTTTCAAAAATCAAAATGTTAAATAATTTCATGTCAAATAGCTGTCACTCGCCGAAAAATATATATATATATATTTATTTATATACCGGGTGTCCACGGAAAGAGGCTCGCCCCTATAACTTTTTGGTTTTGCAGATATTGAAATAAATTTGGAGGATCTGTATGAGACATAAAACTACATTTTTTGACAAGTGACTCAGATTCGTGCAACTTTCGGTCTCACCGGAAGTTATAAAAACTTTTGATTTTTAAATGAGACACCCGGTATATTTTCACCTTTTTTGTCTCCATATGACATTCTGAATACAACCATGTATCACTAGAAGGCTATGGATACGTTCAAATTATTAATTTTAGTCCTAAAGCAGCTATTGAAAAAAATACAACTTTACGGTTTTAGGTTGAAATGCATCTGCTGTATAAAATTTAATATTTAATTTATGCCTACTATCTCATTTTCAAATAACAACATTTTTACACAACTTGCGCATTTTTTGAAAAGTATATCAGATAATGGTACGATAGCCAATGTATGGGGGATTGACGTTCTGAGACGGACTTTGATAGTTCAAGTCTTGGCCGTGGTTGGGATCGCTTTTTAAAAGATGAGGCGAACACGCAAAAAAAGTTTTACTGAAATACATCTTCAACTTACGTTACATTAAAGTAATTTCGATCTCAATTACATTCATTTCTACCCTACAGAATGAATATCGCATCTAAAAGAAGCGAATTCGCAGTGTCTCTCTTTTTGATATAATTATTGTCCTGTAAATAAAGTTGGGAATAGATTCCTATGTTTCCTCTTCGATTCACAGTATACATAGCCAACACTCCATTACAAATTCCCACACATGAAGAAGGATTCAAATTTCGAATAAAAACCAAAGAACCCAATATAATGAATGTGTTACCGGACTTGTCCAAATAAAGTTGTTCAGTCTCATATACCGATTGAAAAATCAACGATATTTTTCTACAGGGCGCGTAACAATAACAAAACCACAAAATTTTCACGAGATGATTAGTTTAGATTCAAACACTATTAAAAGACGGTGTGTCTACATTGTTTATAGAATTTTATGATTTGTTTTAAAGAGAGTAAGTGTGTGAAACCTCACACGATGCACCAGCGTGTACGCGTTAGAAAGTAAATACGGGAACCGATATTTACACTAGCAGCACAATAAAGTTACCGAGGGGTTTTATAGACGGCTATCAAACCGCACGTCTGTTTTTCTGCATTGGAATTGTTCATCCAGTTGTCGATCGACCAATTATTTGACTGTTGTTTTACTAAGGCCAAAGTAGGCAAAAAGCAGGTAATATTTGGCTGGGAATGCAGAATGGCGCCAAAGAAAAAAAATCGGAGTGGAAGTTTTCTTGATAGTTTGCGTTTTCGTATACTGGGATATTCACGCGAAAGGTTCATTAGACGATTCTTGAATAATTTGAATATTTGTTACACAATAGATAACAACTTTTATATTTTTCCATTTTATAACTTATCATGATCATGTGATTTTCATTTACTATAACATATTTTTTGAAATTATTTTTGGTTTTCCAGTACCATAAACATGAGGGGGAAACCGCTGAGAATATTGTGTGATTTCCAAAAATCGTAAGTAATGCCACTAATACCCAAATAATTTCCGAGTAATACCCCCCAAGTAATACCAGTAATGCCCGTCAAAAAAGTAAGAAAAATATAAAATCTTGTCTCAATGTTACTTTTGTTGGCAAGTATTAGTCGGATGACCTTTTTTTTTCACTGCACAATTCGGATTTTGCAGATTTTTTTTCTCAGAAAATTCCAATTTCCATGTTTTGAAAACTTTTTTGTTCAAATAATACCCCTAATTTCCAACTAATACCCGAGTAAGGCCACTAATTCCCAACTAATACCCCACTAATACCCGAGTAATGCCACTAATCGAGTATTGCCACTAATTCCCAACTAGTACCCGAGTAATACTACTAATTCCCGACTAATGCCCAGTAATGCCACTAGTACCCAAGACATGTACACCAAAATTCCCCAGCGGTTTCCCCATCGCATAAACATATAAGTACATCATTATATTAAGTTCGAAGCATATGAAAATTGTTATTATTATTAATAAAAAAAAAATATAGAAAGTTCTGCATAGTCTAAAACCTAAAACACATAAATCAGATATAAACAAATTTCAGTTGTATACGAGGTTTCCTAAAATAATATAAATTCCATGCATAGGTACCTATATTTTTGACAATATCAAAAATTGTTTAGAAATGATAGAAAGTTCTACATGGCCAAAAATTTGAAGCACAACCAAAAATACTAACAAAAAAAAAAGAAAAAATGTAAGAAATAACACAATTTAATTTTTACGCTAGAGAGGTAAGATTGAATATCTGAACGTAGTTATAATTTCTGAACTTTTTTCCAAAACAATTTTTGGTATTGTCAAAGATAAAGGTATTTTATTCTTGTAAGGAATTCATAATTTTTAACAAACCTAATAAACGACTGAAAAAATTCAATATCTGATAATTGTGTTTCAGATTTTTAAATGAAGAAGTTTTACCTTTTTTTTCCTTTCCAACGACTGCTATTATTTTAAACTATTGCTATCGAACAATTTGTGGCATCTTGGAATATGTACAAAAAATGTTGTGGTTCATGGTAAAGTTGAAAAACAGCTATAGCTGACACTTCGCTTTTCCTCATTTCATTTTATCATGCTCAAATGATGAATAAGGCCGATTTATTATTATATTATTCATTATTATTATTATGTATATACCGTGTGTCACTAAAGTTGACAACTTTTGGAAAACATTTTGATTTTCCGTTTTATAAAAAAATGTCATTCTTCATAAAAAGTTCTACGTGTTCTGGAACCTGATTTTGAATAATCAAATTTTGAAATTTTTAAGTAGTATAAGAGGTTTGTCAAAAATAATATGACCCTGCGTACAAGTAAATAATTACTTTTATTTGTAACGATATCAAAAAAATGTAATACGAAAAGTGTTGAGAATTGAGAAACACCTTTCAATATGCATGATGGCACATCCGCTGATGCTGAAACATTTTTTTTTACCATTTTCTCTAAAATATAATTTCACCCATTGAAATAACTGTTCTTGCAGTGGCGAGTTTGATGGTGATATTTACGGTCAAAGCAGCGGGCTTAGCTAGTTTTAATATATTTTTTTTGAGAAAGGGGCTTAACTTAGCAATATTGTAAATAAAAATATTGTTTATTTTAAATTTCCAGCGTTAATGGATGCGATGGCAAATTTCAACGTTATTTTAAATACTGAACAATACATTTTTCTTGAAATTTTAACCTAAATGACGAAATTTTTACTTTTTTCTTGAAAGTACTTTTTTCTCAAAATTAGACATTTTTCTCGTTTAAGATATTAACGTCGAAATGATGAAAAAAACTTTTTGTAACCATTCTGGAAAAGGAAACCAATAGTATCCTGTCGTTTCTTGATGTGAAAGCTGAAAGAACAGACCTTGTATCCTCACTTCTGTATACAGGAAAAAACACACACAGGACAGAATATCTCAACTACACTACGGTTCGAATCATCCGAATTCCACACACAACTTGAAAAGACCAAGACGATCAAAGAACGACCACGAAACTCCGTTCTCGTCATTTCCCAAATCAGATGTACCTCCAAGAGTACCTCCAAGAGTACCTCCAAGAAGATCAGATGGATCGGGAACAAGTACAATATCAAGAATTGCTGTCATTCCGACAGTTTCTTACGAAGCTTCATCACCAAGACCAAACCATAGAACCAAATAGAATCCAACAGAAACTGTATTTACGAGGTCCCATGTGAACACTGATGAAACGGATATTTTGCATCAATGCATAATTGCACTGATTCAAGTCGATTGTATTCTTGAATAGGTCCAACCAAATATTAGTTTAATTTTTTTACAGAATCCTCTTGACCACTTGAAAGGAAACTGTTTTGAGACATATGAACACGTTCTTCAGTGAATAATGAGAGTTGTTTGGTGCAAGAATATTTCAACTTTGATAATGAACACTATTGTGAATACTTTCTTTGTTCGATTGTGTGAGTTGGTTGAGGCAAGAATATTTCAACTTCAATAACAAACAATATTCTTCTTCATAATGCAATACATTTTTGATTCAAGATTATCTGCATTTGGAGGCTCAGTACAAATGTGCACTTGGTTATAAAAATATGCCATGGAAGCCACGTTCATATGGAACAGTTCAACAAACAGAGAACAACTGCGAACAATTGAGGTATAATGGTTATATATGAGAATAGTTTTGTAATATTTTAATTTCAGAAACTATATAATCAACGTAGGTACCTCTTCGGTGACGCATAGAAATGCGATCGAATATAGAAACGACAGCGTCATTCGCCATTATCACACACCTGTTGAAAACAAAAATATCTTCAACCTACCTCCACAACTGGTCCATAAATGACCTAAATGCAAATCGTGCAGAAATAATTGGACCTCCATATTGCACTTCTGTAGCAGCACATTTGCACATAACCACTGTGTCAAATACAAAACTAACAACTTAAATTATGATTCAAACACAACCCCCGTTCCGGTAGCGGGGTTTCGCCAAGAAATCATGTTCTTGAGTCAAAAGGAGCATTTTTCACAAGTAGGAGTTCTCTAGGGTAAAGAGTTGGAATGTATTAACGCGAACAAATTCATTTCAAGATAATTTATGTAAAGAAGCAAACAGTTCAATAAGTTTGAAATAAGAGTATATTCATTAATTAGAAATAATTATTCTTTTCAGAAGATGATTCTGTTCAAGAGTATATATATATATTTGATTGAAGACATCCTTTTTATCAGTGAACGTGAAGATTCCTACATCGGAGATACCAAGAAGCCATTATCTGTAAGAACAACCGAACACAAAAAAGTGGACGAAGCTAGTGTTTTTCATGGAAAGGAACACTGGTTTAAACCGCCTATATCGAAGCCAATGGTGCCTTCAGTCAGCCCAGCGTGGAAATGAAAAACGAATGGAGACGGCTTATGGTGCGTTTTGGAAGGATGAAAAATCGCGAAACTACACTCGCCACAAGACCGCATGAAGAACATCGCGTAGCATCATGATTTGTTAGTATTCACCTGGAGGCAAATGCAGATTCAAGCAATAGAAACATTGTGAAAAAATGTAAAGATTAAAAATTCTTTCAACCATTAAAACATTCGAAATGTAGAATATCAAAGCCATATTTTCTGAAAAAAAGATTTTAAAATTATTTCGAAACATGATTTTAATAACTACGTGGCTGAAATGAATTTTTTGAAAGAATTACGTCATAACTTCAAAGTTGTCAAACGACGAAAAATAACATAACCACATTGAATTCTAACGTATTATGCACAGGTTATTATTATTAACACAGCAGAGGCGTTCTCAAATAACCCTTTTGATTAATGATTTGATTCAACAGAGGCATGAAGGGGATGAATAATCTGCCTCCGCTATATTTCATCATTGTCTACTGTTAATGTGATGATCTTTCAGCTGGATTTGTAACAAACCCTCTGTTGCGGAAAGGCTTTCACATAAATTTTATTTTTTAATTATTCTCATAACGTTGCTTTTGCTTCCCCCCGTATACCCTCAGATCGACAAAATGCCTTCTGCGGTGTGTTCTTGACAATGGGAAAAAAACTATCGCTTCGGAAAACCGCCGGCCGCACGACTGACAGATATTAGAGTAGAAAATATAGAACGAAAAGGAGACACGCAATTCCTTTTTCGTGAGTGTTGTGCTAATTGCTTTATATTTTGATGTTCGTAGAACTTCTCGCTTGCTTGTGCTTTGTATGTGCAATCGCTTAGATCACGAATTGGAAGACCTAGGACCACATCTGACGACCATCCAGATATCGGGGCCCTGATACAATCATCTACTACCGGCACATTAGGTAAGTCGTTTTTGAGGGTTTTTTACCAACCTAACGTGGAAATAACAGTCAAAACTTTGCCCATCCGCAACATTTGGTCCTTCGAGCCGGATAGGTACCTCGTTAAGGTTGATACCTGGGTTTTTTTGATCCCTCGTGAGAATGTTCTTCTTTAGTTTGCAAAATTTCATAAATATTTGCTTGATCTGCTTGCTAGCCGTTAGGCAATCTGAAATTTGCTAATTTTAGTTCAACCCGCTCATTTTCCGCTTATTTTTCATGCTCTACGTGAAAAATTACAGTTTGGAATTTTAATTACAAATATGCCTGTCAATTTATTCATTCCATTATATTCATACTCCGACATCTTGGTTTTCACCGCTAAGGAAGGGAATTGGACAACGCATGCCCGGTATCAAGGGTGCCTGCGCTGTTATTGTTTGCTCTTTACATTATAAGCAATAGGTAAACAAACTCTCGTGCAATTCTGCTGCCATTATTTTGCTTCTTATATCATAAGCAAGTGAGACAAAAAAAACTTTGTGCTATTTTGTGTTTATCTGCTATTGATAAGACATTCTAACAAACCTCGCTTATTTATTTGCTGTTCTATTTCTGGTTGCCTACTACCTCTCTGTCGCGATGGAAAAATTGAAAAAATCAAAAATCTTTCGTACTTCAGCTATGAATGAAATTAATATTTTGCGTCAGCTTGCCGAAAGGGCAAAAACTGACAAATCAAGTCGAATCTTATTTAAAGTTAGATGTACTGACCTAGACACGTTGAAAGAAGATTTTTTGAAACATCATAACAGCGTTTTGAATACACTTCTTGGTCTTCCTGACGGAGAAGGAGGTGATGTGGCATTAGAAGATGATTACAAAGTATTATGTGGTAAAATCGGTTTACACGGAACTTTTCGAAGATTTTGCTAATAGTACTCAAGTTCCTTTGTCGCTAAATGCGACGTTGCCATGTAGTAATATTACTCAATGCAACGTAAGACTTCCGAAAATTGAACTGAAAACGTTCTCTGGTGAATATAAATGCTTTCCATCGTATATCGATCATTTTAATTCACTCATTCACGGTAATGATTCTTTGTCAGACATTGAAAAATATTATCATCTCATTTCCACTTACAAGGTGCACCACTGAGCGTTGTGCGTCATTTACCTATGACGAGTGACAATTACGCGATAGCTTATAAAACTTTAAATGAAAGGTACTCAAATCCAAGACTGTGCGCTCAGTCTCTTTGGGCAGAACTTGATAGTTCCTCCAAAGTCGAAGGAGAGAACTCCTCTTCGTTGAGGAAATTGTTGGATACTTTCACTGAAAACGTAGCTGCTCTGAAAGCTATGAAGTTCCCAACTGATCAGTGGGACTTTGTTTTGGTCATGATGCTTTTGAAAAGGTTAGATAACGAGACAATTACTCGATTTGAAATGAAACATAGGTCCACGGAGGTTCCAGCTTATGAAAAATTAAAGGAGTTTCTGAATGAACAGTGTGTCATTTTAGATACATTGAAAATTTCTGGAAGTCAGTCAAAAAAGTCTAACGATATTTCAAATACAAGAATCAAACCTTTTCAAACCGCTGCTAGTCGGACAAGTTCGACATCCTTATTTGCAAATAGATCACCTTCTTCAAACTGTATTTTTTGTAAAGAAAGTCACTCGTTATATAAGTGCTCTGCAAATTATCAACCGCTACGCTGCTTGCTTGATAGTGGCAGCATGAGTTCCTTCATTACACAACGAGCTGTTTCCAAACTAGGACTCCTCAAACAAAATTTTTCTATTGAAATTAATGGACTTGGTGCAATGAAATCGTCGATTAGTAATGGTCGTGTTACTTTTGCCTGTAAACCGCACAATCAGAAATCTCCCGTTTTCAATATGGATGCTATTGTTCTAACTGACATTTGTGACGAGTTGCCAAATTTAAAGGTCAATCACAAGAAATGGAAACATATTTCAAACTTAAAATTGGCTGACCCTCAGTTTTATATGCCTGGTAAGATTGACATACTTCTAGGTGCCGATATTTTTCCTAACATCATCCTAAATGGGAAAATCTTGGGAGAATCCAATGAACCTGAAGCCATTAATACTGTGTTTGGTTACATTTTAATGGGGAAAACTGAAAGTTCACGACCTGCTTCAACTTCATCCTTCTTTTGCAATGCTACCGAGCCCTGTAATCTAGAGGATACGTTAAAAACATTTTGGGAGGTCGAATCAGTTACTCATTCAAAACAATCAAGTCCAAATGAAACTGCTTATGAAGATATTTTCTTAGAAAATTTTACCAGAGACGAAACAGGCCGCTATATCGTTGCTTTGCCTCTAAAAGATAAATCACCGCAATTTCCAGGTATTCGAGACCTTGCAGTCAACAGGTTTCTCTCTTTAGAACGCCGCCTCCTCAGAAGTCCTGATTTGCGCATGTAGTATTCTGCTTTTATGAGGGAATATCTCGAACTAAATCACATGGAGTTGGTTTCCAGTGATAATATACCCCCCACTTCCTATTACATACCCCACCACTGCGTTTTAAAGCCTAATAGTACGACTACAAAACTGCGGGTGGTTTTCAATACTGCTGCCAAGTCACAAAATCAGACCTCCCTCAATGATCACCTTTACAATGGTGAAAAATTACAACAAGATATAATTGCAATTCTTTTGCGTTTTCGAATGTTCCGCTATGTCCTGTGTTCAGATATCAAAATGATGGTCAGGCTGATACTCATTACTCCATACCATAGAGATTATCAGAGAATAATTTAGAGGTTCGATTCCAATCAACCCCTGCAACATTATCGTCTTCGAGTTCTAACATATGGCATGAACTGCTCGCCTCACATCTCTCTTCGTGTTCTCAAGCAGCTAAGCATTGATGAAGGTGGCTCCTTTCCACTTGCCTCACGTTCTATAAGTTCTTGTTGTTACATAGACGTCTTTGTGATATACTCACCCTCTCATGCTGAAGCTCAACAACTTAAAGTCGAACTCATCGCTCTTTTGCGGAAAGAAGGCAGTGAACTTCGAAAGTGGTCGAGTAATGATCCCACCCTGCTCTCGGATTTACCAGAATCCTATTTAGCAACCGGCTCTTTGTCTTTTACAGATGATTCAGAAAATTCTGTGAAAATTTTGGGACTGCGTTGGAATCCATCTGTAGACTGTTTTTCTTTCGATGTCAACCCGTTAGAAGCTCGTAATTGTACGAAACGCATATTACTGTCAGAATTGGCTCGTATATATGACCCATTAGGTTTTCTTTCTCCAGTCACATTTTTCTGTAAACATCTCATACCACAGCTGTGGCTATCTGGTGCTAGCTGGGATGAGAGCCCAAATAATGAAATTTCCCGCATATGGAATCAGTTCCAGGCTGAACTCCCTTCCTTGATAAACTTGAAAATTCCCCGATTATTCATGAATTTCACCCAGGATTGTGCGCTCCATGGGTTTGCTGATGCGAGTGAAAAGGGATACGCATGTGTTGTTTATCTCCGTTCCGAGAAAAATAGCCAATTCAGTATCACTTTTGTTTGTGCAAAGTCAAAAGTTGCCCCCACCAAAAAAATCACGATTCCTCGCTTGGAATTGTGTGCAGCCGTTTTGCTTGCAAAACTTATCACCTACGTGAAACTTATTCTTTCTGAAAGTTTAACATTGAAACGTATATGCTGTTGGTCTGATTCGCAAATCACTTTGCATTGGATCAAAGGTCATCCGCACAGATGAAAGACATTTGTATCCAACCGTGTGTCATATATCAGGGAAAGGCTTAATCCCAATAATTGTGGCGTTATGTTGATACCGCTAACAACCACGCTGACGTCACATCTAGAGGCTTGCTTCCCTCCCATGTGATATCACACTCGCTTTGGTTTGATCTTCGCTTTCTGCCTTCAACCCACCTGTTGACGAAGAGAAAACAATTGTCTGTCTTGCGTCAGCTACTAAAAATCTTCTCGAAACTTTACTTATTGACCATTCCTCCCTCCACTCACTGCAAAATGTTGTAGTTTATATGCTACGTTTCATTCACAATGCTAGAAAACCCCATGCCAAATGGCTAGGCCCAATCCAGTCCAGTTTCTCAAAACCACTCAGAAAATTGCAAGTTTTTTGTGATGGAGATGGACTTCTCAGAGTGGGAGGTCGTTTGAAACATGCCTCAATCTCGTATGCCACCAAGTTCCCTATTCTACTCCCACGCAAGAGTCGACTTACTCTTCTCCTCATAAAGTATTTTCATTAAAAGTACTTTCACGCACTACTCATTTCTTGTTGGCTCAACAATTCTGGATATTATCTTCCAGAAGGGCTATTAATGCAGTACTTTCCAAGTGTATCCGCTGTTGGAAAACTAGTCCCAATAATTTTCAGCCACCAATGGCAAATTTACCCGTGTCACGTATTTCTCAAGTCAAACCATTTTCGCATTCGGCAGTTGATTTTGGAAGTCCTTTTTTAATAACGTTTCACCGCCATCGTGGCATGAGAACAGTGAAAGCGTATCTTTGCATTTTCGTGTGCTTCACAACGAAAGCAGTTCACCTTGAACTCTCAAGTGACTTATCCACTGATGCCTTTCTGGCAGCCGTTCAACGGTTTATTGCTCGTCGTGGACGCGTTTCCCATATCTACAGTGATTGTGGAACAAACTTTATAGGTGCCCAACACGAACTTCGACGTTTATTAGCTAATGCAGCCTCCCACGAAAATATTACTTTTCATCCTACCCCTGCTAGTGCACCCCACTTTAATGGTTTGGCAGAACCAGGTGTAAAGTGTGTCAAATCTCATTTGACTCGAGTCATTGGGGCTCAAATTCTCACTTATGAGGAGTTCTATACGGCGTTGACACTCATAGAATCTATTTTGAATTCCCGCCCTCTTTCGCCCATGAGTGCAGATGTTGAGGACCTAAATGCCCTCACTCCAAATCACTTCTTGAATATGGAGCCAGTTTCAGCTTTACCACTGCCTGATTATGCTCATGTTCCAATGAACCGCCTTTCTAGATGGCAAGCGTTGCAGCGCTTGCACCAGGATTTTTGGAATAGGTGGAGAAGGGAGTATTTTTTCTATTCTCTATGTTCACGTAGCGTTTCTATGTAGTAATATATCTTTTTTTCTATTTTGGAAAAGGCCTGTCGTCTTTTCGCGGGGCAGTAATGTTGCGGAAAGGCTTTCACATTAATTTTATTTTTTAATTATTCTCATAACGTTGCTTTTGCTTCCCCCCGTATACCCTCAGATCGACAAAATGCCTTCTGCGGTGTGTCCTTGACAATGGGAAAAAAAACTATCGCTTCGGAAAACCGCCGGCCGCACGAGTGACAGATATTAGAGTAGAAAATATAGAACGAAAAGGAGACACGCAATCCATTTTTCGTGAGTGTTGTGCTAATTGCTTTATATTTTGATGTTCGTAGAACTTCTCGCTTGCTTGTGCTTTGTATGTGCAATCGCTTAGATCACGAATTGGAAGACCTAGGACCACATCTGACAACCATCCAGATATCGGGGCCCTGATACAACCATCTACTACCGGCACATTAGGTAAGTCGTTTTTGAGGGCCAACCTAACGTGGAAATAACAGTCAAAACTTTGCCCATCCGCAACACCCTCCATTTCACAATCCGCAACACCCTCCATTTCACAAATTTTTCTGGACGATTCATAAAAAGTTATTTATTTCCCTTTTTTGAACTCAACGTCTTCAATTAAAAAATTACACCTGATGTGCGTCATATTCTTTTGAAACACGTGATTTGATTTTGAAATACTTTCAATATTTGACAGTTTTGACGTCATGGTTCGAAATAATTCCATCGAGAAAATAGAATGTTCTCAAATTATTTGAAATACTTTCACGAGAAAATATGGTTCAAGTTACTACATCGTCTACAACATTCAAATAAACGTTAGAAATATAGAAAACGCAGGTTCGATCCCTGCTCGAGAAGAATAATTATCTGGAATTATTTAAATTTTTCTGAACGCCACGTTACTGATCTGCGTATTTTTCGAAGGGAGCGATCGTGCAAAATTGTCATTGCCTCCAGGTGGACGATGAAGTAATTGATGAAATAATCCGGCAGAAGTTGTTTTATATTTTTTGGTCGTCTGTAAATTCGTTACTTGTTCAGAACCTTGCTTGGTCTGCGAACATAGAAAACACTATTTTACGATAAATGGGTACCGAACAAAGTTTTGAAAGAATTCAATTTGAAACCAGCAAAAATAGTTATTGTTGTATTAAGTGCGTAAAATGAGTGTTTTTGTAACGGGACATGAGAATGTTAATTTATAAAACCTCTATGTTATGGAGTGTCTACTCAATGTTGAAAAGTATATTGAATGTTAAGGAATAAGTTTGCAAAATTAGCCCCGCTCATTATGAACAACAGCGTCGGATACCGAGGAAAGAAATATAAAATTTTATCAAGAGATGATATCAATAAATTTAGTCAAGATTCTGATAACGAAACAAATTTACTTTATAAGATACAGATATAATCATAATTTTGTAAGATTAGCAGTAATTTCAATGTTTTTTATTTGTAGGTTCTCCTAATTTTGGGTATCAACGGTGCTTGTGGCCGTGTAGAATTATTACATATAACTATTGATGCCATTGAAGATGCTGGATCTATATTGATTGTTGAAATACCTGATACGAGAACCTATTGCTCAAGAACGTTTATTGTTTCAAATTCTGATTATATTGAGATATACCGCAAGTATAGAGCACTACGGCCGCCTCATACAAAAGGTGTAATATTTGAGAGGAAAATGTATTAACCAACATGTGGGGATAAATAAAATAGGAGAAACTCCCAGCTTCATTGCAAAATTGCATGCAAAAGACATGTATAAGAGCTACACAGGTCAATGTTTCAGAAGTTCTATAACTCTTCTGGCCAATGCAGGGGGCAACATTACATTCATAAAACGTCACGGTGGCCGGAAATCTGCCTCCATAGCAGAAGCATATACAGTATCGGAAAATTTTCACCTTTGGTATGGTGGTTTCGTGAGAGCGTAAAGAATAGCTTGCTATATGTTGAGAGAGCATTACAATTTCTCCTCGGCTCACTCGAGGAAGGGATATCGACATGCGGTGTGTCGCATTGCCACGTGGTCCGTTGATGCGTCGGGTGGGGTAACAGGAGAGGCGCACAGTAGTGCGCAGTAATGCGCCTCTCTTGTTTATGTGGTATTATCATATCATTGCGTTTCTTGTTGCTCGCGTAAATTTTCTGTCTACAGTATCGGAAAGTTTAAATCTTGGGCATGGTGGTTTCATGAGAGCGTGAAGAATAGCTTGCTATATGTCGAGAGAGCATTAAAATTTCTCCTCTACTCGCTCGAGGAAGGGATATCGACGTGCACTTTTATCGGTGTGTCGCATTGCCACGTGGTCCCTTAATGCGTCGGGTGGGGTAACATGAGAGGATCACAGTAGTGCGTCTCTCTTATTTATGTGGTATTATCATATCATTGCGTTCCTTGTTGCTCGCGTAGATTTCTGTCTATACCCCAGATGAAAAGTTTCCGATACTGTATACCCCAGATAAATTGTTTAGAAGATAGTTTGACTAACAAAATTGAGAGATATAACAAAATATTGAATTGTTCATCTTCTTAATAGAAATATAATAAACACTAGAACGCCAATAAGTTATGAGTAATGTGGCACCCCATAGGACCCAATCGCCGACCATCGAGTTTGCGCAATAGATAATGTTATTGAGAGAGACATGTCAGGGACGGTCTTAGGATATTTGAGTTCTTGTTCGTGGATCTGGTATATATGTTGTCGGTAATGGCATTTGTAATGTCTCATAGAATTTTCTTTCAATAATATATCTATCTATCTATACAGAAAAACAATAATTGTCTTAAATAATTGAAAGTGGTAATATTGAGTTTATTTCCAATAAAAAAATTGAATATTTGGTAAAATGTTTCGGCTTTGAATGTATCAGGAAATACTACAAAGAACCTTGTCTTCGATTATGTGCTTTCTCGAGACCAAAGAAGGATGAAAGTTTTGTGATTGTGAAAAAATTCAATCTTGCCATTTGGATCGAATTTGATTATATTCCACCATAGTGCTTATAAATAACAAAAATAAAAAAATCTCAATTTTGTCTCCATCGGCTGCGCGTCTAAATCGTTGAGGGCCAGTTTTTTATGCTCCTGTTAGTCTTATCAATATGGATGTGAACACACTTATCAAATGATGTTAGAAGTTTCACATTCTAAACCATTGATAACTCTAACTGGGACATAAAAAGTCGGGCCTGAGCCCATTATACTCGAAATCCATATCAGATAGCGAGAAAACATTTTTTAAGGTATGTATATTTTTTTGGTTCGAAATTCTGAAAATTTAAGGTGGTTTTCATGAAGATTTGAGTAATTTGGATATACTATAGCCCGTGTGCGAGTTGAATCAATAAGAATACAATGTATTGGGTGAATTTGAATCATATTGTGACAAAATTATCGAGTTCTACAAATTATTTGATTTTAATAGTTAGTAATGCGATAGTCAAACGTTTTCCTACTTATCGACAAAGCTTTGCAAGTGTATGTAAAAATGTTGATATGATATGATGTTGAAATAGAATTTTTATTATAACTATAATTATACAGTATGTATACCATCTATCTTGAAAAGGAGAAATGTTCTCGACTGGAAATACGAAATTCAGAAGAAAATTTGTCAAATATAGTTTCTCAGGTGAAAAACTACATTTTTTTATTGCATTCGGCCAAGATTCCGATTTATCATTTGTTGCACATTCGTATTCATTGGCATTTCTGCAATAGAAAGTAAGTAGATTATCGAATGTTGATAAATACAAAATTCAAAAAGTGGAAAAATTGAAAATGTCACTTTATTTTAGATAAGGAAAAACGGTGGGATTGGACAAAAAAATGACTATAACAGTGTTCAACACATTTTATTTTGAGATACATACTTATTTCTATCCAACAAAAATTGTGACGTTTTGTTTCAACATCTATTGATGTGAAAATAAAATCAATTTAGTGAGTGATTTTCTCTTAAGTTCACCTCTAATTTTTTCAGTTTGAGACATCGCAATGTTGAAAAATCTAATCCTGGTATAAATTCTTGTAACAGCTTTTCTAATTGTCATTTTGTGACTTACCTCATAGGGAGATACATCAAAAATGTGGTTTCTTATGGAGCTGAATAATTTTTCATCCTGGAAAAATGTATGGTGTATGAAGGTTTTCAAAAAATATGTTTCATTTGGCATAAAATTATTGGTAATTGAAAGAAGCTGTCGGATTTTTCTCTTAAGGAAAATACAAATATCTATAATACTTTGTGATGGTCTTATGAGACCACCTCTATCTTTTCTATTCAATAGTTTGAAGTTTTCAGCATCAGCAGAAGACTCTGCAATGTCTTCAATAGTGGCCAAACAAACTCTACATTTTATAATTTTTTTTATGGATTTAACAACAAATCCTGTTATATGTGTAACAACATTTTCTGTCAGGGTACTCAAAAAAGGGAGAAATGCAATTAAATGATAAAATTCCCCATCTTCGATTAACATGTCATTGATATCAATGTAATACTTTTTTATAATTGACATATCATTCTTCAAGTCCGCATAGATTTTTTTTTGCCTCTGTGTGGTTGTCAATATTTTGGTGTTTTCCAGATTCACACAGTTTCCCTGAAGATTTTGAAGATCGTGTCGCAATGTCAGCCTCTTGAATGTGTAATAAAACTGGTATGCAGTAGGATTATTGTTCCAGCCATTCCGTTCTCTGAAAATTTGAAGTATTTTGACAGAGTTCAGCACAATAATTGTTTATACTTACCTAATACAACAAAAAACAATTCTAGGTGATCCTGGCTAAATTTATAATTTAGAATATACTTCAATGGTGAATTGGGTTTCTTCACATATTCATCAAAAACTCCCAAAACCGATTTAATTGTTATGCACAATCCAAGAATGGGAGTTTTGTTCTTGGAACTATGAATTTCTTTTCCATCAATATGTTTCAAAGACCTCAAATACACAACTGTTTTCTCAAATAGAGGTCTCCATGTTTTTTCAGATTCAGGTTTCATTGATGTTTTATAACCCTTCCCAAAGGGGTTTCTGGAGTCGAGCAGGTCAAAAGCCCTATCGATAATTCTGATAAATTCAACTGTTGCTCTTGCCCTAGCAACATTTGGATGGCAGACATCCACCATTAGGAATTCTAAGGCATCCGCAACACTAGCACTGATCCTATTTTCTACGCTACGCGACGCTCGTACTACAAAATTTTATATACCTACCTCTACTCGTGGGAAATGTATGCCATTTCATGCTCATTGTACATTATACTATTTTCAATCAATGTGCATATCAACGGATCGTGAAATATATCAACAAACATTTAGCATAAGTTGATCTGAAACCATGAATATCAGTTCAAAATGAATGGTAATGTATTCAAAAATACTTCGTGTTGCCTCAAAATATTTGAGGCAAGAACTCTAATCTACTTTATTCAGCCTGAAAAGAAAAAGAGACCAGAGAGTGCAGTCAGTGCTTCGAGCAATCTGCTCCCTCATGCAATTTTCATCTTGTTTCGAGAGTACAAATTTTACGAAAAGGCTTTTTACTCTGCCATCGCCTGCGAGAATAAAACAGTCTTATTTGAATAAATGTATAAATTTCAGCTTTCCTTTTGTTTCATTCTGAATACGGAGCATCCAAACAGGTAGGGAAGTGGAAGTATAAAATAACAAGATTTTTACGGATTTGTTTTGTAACATCTGAAGGTATCAATTTATTGTGAATTCTATAATATTTTGAATGGTATCATGATAGTTTTATTGGCCAGATACTGCTAGTAATGCCATGGAAAAACTAATGCAGTCGGATATAATATTTACGGACATTAGTGAAACTGCGGTAAAGTACAGTTCGTTAAATATAGCTGAAAATGTGAAATTCTAATTTCTTGCGCAAACGTTTGATGTTAAGCTTCGTACAGATCTGAACATCATGCCGAACGACAAACTGAACAACGAACCGAATGGCGAACAGAACACTAATATTTCGCAAATGCTGCCTGTTCGGCGAACGGTTCGCGGCGTTCCCATCACCAAAACGGCGAACAGACCATTTCTGGTCGAGTGAATCTTTTAGTTCGTCTCCTGTAATTTTGAGTGTTTGTTGTGTCTACATAATTGCGTGGACACAAGAAATATTTCGGGAACTGATTAATATGTATCAAACATAGGAGTTGTGGAAAACAAATCATCCACAGCATAATTTTAAAGAAAGACGCTTGGGAGGAAATTTTCCACAATATTGGATACAGAGAAATGTACGAAAATGGAATTCTTATTATCATCGTGTTGGTAATTTATGTAATGCCCACTCATAGCTTGAAACTTCAATTCACTTACTAAATTGAAAGTTTTGCAATTTATTCATAAAAATGTGTCACCATCTACTTTCTCGCAATTTTTCCTCCGCAGTCAACGAATAATGAATATATTGTATAAACGCTGCTGCTGATACTTTTTTCCATCTTAAACGGAGAACTGCTGAAACAATTACACAAACGCAAACGTTCCTTATGTTGATCGGCTCGTTGAAATCAAATTACGTCCATTCGCCGTTCTGTGTGCCGTTCGGTTCGCTGTTCTGTTTGTTGTTTGGCGTAATGTTCAGGTCTGTACGAAGTTTAACATATATCTTGTTTTCATTCATTTGAGAATGAGGACATTTCGACTGAATTATTTGTACAAAAATTATGATCTAATGAGTGGAGAAATAAATTGTTTTTCACCATGTCGAGTTGCTTTTTCGATAAATCATATACTTTCCAAGATTACAGCAATAATCTATTTATTTATTTTTAAACGAATAAAAAAATATGTTACACCACTGGAATTTCGGTAAACAATTTTTTTCGTTTTTATCATGGTTCCAACTACTAGCATACCAAGTTTGGTGGTGCTACAATCGATTCTTGTCTCAAAACCAAATCATACTGGATTAATAGTGAATGTAACTCCGTTGCAAAAGAATATTCATTTGGGCAGCTGGCTGGCTGGCTGGTTGGGAACCCTGTACAATTGCTTCCGCTTTTCCAGCTGTTTCGATGTCAACCTGAAAAAGTGCGGTAGCCTTTCACTTTTTTCTAAGAACCTTGAACACTGCCATTTCAATATGAAGGCCACCAAACAGTATAACAAACTGTAGTTCTCCATGAGTTATTGGCCAGTTCCACTCAATTTGTTTTGCCAACGCGTACAGCGGCTGGTCAAATGTAATAACAGGAATCTGTCCCAAATTGAGCCGGTCAGTTGATGACATAACTTGGATATCTGCTGGAAATAATAAACAGCTATTTGGAGGATAGATCCCTACAGATAGAAAAAGATGTAATACTGGAAGTCCAAGCTGGAGTCCCACAGGGTTCTGCCCTAGGACCTACCCTGTGGAACGTGCTCTATGATGACGTGTTGAATGTTTGGCACTAGAGTAAGTGGGTACAATCGCATACGCAGATGATCTTGCAGTCGCCATTACTGCCAAAAGTTAAGAATATCTTGAATAGAAAGGAGACGAGCGCTTCACTACATCCACACCTGTATGAAGGATAATGAACTATACTCAGCCCCACAGAAATCCGAAATGGTTATCCTGAGAGGGCAGAAAGGGACAGAGCAGGTAAAATTCGTATGCGACGGGGAAAAAATTCCTAGCATAAAAAAGCCACCGAACACAAAGCCGAGAAAAGGTTTGCGGCCCTGAGTAGAATAACTCCAAATGTGAGAGGTCCTGGTTCAAGAAAAAGAGATGCTTTGACATGTAGTTCAGTCGTTTCTCTTATACGGAGCACCTATATGGCATGAATTCCTAATAGTTAAAAAGCACAGAAAACGATACACGAGAGTGCAACGCAAAATGCTCATAAGGGTCAATAGTGGGTATCGTACTATATCCGCGAAGGCCTCGCAGGTTGTTGCAGGGAAAATACCTATCGAACTGATGGCAGCAGAAAGGTAAATATTGAGGAGACGAGAAAACTATGGAAGCGAAGGTAGAGGAGAGACTGATCACCCTAGCAAAATGGCAGGAACTGTGGGATAACACCGAGAACGAGGCGCAATGGACAAAAACTCTAATACCCAACGTGAGAGAGTGGGTGGAGTGCAAACATAGAAGAGCGGACTATTTTTTGACACAAGCCCTCACAGGTCATGGCTCGTTCAAAGTTCACACAAAAAGAATTGGGAAAACAGACGATGACTTGTGTTTGTACTGTAAAGCAGTAGACACATACATTCTTCGAATGCGATAGATAGGAGAGAAGAAAGAGACCAGATGGCACAGGATATCGGGATCAACCTCAACCCGCAAAATCTAGTGGAAACTATGATGAGTGAAAGAGAGACTTGGATTATAGTACATTCCTTCATAAAAAGAGTGATGCATCAGAAAGACATAGAAGAATGACAAGAGGCAAGTCGAGCATAAAGTGATCAATGCTCTTCACTCCTAAAGATAAGGCGACAAGCGTTTCCAGGTCGGAAAAAGGGATTTTTTTAGTCAGTAAGAGTCTGACACTACCGGTAGAGACCAAGCGGCCGGTGCCCTATGCAGGATCCCCCCCCCCCCCCCAAAAAAAAAGTTGATGTCATAATAATATCCACTGAATTGCGAATCATGGCTACAGAATAAGCTTTGTCTGGAAAAAAAGGATGTAATGAAGAAATTGTTATATCACACCCTTTTGGTTTGTTTACTTGTTTAATACCAGATTATTATTGCATACTCTTGTAGCTCGTCAGAAGCAACAACCGTTCCATCATACTTAAGCCAAGTGTATTATTTAGTCATATCCTTTGACGACACTTGGTAGTCTACGAGGGTCTCCTGTAGCATTGTCACAGGACAGTCAGTTCTAATGACAGGAAGAGGGGTAATTCTTGTATAGCTTTCAGGAAGTTATTGATTGATTTGTATGGGAAACTTTTTTATTATTGATTTTCTAAAAAATATTAACTATTTGTGATAAAAGACGCATGGAAAGATATACCTGTGTAGATTTTTTCCTTTAACAGCGGAAAAAAAAATTGTAAATAATGTATACAAGTGTCGAAAATTAGTACACCTGGTGAAATTTTCCCCAGTTTTGTGACTTTTATACACAATATGTGTAATACATAATTGTGGACGAATTTTACACATTTTTTTATTTAAAAGGTAGTAAAAGAAGACTACCCGCCGATAGAGGGCACAACCCGTGATATACTAGAATTCACTAAGTCTGAGGCTTACTAGCAAGACCAAAGCAATCTTCAACACCAGTTACATTTAGTCCCCGACCGGTAATGAAGGAAGGGATAGTTAGAGAACGAGGAAGCAGTGATGAGATATTCAAAAAACTCATTATGTAAATGTCTTCTCACACATAGGGAGTATTTTAAATTTATTTATATTCTCTAACAGCTATTTAAAAAAACCCAAAGCCTTGTGTGAAATTCTTAAACAGTATTGTGTATTCTGAATTTCAATTTTGTCCACAGCACTAATAAAAAAAAATTATGTGTAAAAAAATAACACAATATTGTGTATTTTCCAATTATATAGTTCACAGAATTGTACAAAAAAGAACTACAATTTCTGTAACATTTATACAAAACGGTGTTGTTAACCAATTTAAACAATATTGTGTAAAAAATAGATATATTATTACAACAAATTAGGATAAACAATAGTGTGCGAAATTGCCACACAGAATTGTTTCTGTAACCATTCCAGACACAATTTGTTCAAAAATTTCAAACAATTGTGAAAAAAAACTACATACATTCTTTTCCGTGTGGTGCTCATCTGGAAACTTATGATGAGTTATAGAAAAGTTATGTTAGGTTCTTGGTTTCTGAAAAAAAAAAAATGTTTTTCATCAAGAATGAAGTACTTCCATTTTTCAAAATATGGAAAATATTCATTAGAAATATTTTGTTGCCATCTATTGAACTATTCAGATTTTGAATATCAAAGAGATTCTGATGAAACTGATTCATCCTATTTTTTTTCAATTATTTTATTTATGTTTATATCCAAACAGACCTAATGGTTTAATTACTATGGATAATAATGTGTTCTGATTTACATCTTAGTCATTTCGATTAGATATCCCTTGATTATCGAAATATTGGCTCATACCATGAATTCATAACAATTAATATTTAAGAGATAACCCGTTTTCAATTTTTTTGTTTCTTTTTTCATCAACGTTGTTGCATGATATCTAAATACTGTATCACATCAATGAAATTTGAGAATGGCTCATGAGATGGAAATGAAATATTCTGTATTTTTCAGAAACCAAGAACCTAACATAACGAATTTTTGTGTAAAATGAATAATAAAAAAGTTTCCCATTTGGTTTCAAGTTTTTGGCGGACATTGTATATGACATATAAATCAATGTTACATCCAATGAAAAACACAATTTGAATGGTCAACTAACAATAAAATATTGGAGTATAACAATATTCAGAGGGCTCCATTTTGAATGTCTGCCATTACTGTTATAGGGGAAATTATCCAAAAATCAAACCTTTACATATGAAGTATAATTGAGTTTTTATACTTTCTCAAATTAGAGTGAATGTATAAATTTTAAATTGTGGAAATTGCGTACACTCGTGAAGCAGTAAATATAAGTATTTCTTTAGCAATACCATTGTGTTATGAAGGGGTGACATTACCAGCCCCCATTATATTTCGTTATAACTATTTTATGGGGTCGAATTTTGTGAATCAAAAATATTATTCAGAATTCCTCTTTTATTCCTTAACTTTAATTTCTCTATTTCTTTTTTTCTGGGAAACTAGTACTTTTGAAAAAAATAGATAAAACCATTCAAGGCTGCACTGTTACGAGCAAACAACCTTTAGAAGTCTTCGAGAGGCTTGAAGGAGCTAGGGAAGACGTAGACCTTGCCTTTTAACGTGTGATGCCATGCACTGGACCGGTGACCGCACTATGATTTGAACCCACGCCCTTCGGTTGGTTTGATTGAGAAACTTTTTAATTTCGACCACCACAGTATATTATCACATAAGCAGTTGGACGGTCTTTTTCATTTCATAAAGTGTTCATAAATTTTCCAGTGATATGTTTGCATATTTCAAAAAATTGGATACCAAAGTAAATATTATCGTATATTATAACTGCAACCAGGTACAATCATAAAGGATTTGCATGTTCAGAATGTCATAGTGCGAAAAGTGCACATTCATGTAAAGTTCTTAATGTTCTCATCTGCTTCCGTACAGGGGCGATCACACAGTTTTCCGAGAAGGGAATAAGAAAATGAATGATATTTTTGTACTAACTTATATGGCTTAGGCACTGGTGTATGGACATTTCTCCACTTAATATTTCGGAAACAACAGCTAACCTCTAATGAACAACCAAGTTTTTTGTAAAGCCTAACAAGCTGACATTTGCGGCTTTGCCCAGGAAAGAAGATATGATTTTAGATAAATCTAAACATAAAACATAAAACACTTTTATCACGAGAACAATGACATCATGTCCAATAAACTTGATGGTGATTTCTATGAAACAGTATTCTGAATTTACAGAGACGTATAGTGAAAAAACGTGAGAAGGCAATCAGAAGAAAAGGGTACCCTCTGGTCAGTATGAGCAAAAACAAACACAATCGGATACACAAATATAGGAACCATGATGTATTTGGAAGAATTTACAGAATAAAACAATAATTTTGATACAAAACAGTTTATTGTTTTCGCAGCCCTTCCCACAAAATTATTATTATTATTATTATTATTTTCCCCAAGAGGATATTCCAGTCAAGCCCTGTCTCCGGAGCTCCGACACATCCGGAGGGCGCGCTGGATCGTTTACCCAGATAACCACTCCCCACGTCCGTGGGGTAAGCGATTTCTGGGTCCGAGAATCATGTGCCCTGAGCAGACGCAGTGAAGCAAGGATGACGGCCTTCTGAATTCGTCAGGCTGAGATTTCTGCCATATTACGGCAAACCGGTATGATTTTTAAGTTCGAGAGCAGTGTGTCCATCATTCCACCAAGGACCCCTATAATCAGAACCACCATTTTAAGATAATGGTTTGGGTAGAGCCTGCGGAGTTCAAAGAGTAGGTCTCAATATTTAGTCCGTTTCTCCTCCTCTTTTCGGACGATGTTCGTTTCACCAGGAGCCGAAAACTCCATGACGAAAATCGTCTTACTCTGATGGTCAAGGAGGACTACATCAGGCTTATTGGCTTGTATTTGCCTGAGGGTGGGGAATGAGTAGTTCCAATATATTAGGCACTTCACTGATAAAAAGGATATTTTGCATCAATGCATAATTGCATTGATTCAAGTCGATTGTATTCTTGAATAGGTCCAACCAAATATTACTTTGATTTTTTGACAGAATCCTCTTGACCACGTCAAAAGAAACTGTTTTGAGACATATGAACACTTTCTTCATTGAATAATGAGAGTTGTTTGGTGCAAGAATATTTCAACTTTGATAATGAACACTATTGTGAATACTTTCTTTGTTCGATGGTGAGAGTTGGTTGGGGCAAGAATATTTCAACTTCAATAACGAACAATATTCTTTTTCATAATGCAATACATTTTTGTTTCAAGATTATCTGCATTTGGAGGCTCAGTACAAATGTGCACTTGGTTATAAAAATATGCCATGGAAGCCATGTTCATATGGTACAGTTCAACAAACAGGGAACAACTGCGAACAATTGAGGTATAATGATTATATATGAGAATAGTTTTGTAATATTTCAATTTCAGAAATTATATAATCAACGTAGGTACCTCTTCGGTGACGCATAGAAATGCGATCGAATATAGAAACGACAGCGTCATTCGCCATTATCACACACCTGTTGAAAACAAAAATATCTTCAACCTACCTCCACAACTGGTCCATAAATGACCTAAATTCAAATCGTGCAGAAATAATTGGACCTCCATATTGCACTGCTGTAGCAGAACATTTGCACATAACCACTGTGTCAAATACAAAACTAACAACTTAAATTATGATTCAAACACAACCCTAAAACGAAACGCGGGCAAAAGCAACAGGATAGAGGTCCCAGTCGGCAGTCGCAGTGCGCGCTTTCGCGTGGGTTCGCGTCGTTCCGGTAGCGGGGTTTCGCCAAGAAATCATATTCTTGAGTCAAAAGGAGCATTTTTCACAAGTAGTAGTTCTCTAGGGTAAAGAGTTGGAATGTATTAATGCAAACAAATTCATTTCAAGATAATTTATGTAAAGAACCAAACAGTTCAATAAGTTTGAAATAAGAGTGTTTTCATCAATTAGAAATAATTATTCTTTTCAGAAGATGATTCTTTTCAAGAGGATATATATATTTGATTGAAGACATCCTTTTTATCAGTGTTCTCATTCTCCACAACGGACTCAATATCCACGACACGCTCCGCATCTAGTGTCGGGGATCTCTATACCCATCACGCGGCTACGGTAGACCAGGGTGTTGAAGACGCCATCCTGGCAAGCCATTATGAATTCCTCGGTCTCCGACTTCAGCTCACTTGACCTGAGGAAAGCAAAGGTCAAGTTTTTGGATAAGCCAAGGACTTCAGTGTTCTTGAAGAAGACCCTATGCATTGGCTTATCCTTGTGCAGCTGCAGGAGGACCTCAGTCTCCGCAGCTTTGATGTGAGCTTTTTGCTGAACGGGTTCCAATTCAGTAACAGAGTTTGGGTTTGCCCTTTGAGTGTCGAATACGAGACCAAGTTCATCAGCTGCCCGGATTGCTGCCTTGAAAAGAAATGCTTCAATTCCTGCTTTTTCCTGATGACTTTACAGGCTCCATCCAGCACCATTCTGTTATGTAGACACTCCAAACTCAAAAGTTCCCGGCCTCCCTGTTGTCTGGGGAAGTATAACCGTGGAACGGACGATTTAGGATGCAAGCTCCTATTAAGATGCATCATCTTACGAGTTTTCACATCGAGTTGTCGCAGCTCCTCTTCTCCTCATTTCACCACTCCAAAGGAGTAGAGTAAGATCGGAACGGCAAGCATATCAGTTGCAGCAACTTTGTTCTTCCCCGACCTGATTTTAAAGGTAAAAGAGTTAATTGATAACTCAAAATCGGTTCGTCTTATCGATTTCAAACAAGGACAGGCCTCTAGAGGAAGTTTGATTCTACGTACGTGCTGTAATGGAAATTGAATTTTCATTCCACTTTTCCACAAAAAAAAACCTTACAAATGCAGTTACTTTGAAGCAATTTTTTGGGTAGATAAACAAATAATTTCACAAAGACATTACAGCGCTTACATAGACCAATGTTTTACCTTTCTTTTTATACCAAATTCATTTCGACCTGGTAAATATTGCTTTAAATTTTAATGGAAGAGAAATACCCCTGTAGCTACTTCGACTATCAATGGAAAGAATCTTAAGGTGCTGCCGCAGACATAGTTACGTATAATCAACTTCCTCTAGAAGTCTATCCCTGTTTGAAATCGATACGACGAACCGTTTTTGAGTTATCGACTCTTTTACAGTAAAAAACGGCCACAATGTGACCGCGCTCGCGCTCATGGCCTCTTAAAAAATACATCAGCAAGTACAGAAAATAATATTAATGATAGACAATGAATGAGCCTTCTACAGTAAAGGAGAAGGAAAATGAGACAAGCGAGAAAAGAGAAGAGAAAAAAAATGTAAAAATTATATATGCATATAACTTATTGTTCGTAGAATCTATCCAGACGTGCTTTGAACTGGTTAATAATGTTCGACATCACAACATCATCGGGTAACAAATTCCACTCGGAGAAAATATGGTTAAAATAAATAACAAAATCTATCACTTCCCGTGTCTGACCATTGGAGTACATTTTTATTGTGTAATAATTTTTCACAGACTGTACCAAGTTGTTTCCTGCATAAACGTTTGCCTCATCACCAGGTCATACGTAATGCGACTACTGCGCATCGTGGGCGGGAATATTTTCGAATTTGCAGCTATATGTGTACCACTGTATTTCAAAACAGTAAATGAGGTCGTATGAGTTTGAGCGTTTTTGTCATTTCATACCTTGAATGAAGGTGAAATAAAATCACTGACATCTGGCGTCGGTATGTATCTGTTATCGAATAATGAGGCTCTCAATTGAATAAGCTATTGTTTGTTATTTCTCAGGTTCACTCAGTCAACTGAAATCTCCTGTATACAGGGTGACCCAGGGTTAAACCGCCAAACGTTCAGTATCGATTTATTAGGTGAAAATGAGCTTTTTTCTTCCTATGAGCATGTATCCCAACTTGTTTAGAGTGTCAAAATTTTCAAAAAAATGTGTTTCTAATTCATTACCCAAAAACCTTTTGGTTGATTTTGATAAAACTGGGCATGCTTATTTGCGGTAAAAAAGGCTCATTTTGAAGAATTTAAAAAAAATCTCTCAACTTTGACACCCTGTATCTTCAAAAAGAATCAAGTTTTGTCACATATGCTTATATGAAGAACAAATCTTATTTTTACCTAAAAAACTGGTGCTTAACGTTTGGCGGTTCACCCTGTATATTTTGGGTCACCCTGTATATTTTTTTGTTCTTTAAGAAATTTGTTCTCACCGTCATCCGTCTGCAGGCTTACGAGCAACACCCAGAAGTGTTCCGGAAACTTGTGTGGGCTAGGAATGACGAGAGTCCTACATTTTGATGTGCGAATAATAATAATACTACTCCTTCATAAATACTCGTAAAGTGAACCCCAAATGCGCAGCCCAGGCGAATAGAGAACAATTTTCATTATTATGTTTCATAGCGCACCGGGAAATGTTACATACTAACTTTTGGTGGTGTACTAATTTTTCAACTGAAGGAAGATCTGTAATTTGTAATTGAGTACAGGCATCAGGCGATAGCTACATAATATTGAATTGCATAACACTAGTCTAGAATGCTACGATCTCACCTTCAGTTGTCACGTATAGACATATGTACATTTTTTCAGAATCATGTTATTGTAATTGAATGAAGAAAAATTTGTATATCGTGCAGAAATATATTTATAAAGTTTGTCTTTCAGCCGCAGATGATTCCTTAACAGAAACAAAAATAAAAAAGCAATGCCCGTGACAGGTTTACGTCAAAAAATAACTTTCAAAGTGTTACCACATTTCCATCCTTGATATGTATAATTGCTTCTGAAGAGCCTGCTTTCCAATTCTTCCAATCTCTCTGATGAGCTTGGATTTTCGTCGACAAAACTGTATTGGGGATTAAATGAGAGAGCAGCGAACCTTGTTTCAATGAAATAAACGATTTCTGAGAGTGATATTTTTGAATAGCATTCTCTCTATCTAATTCATTTGATGAATTTTCAATGACAACTAGAGATAATTAAAAAAATCAACTATCTGAATGAAAATACAAATTTTCACTGTCCATCAGCGTGGATTTAGCCGGGGAAGTAGTTGTTTTCTCTTAGATATTACAAAAAAATGCATGAACACCTCCCAAGAGGTTATCTTGAACAATGGAAAATAGCGACGAAAGTTTGTATTTCAGCCGCAGATGATTTTATGAATATTCATATTTTCGAACAAAAACCAACATGAAATCAAGATTCAGCCAATATGAGGTGCTACCTGGGGAAACACACGATACATTTAAATGTGTGCCTATGGGGATTTGTACATTCATCTATAAGTTTTATCATGGGGGCCATTATTTCTATCCCAAGGAATATTGCCACAGGCCTGCATTTTCATTTCGGAAACTGTGTACTTAGTTCAAAGAAAATACAAAGACTTTAGATATGTGACGTCGACACATAATAGCCGCTGCTCTTCATTAAATATCAAACTGCCTATACCCACATCATCTTTAACAAAAAACTCCATAATCTATGAAAGAAAGAAGTTATTCAATCATCTGCCCGTACACCTTGAAAAAATCGAAAATAAGCAAAGGTTCAGGAAATCTGCCAAAAAGTTTCTAATGGGGAAAACTTGTTATAATTTCAACGAATCAGAATATGTAATTTTATAACAATGTTATTGGTCTTCTGGTTCGTCATTTCAAAATACAGTGCTTTCAATAACATATTTGTTAATGCTTTTTATATAAGTATGTATTGTATGTGTATATATGTGTATACATATCCACTTTGACTTTTAAAATTATGTATTTTATATTTTAACACTTTTATACGTTCTATGTGTGTAGGGTTTGTTGTAATAATATGTGGACTGTAGTTAATATTAATTATAACCCTTTATTTTAACAAAATTGTGGAGCACACATGCATCCAGTTACAAGTAATTTTTAGGTTATATCTCACACTGTTACCACAGGCAGAAAAACAAAATCACAACTACAAAAAGCCAGTGGCGTAACAGTTATAAACTAAACATGGCGCCGGCCTTGAAAGAACTCGGCTTTCAACATAAACATATGTAATCTAAATAAGGTCCAAGGCAAATGAATATTTGAAATTTAAAACATCATTCAGCGGTCATTATCGGAGTTTATAGGTAAAACACAAATTCGGTTTACGGCGCGTTTCGTGATACCGCTCACAGTTTTCACGGTCACAACTCGAATAACTCCATCACTTCCAGGATGGGTTTCCAGGATTCGACCCATTTTCCAGTTCATAGGCGGCACATCCTTTTCTTGCAGAATAACCATAGAACCAACTTCTATAGGGGTGTTTGTATTAGTTGGCCACTTCTGCCTTTGTTGAAGGGAATTCAAGTAATCGTTAGACCACCTAGTCCAAAAATGCTGCAACATCATCCGCAGGTGCTTATAGCGAGATAAATGAATTTTATTCGTGTCAGGAACAGAAGGCTCAGGCAAAATTTGCAGCGAGCATCCAATTATAAAATGTCCAGGGGTTAACGGCTCTAAATCCTCAGGATCCTCCGTGAGGGGTAAAATAGGACGTGAATTTAGGACACCTTCAATCTGTGCCAGAAGAGTGGACAGCTCCTCATAGGTAAGGTAGGTTTCATTAAGAATTCTTTTCAGATGATATTTTGTAGAACGAACAGCTCGTTCCCACAAACCTCCCATGTGAGGAGAATAGGCTGGATTAAAATGCCAATTAATATTAGATTCAGTCAAAAAAGACTGAACTTTTTCAGACCTGGGTAATTCAAAATATGATCTTAAATCCTTCTCCGCTTTTGTGAAATTACTGGCGTTGTCAGAAAAAATATGACGACATAAACCACGACGGGCTATAAATCTTTTTAAAGCATTCAGAAATCCTTCTGCTGTCAAATCACTTACTAATTCTAGATGTGTGGCTTTTGAAGAGAAGCAAATAAAAACACAGATGTAGGATTTTATATATTTCTTGTTTCTAATTTTACTATCCTTTATCAAGTAAGGACCTGCATAGTCAATGCCTACAGTGTGAAATACTTTAGAAGGAGTAACTCTTAGGGAAGGCAAATCTCCCATTTTTGTAGTAATTTCTCCAGGATTAACCTTCAAGCAACGTACACACTTTCTAAGGACTCTTCTTACTGCTTGACGCCCTGAAAGAGGCCAAAATTCGTTTCGAATTTTGGATAATACAAGTTGAGTGCCAGCGTGTAAACATTTTATATGCTCATAGGTAATTATTAATTCAGTTAAAGGACTCTTTGCAGGTAATATAATTTGATGCTTTTTCTTATAATCTAACTCAGATTTACTTAATCTGCCTCCAACTCTAAGTAATTTATTTTCGTCTAAAAATGGTAACAAAGGTAAGAGTTTACTTTTTTTTGAAATATGCTTGGATGAATTGAGTTTAAATATTTCATCCCTAAAATCGCGATACTGAGCAATTTTGACAACACTTATTTTAGCTTGTTCGATTTCATCAATGGAAAGTCTACCTAATTTTCTTTCTTCAACAGGTTTTCTGCAATTCCCGGAAAAACGATGTAAGTATGCAACAACATGTAATAATTTAAGATAACTAGAATATTTATCTAAAATATCAAAATCGATAAAATCATTGTGTTTTTCAAAAACAGGACAAGATATTAACCTTTTTGTTTCAGGCAGATCATCATTGTTATTTGAAAATTCGGTATTGGGGAATACAGGCCATTCACTGGGCTGTGGCAGAAAATTTGGCCCATACCACCAGAGTTTGCAATTAGCGAAAACGGAAGGTTCTACACCCCTAGACACGAGGTCTGCTGGATTGTTACTAGAAGGTACATATTTCCATTCACGGTTTTCAGTTATAGTTTGTATTTGAGAAACTCTGTTAGAGACAAATGTTTTAAGTGTACTTGGTTCACATTTATCCAAGCAAGAGTTATAGATGAATCACACCAATAAACTACTCTGCTAAATGATAATTGTAAAGATTCTATTACTTTTTTACTTAACTGAGCTGACAAAAGTGCAGCCATAAGTTCAAGTCTGGGTAAAGTAACTGTTTTCAATGGCGCTACTCTAGATTTTGAGCAAGCTAATCGCGATAAATATTCACCAGCATCATTTTTTGATAACACATATATAGCTGTTCCATACCCTGACATAGAAGCGTCACTAAAACAGTGTAATTCGACAACTGTGAATTTTGGAATCAACAGACATCGTGAAATTTTCAATTTATTTATGTCGCAAATATTTTCGTGAAATTTCAAAAAATTATCTGTGTAGGATGTTGGTAAAACATCATCCCAATCCAATTTGAGGGACCATAATTTTTGTAACAAAATCTTGGGCATTATAGTAATAGGGCTAATTAATCCCAACGGATCAAATATTTGTGATATTATAGATAATACTACTCTCTTAGTAAGTATTTTGTAATTAATTTTATTTGCTGAATAACCGAATACGTCTTTTTCAGAAAACCAAAATATACCCAAAGTTTTCGTACTAGAAGTATCTTTTAGTATGAACTGAGAAGAGTTACAATCCAATTTTAAATTTTCAAGAATTTTAGGCTCGTTAGAATTCCACTGTCTCAGCGGAAACTTACCCGATTCAAGAATTTCGATTACCTTAGAAATCAATGATACAGCTTCTTCCAAGTTCTCTGCGCCAGAAATCAAATCGTCCATGTAAAAATCATTTTCAATTACATGACATGCTTCAGGAAATTTTCGGAAATTTTCAATGGACAACTGTTTCAGAGAGCGAGTAGCAAGGAAAGAACTAGGGCCTAGTCCGTAAGTGACGGTTTTTAGCTCGTACATATTTAAAGTTTGTGATGAATCATCACGCCACAATATGTTTTGGAATTTACAATCATCGAGGTGCAAATTAATTTGCCTATACATTTTTTCGATATCAGAGGTGAATGCGATTTGATATTTTCTGAATCTAAGAAGGATATTGAAAATATCCTGTTGTATGACAGGGCCTACCATGAGCACGTCATTTAGAGAGACACCTGTAGTGGATTTACATGATCCATCAAATACTACACGTACCTTGGTAGTTAACGAATCAGATTTGATAACGCAATGATGCGGAAGCAAAAATCTACTATCTAAATTCGAATCTACTCTTGTCATATGACCCAATTTTAAGTATTCATATATAAATTTTGAGTATTCTAGTTTCAAATAATCATTCTGATATAATTTTTTCTCTAATGTCTTGAAACGTTTTAAAGCAATGTCTCTACTTTCACCAAGTAGTTTGTAGTTTTTTTTGAAAGGTAGTCTCACTACAAATCTAACATCCTCTTGTCTATAAAAAGTATTTTTAAAATGCTCTTCACAATCATTTTATCTTTGGAAAAAATTGTTTGTTTTTTATCAGATACTTCCTCAATTTTCCAGTATGATTTTAACTGATCCTGTATGTCTAACTTACTTAGATGACACAAAGAAATATTAGACCTTAAGTTTAAATGACCTGAAATTATCCAACCAAGATGAGACTCTTGCAAAATAGGAAAATTCTTCCCTAATCTAATTTGATTACTTAATAAAAGTTCATAAAATATATTACAACCTAATTAGATATCAATTTTTGAGGAAGTATTGAATGTATCATCTGCCAAAAATATATTTTTTGGTATGTTTATATTAGGTATGTCGAAATTGAATTGTGGTATATTTCCTGTAATTTTGTCGATTACTAAAAATGGCAATTTTACTTCATAAGGAGTATGAATAGATTTTATTCTAGCATGAATTACCTTGCTAACCTTTGTAGAATCTACTTCATTTATACCCACAATAGGTATAGAAACCTTTTGATATGGCAATTTTAACTTGTTAGCAATTTCAGTAGTGCAAAAAGAACTTTGACTTCCTGAGTCTAATAACGCTCTACACCGCACTGGTTGATTATTTACTCCAAAAATATGGATTATAGCGGTAGACAAGAGTACACAATTATTATTAAAAGCACTGACAGAATTCAAAGCAACTTCTTTCACTGAAGTATTCGTATCTGAATTTTCAACAGACATTTCTGTACAATTGCCTTTTTTAGATAAATCAGTTGTGTTAGTTGAACTATTAACTTCTATAGATTTCAATTGTTCATGATATAGGTGAAGTAATATATTGTGTTTTTTGTTGCAGATTTTGCAAGCGAAACCTCTACAAGCTACTGAGGAATGCCCTCTCCGAAGACAATTGACACATGCCTTCAATTTTCTAATAATATTCAACCTAGAAAGATTATCCATTCCTAAAAATTTCTCACAATAATATACCTGATGATTAGTCTTATTACAGTACAAACAAGCCTGCTTATTACCCTCTAAAGAAGGATGAGTATGTATTTTTATATTCCTAATATTCGCATTATTATTTAAATTTTTATTTATACTATATCTTTCTTTTAAAAACTCTACGAATAAATCAATTTTTTGAGAATTTATTTTATGAATCTTTGTTTCCCATTCTTTTCTAGTGAATTTATCTAACTTTTCTTCTAATAAATATAATAAAATAGTATTCCAATTGCTTACTGGTTCCTTTAACTGTTCTAATGCTCTATAATTCATCTGAAAAACATCTAGAAATTTCCTTAACTCGTCATAGTTTTCTTTTACTATTTTTGGAATTTCAAAAATATTTTTCTGGTGCATTTTTATTAATGATTTGGAATCTTCGTACCTTTCTTGCAAAAGAGACCAAGCTACATCATAATTAGAATCAGTACTTTCAAGTTCGCTTATTAATTTAGCAGCTTCACCTTTTAGGGCAGATTGCAAATAAAAGAACTTTTCGGTGATAGATAAACCTTCATCATCATGGATTAATGATTTAAACCGATCGTGAAATGATGACCAACAATTTTCGTCACCTGAAAAGGTTGGTAAGGAAATTTTGGGTAGTCTAACGTTTTGTGACGGTCCTGAAATTCTAACATTCGGAGACGGCCCTGCTTCTTGCATGATTGCATCAGTTTGATCATCTGAAGTTTCTGTACTATGCCTAATAGGCTCTCTTTTTATTAATTTTTTAGCATCTGATAATAATTTATAGTATTTATCTTCAAAATTTTTCCTTTCAAGATTATTTTTGTTCGAGGTTTCCTCGTCATCCTCAGCGAGTTCCTCGATTTCTGACTGAATCACTTCAAATTCATCTAATAAACCTTTGAATTTTTCAAACCTATCTGAAACATCGTCACGTCTAGTAATATCTGATTGAATTTCAGTTAAAAATGACTCAAATCTAGTTAAGGCACTCTTAACTCCAGTTCGCTTTTTACAAAGTTTCTTCATTGTTTTTCCTTCTGACATTTCTAAACAAGAAATATATTCTGCCCACGCCTATGGATTGTCTATTTTTAGAACTCTGACTTACCACAGCACTATTGACAGCGGAAAGATTCGTTGCTCTTTTCAACGCAAGGTTTTTTAAATTTTAACCAATCACGGCTTAATACCTTGCTTCCTTCTGTGGAATGTGACAGCGCGGGAAACTCAGGTTGTTTGTTAATAAATTTACTAATAAATGGACCTATATTAGGATTTTTACTTATTGTAGGCCTTTCACAGACTTTTATACGAATAATACTAATAATTTCTATTATGCACTATCCGTACGAACTATTTATTCCACCTAACCTTAACCTATAAGATGAACTGCAAGCCAAACCCCGAACACAAACTGAAGGTATTTGGGTGAATGAAAAAATTAGGCGAATATAAAATAATAGCTTGGAAGTAAAATGGAAAGGACTCACGGTAGTGGTGATCTTCTACTGATGCGGTCGATGAACGGCTCAGCTAGGCTCTTTATTATCGGCGCTATGGCGGAATTTTTAGCGGGACTGATGCGGTGAATACGGCTCAGCTTTTCGGCACTTTGGAATTTCACTAACACATTTGGCTCGATTGGACCAATGTAGGGTTTGTTGTAATAATATGTGGACTGTAGTTAATATTAATTATAACCCTTTATTTTAACAAAATTGTGGAGCACACATGCATCCAGTTACAAGTAATTTTTAGGTTATATCTCACACTGTTACCACAGGCAGAAAAACAAAATCACAACTACAAAAAGCCAGTGGCGTAACAGTTATAAACTAAACAATGTGTTTAAGTAATTCAATTTTTATATTATTGTGATTGAGATACTACTTGGTACTCTCTGAATTTTTTAATTGGCCTGTGTAGATATACAACTATTTTCAGTTAACATGTCCAACTAAGATATTATATGTGCTTTTTCAGTATTTTCAAACATAGAGATTGTACCCATTTATTAAATAACGCTTTGTCAATAAGGATTATTTTCTTCGCGCAATGAAGCATATTTGATTTGATTTGATCTCTGGCTGTACCCGCCACTGACACCACATACACGAACGCAGCCTGTGGGCACGTGGATGGGGTATTCGATGGGGGTGGTAGGTGCGATTTTGGCGTGATAGCGTAGCTTGGTCGAACGCTTTGCCGCGGGCCCACAATACAGTTGCTATTTTCAAACAAAACACAGAAAACGATTAATTAGGAGCTCCATCTCGGGCTTTGATGCTGTGAGTCATAATGAATATATTGCAATTCACATTCGCTCTTCTTTACTTACTTTCCCAGAATCCTATTTGCCAGCGGAATATGATGGCTTCCCCAAGTGAAAGTAAATATACTGAAATAGGTACATTTGGCAATGTTACAATTATGTACTAAATTATTTAGATTTTAGTTTATGAAAGTGATACCTAATCGATTTCCGCAAATAATTTAATTGTTTATCTTTTATAATAACATATTATATTTGTTTCATTACCAAGGAAAATCAACAAAGGTGAATTATTCAATAATGTCTAGTCACTGATCAAGTTATGGGAATTTTTCCACTTTATGAAAATTTCAGTTTTATGACTTTGTTTTCGACAGCCACAATTTCAAAATCTCTTCATGAATTGGTAACAGATGGTGAATTTATTTTTCGGTTCGCAATAGTATTTGTATGTTCAGTATTTCTATTTTTGAATGTTCTACCTGTTTGTCCAATATTAAACATACGACAACTACTACAGGTTAATTGAAAGACCACTTTTCTTGTTTTTCCACTTTACTTCAATTGCATTTATCAAGGAAACTTTTGACGTTTATAGTTAAAATGACATTCAAAGAGTGAATTCGAATATCACTGCTGGAACATTTTTTAATTTTTTGTTCCCTCAAGCATTTAGTTATTCATGCATAATTGTTATTCTACCTTTTATTGATTTTTAATTAACATATTTTTAACACGTTTATATAATTTTTACAGAATAAACAGAAATGTTGAAATTTGTGAACATGAACATACAGGCCATACAGCTTGCAGAGATAACATTGAATTTTTATATTTTTTATATTAAATATGTGTAAAAATTAACATCATTTAAAAATTAACATACAGCTTACAGAATTTCCACTAGAGACTATTTTAACTTCAAAACCATCAAAAAGCTTCATTATTCTACTAATTTTTTTAATAATGGTGTGAAATTTTCTTACCGAATTCCACTCTAGCTCCAAAAATTCTTCTTTGTTATTGAAAGTGGAAATTTTTTGTTTGTTCGAATTTCAAGGAATTAAAAAAAAGGTTGTTTCTTTTTCGATTTAACACGACCGCGCCAAATTTGAACGTTCTACGGTTGCAACTTTTAGTTTTTGGCATTTATTAATATTTACGAAATTCCTGATAAATTGAAAAACTATTAAGAAACCGTACCACAGGTTTCATCATGCTATCAAGTTTAAATTACTATGTCATGCAGAGTTGATGTATCTTCAAGCATATACGATAGAAATTTATTTTAATCAATATATTATTATGTGTACTAAAATGATACCAAACTCAAACCATCAAATCAATTTAAGTATCTAATCAAATTTCAGGACCTTTTACACAAAAAAATTTAAGCGATAATTTTTCCATAAACAAGCATTATTGTTTGGGCCTACAGATTTTCGCAGACAGTGTTAATAATTCGTCAGCTGAGAATTATAGTGTTTTATATACATTTTTCATCAATAATGAGTTATGTACACCTAAAAATCTGAAAAAAATCCAATTGTTCTAAATCCATCAAAGGTACGGTTTCATGTCGTTTCAAATCCATTATATGAGTAAATAATGATACTATATTCTTTGTATTTCAGTAAATTGTACTATTATTATAGTCTATATCAGTTTAAAATGTCATTTGGCACGAATATATTTGTGGAAATGTTGGATGGCACATAGTCAAAACAATACTCGAAATTTTTAAACTATAATGCCTGTTAATGCTAATTAGAAAAAATATTGTCATGTGGTCTGGCAGCTGTGTTACGCAAAATCCTAATTCGATTTTCTCTCTTGCTATACGCACATTTTCTGAACTGCAGTTTCGGTAAATTGAGAGCCATATAAATCTACAGTGCTCAAAAAAATCAAAATTATGTCTCTCGTCTTTACTCAATTGAAAATTTTTTCATTAGATTTTGTGCCGACTTAGGTTATAATTTTGATTTTTGTTCGAAAATATGAATAGGATATTCATAAAATCTGTTGTGGGATCATCTGCGGCTGAAAGACAAACTTTAGTCGCTATTTTCCATCGTTCAAAATATGATTTTATATAATATATAAGAAAAAAAACTGTAATTTTTCAATTTTCATAGGGAATGTTTCCCTTTTCAACATGAACACCTCCCAAGAGGTTATCTCGAACGATGGAAAATAGCGGCTAAAGTTTGTCTTTCAGCCGCAGATGATTCCACAACAGATTTTATGAATCTTGCAATGCCCATGACAAGTTTATGTCAAAAATTAACTTTCAAAGTGTTACCGCAGAAGAAATATATCCATCATTTGATTCCTTGATGTGTATAATTGCTTTTGAAGAGCTTACTTTCCAATTCTTCCAATCTCCCTGATGAGCTTGGCAAAGCAAAATAGATTTTCGTCGACATAAATGTATTGGGGATTGAATGCTAGAGAAGCGAACCTTGCTTAAATAAAATGAACGATTTCTGTGAGGTATTCATGTTGAAAAGGAGAACATTCTCCATGAAAATTGAAAAATGTAATTTTTTGTAATGTCTAACAGAATACAACTACTTCCTCGGCTATAGCTACGCTGGCCATTGAACTACATCTGATAGATATTGTGAAAAGACTCTAACTGAAAAAAAATCTGAAAGTAAACATTTGCATTTTCATTCAGATAGTTGATTTTTTCAATTTTCTCTGCTTTTCATTGAAAATTCATTAAATGAATTAGATAGGCAAAATGTTATTCACAAATAACACTCACAGAAATCGTTCATTTCATTGAAGTAAGGTTCGCTTCTCTCGAATTTAATACCCAATACATTTTTGTCGACGAAAATCTAATTCGCTTTACCAAGCTCATCAGGGAGATTGGAAGAATTGGAAAGCGGCTCTTCAGAAGCAATTATACACATCAAGGATGGAAATGATGTGAATATTTCTCCTGCGGCAACACTTTGAAAGTTATTTTTTGACATAAACCTGGCATGGGCATTGCAGTTTGATTTTTGTTCGAAAACATGAACAGACTATTCATAAAATCCGTTGTGGAATTATCTGTGGCCGAAAGACAAACCTTATTCGCTATTTACCATCGTTCAAGATCATAATAATTTCTACCCGATTGGAAGTTAGAAAGTGAATAAATGTTTTGATTGAGTCTATATCCACAAAATAATCGAAACGACTTTTTCCGTGTTCTATATCCAAATTTCTTTTAATTCATTTCAACTAATTTGTTAATTAAGCTACAGTTTTACGAATTTATCTTCAATATGCAGAATAGTTCGCATAACAAAAGTATATGGACCGATCATTGTTACAGATTTCTCCAGACTGACGGCCATATCTGAAACTTTAATATTTATCTCTTAACTGTAATACAGGGATATAGAACACTATAATTCTTACCTGACGAATTCAGAAGCTGATTCGGTAAACAGAATTCAAAATTAAACCAAGAGTTTCAACTTGAGTATCGACAACAAATAAAATATATTCTTTTGTACATTATGAGTGCATTTCAAATGTAAAATTTAAACATAAACGACAGAAAATATGCAGTGTAATAGTCTGTACATTCAAATTATCTGGTCGATTGAAAAATCAGACAAAGCGTCCTCGGATAAAAACTGACGTCGAAAGAAAACTCCGTCTGGACGTTGTGTACTTTGGCCCAGAGCCGACACCCAGAATACATCATACAATACTGCAACTCCTCATTTACGTTTCGTTGAATCTTTGGCCCATTTATTTACGAATTACTTTCACTGACATATCTATTTCTATCATTCGAAAGTTCCTACTTCTGGTGGGTGAACGTTTCTTATTAGCGATTTAAAAATGATTTGGGCGATCTCTTCGTCTCATGTATACAATCAACTTTGGAATTTTTATCTTTTGTAACATGAAATATAGAATTCAAGAGCGATATGACACTTTTTCGCAATACTGATCAAATTATTATTCTGAAAATGTATGGAACCTCACAGGAAAAAATAATATTTGATGAAACAAAATTTCGAGTTTTGTTCCAAAATATGAATAGGATATTCATAAAATCCGTTGTGGAATCATCTGCGGCTGAAAGACAAACTTTAGTCGCTTTTTTTCATCGTTCAAGATAACCTTTCTTGGGGGGTATTCCGCCGCAGATGATTCCACAAAAGATTATATGTATATCAGAATATCCTATTCATATTTTCGAACAAATATCAAAATGCAATGCCCATGTCAAGTCTATGTTAAAAAATAATTTCCAAAGTGTTACCGCAGAAGAAATATTTCCCTCATATCCAACCCTCATGTGTATAATTGCTTCTGAAGAGCCTGTTTTTTTCCAATCCTATCAATCCCCCTGAAGAGCTTGGCAAAGCGTAATAGATTTTCGTCGACCAAAATGTATTGGGGATTAAATGCGAGAGAAGCGAACGATTTCTGTGAGTGATATTTTTCAATAACATTCTCGCTATGTAATTTATTTAATGATTTTTTTCAATGAAAACTAGAGAAAATTCAAAAAATTAACCATCTGAATGAAAATGCGAATTTTCACTTTCAGATTTTTTCTTTTCTTTTCAGTTAGACTCTTTTCACAATATCTATCAGATGTAGTTCAATGTCCAGCGTGGCTTGTGCCGGGGAAGTAGTTGTTTTCTGTTAGATATTACAAATAGATCACATTTTCAATTTTTCAATTTTCATGGAGAATGTTCCCCTTTTTCAAAATTTAGAGTGTTATATTGTTTTCAATCGATCCGTCTGATTTGTCGCTTTCTCTCACTGCGATAGGGAGTAAGTAGTCTATTCGATGAAGACGGAGGGTGTTCCTTAAGGAGCTTTGTCTATGAATATTTCGCTTGTTGTTGAATATGATGATACTTCTAATGGATTTGGTATTTCCGTACCGCTGTTCAGAAGCCTGAATCTGGTTTTCCCTCTCTTTTTTTTAATTCGTATTCTTCAGAAGTGGGGTGTTTATGCTAGTTTTTGACTTCAGATTTTATTCTTATGAAGTGCGTGTTCAACGATATAATTCATCGTTGATGCATTTAACTAACTTTTGTACTGTTTTTCGTATCTGAACATATTTCTCATACCAGTCAACTTACGTTCTTATCGTCATTCAGCGATGATGATTATTCGTCCTGGAAGTCTGGTCTACCGTAGTCGCGTGATGGGTAAAATGTATTTGCTGTCCGCGTCTCAAGCTTATGCGGTCTCAGCCTATATCCACAACCATAATGCGACTCTACGAGTGTTGTACTATCATCAACGACACGCGTACGGAATAGACGAGACACCGCTGTTGCCTTATGCTCCGGGGGATATTGAGTCCGTTGTGGAAAATGAGAAGTTCCGAATCTATTAGAACTACTTATTCCCCGCCCTCAGGCAAATACAAGCCAATAGGCCTGATATAGTCCTTGGTTCACTGCGTCTGCTCAGGGCCCATGATTTTTCGACCCAGTAATCAGTCACCCCACGGACGTGGGGAGTGGTTATCTGAATAAACGATGCAGCACGCCCTCCTGATGTATCGGGGCTTCGGAGACAGGGCCTGACTGGAACATCCTTTTAGGAAATATAAATAGTAATAATAACTACTCATTCCACATCCTCAGGCAAATACGAGCAAATGAGCCTGATATAGTCCGCCTGGACCATCAAAGTAGGACGATATTCGGCTCCTGGCGAAACTAACATCGTCCGAAAAGAGGAGAAAAAATGGACAAGATATCGAGAGTTACTCTTCGGACTCCAAAGGCTGTACCTAAATCATTCTGTTAAATTCGTGTTTCTGATCATAGGGGTCCTTGGTGGAATGATGAACACGCTGCTCTCTAATTTAAAAATCATACCGGCTTGCCATGCTGTGGCAGAAATCTTAGCCGGACGAATACAGTTTGCTGTCATCCTTGGCTCACTCCGTCTGCTCAAGGCACATGATTCTCGGACCCAGTAGTTGCTCCCCCACGGACGTGGGGAGTGGCTATCTGAATGTTTGTTATCAAAACAAAAATATATTGGAGTTTCATTGGTTTGAGGCAGAATGTATACCTCAACCGGTACTGGATGCTATTATTGATAAAACCGATGACAGCGCTGAAAAAAGTTTTAATTAATAACTTTTTTTCTATTTTTGCATTTTATTATTTGTTATATAATCATACTTCCTCATAGACACTCATAGAGTGTACCCAAAGGCTATGGTGCGGGTAGAGGACAGTTATTATTATAATCTGCCGCGTCGTTCCGGAGAGACTTACTGATTTTTGGAGGCGTATTCACTTTTCAGCTGTAGGAAAACCGTACAGCACTACATATAATAAGATATTTATTTTAACAAGATTCACAAAGGATACAGTACTTAAAATATAATAACAAATAAATATAGAATTCTCAGAGAAGGATAAACCTGTGCGTGGGATATTACATTTACAACATATTATAAATTATTAAAACAAAAAACAATAAAACAAGATAATTTTAAACAATAAGTCGTAATTTCAACTGGTATATATATTTATTCAATCATTAGGTCAAATCAATTCAAAATCAGGATCAGTCTCTATTCATTCCACATTTTAGTAATATGTGTTTTTTACATCGACAATTTGGTGCAAACTCGATATCCAGGATTTAAGCTCTTTTTTGAATACGTTTTTTCTTACAATATTTCTTATTTCAACTGGAATAAGATTATACAGCCGAGGAGCTAAATAGGTATAAAATTCTTGTAAAATATTCTTTTGTGATTTCAATACGTAAGTAGAATTAATTTTGTGGCGAGTTGCATAATGGTCTTCAATTTTTTTGAGTTCATGTTGATTCATGTGTTGTTTTATCACAGTTTTGTAAAAGTAGAGTTGCCTTATGTCTAGAATCGATGTTTCCTCGTGTAGTGCGTTTGTGGGGTAAGTTCGTTTTTTATATGTGATTATTTTCAAAGTTAATTTTTGTATTTGTTCTAGGTTCTTGATATAACAAGAGTTTGCTGCTCCCCAGGAAACTGTTCCATAAGAGAGGTGAGTTTCGAATAAAGCATAGTAAAGCATGTGCATCTGTGAGCTTTATGTAGGTATGGTCTCGTGTATTTTAGGCGATATGCAACTCGTAATTTTTTCACCAAATAGTTGATATGTGCATACCATTTTAAGTGAGTGTAATATGGTGAGATTGACGTCATCATATTTTATCAATAGCGATTTGAAGGTAGGTAGATTCACAGCATAAGAGGTGAATGTAACATAGAAAGTTTTGCTTAAATTAATACTGAGAAGTTTACTTTCAAACCACTGAATTATGAATTTTAAATTTTTTTCCCTTTTTTGATGAATTATTAATGTATCATCTGCAAAGCTAATTATGTCTCCATCCATATCTAACACGAAAATATCAATTAAATAAAGGTTAAAGAGGATTGGGCCCAATACTGTCCGTTGAGGTACGCCGTATTGAACTGTGCGAAATCCACTGAGAGTGTCTACGATTTTTATACATTGATTCCTTCCATGTAGATAACTATAGAGACTTTGGTATGATATTCCTCTGAATCCAATGCTCTCAAGTACTTCTAGAAGCTGTTCAAGGCTCACAGTATCGGATGCTTTCTTTAAATCCACAAATATACATAGCAATGGTAATTTTTCGTCTACATACTTACTTATTTTCCTAGTCAAGTAACTGCATCTATAGTTGATTAGCCTTTTTGAAATCCAAATTGACTTTTTAATAAACTTTTATTTTTTGCTAGATATTTGTCGATGCGTGATTTTAAGATGGTTTCAAAGATCTTTGCAAAATTTGTAGTCCCGTCATAAAAAGGCTTCCGACGAATAAGGCACCTGGGCCGGACGGTGTGGATGCCATTTTACTCAAAAACGCGCTGAGAAAGATCCTCGCCCAGCTTATACATTTGATAAATGCTATTATCAAATGGGGGTGTTACCCAGATTGTCTGAAGAAGGCGCTTGTGATACCCATTCTCAAACCTGGTAAGGATGGCCATAAACTCGACAGTTATCGTCCGATTTCACTCTTGAGTGTGATCGCCAAGGTGATCGAGAAGACCCTCTTGAGACGGCTATTGAGTCTCGAGGATAAACTCAAAATGATCCCCGATGTGCAATTCGGCTTTAGGAAAAACCATAGTACCACTTCTCAAATGGTTAGAATTGTGCACGGGGTGAAAGTGGCAGCTCATCGCGGACTTAATACGGTCATGGTCCTGTTGGACATGAAAAAAGCCTTTGACTCGGTATGGGTGGAAGGTCTAATCTCTAAAATGCTGTTGGAAGGCATGCCTTCATATTTAGTAAGATTGGTTGACTCCTACCATGTTGGGAGAACTTTTATAGTTCTAGTAAATAACACTCGCTCCGCAGAGTTTTCTATCGAATCTGGTGTTCCGCAGGGTTCGAGTTTGTCACCACACTTGTACTCTCTAAATACGTACGACTTTCCTCAGTGCGAGAGAAGGGATATGGGCACGGCGATATATGCTGATGATACCGCCATATTTGCCCATTCCTTCTCAAGCGTCGCTGCCCAATATCGGATCCAAGTTCACTTGTATAGGAAGGTCGTACCATATTTGGCGGAGAACAAGATCGTGGTGCACCCGGCGAAGTCAGAGACCATCAACTTCACTAAGAAGTATACATACTCGAAATTATACATGAAGTTGGTGATCAATAGCCAAACTGTGGAAAACGTGAATACTGCGAAATACCTGGGAGTACAGTTGGACAAGCGTCTTAACTTTGGTAGACACATTACTCTGGCTATACAGAGGGCTGGTGGTGCTCTTAAGCGCACCTACCCTCTGATAGCTAGAGGCTCAAAACTGAGTGTGGAGAATAAACTCCTTCTCTACAAACAAATCATAAGAACATCGTTAACGTACGCTTGTCCAGTGTTTTGTAGCCTTAAGCCCACACCTCTAGCGAGGTTGGACAGGATGCAAAACAAAGTGCTTCGTATTATAACCAACAGCAGAAGATACATTCGATTGGAAACTCTTAGGGAGCTTTCTGGCGTCGACTCAGTTCCGACATATATTAGAAACTTGTCTTACAAGTTCTATAAATACTACATTAATAAAAGTCCTCTCACCAAGGACATTACTAAGCTTAGGGTGTACGATAATGAGCCCCGCAAACACGGCGGGCTCATCTATCAAGCGCTGGACATCTTCTAGGAGAGACGGGAAGAACCGGTTCCTTAGGGAACCAAATCGAAAGTTAACTCTTAAGCGCAAGTACCTCGACCCGGTTTTTTGCCTCAGCCTTTTCCGGGATGATCATCGAAACAACTAACCTCAGAAACTCATTGCAAACATGTATCTACATGGAATCAAAATGATACAACACGCATAAGCTATGCAGGAGGCGTGTGTCTTACTGGTTAATATCACCGCGGGTAATGTCCGGCCTTACGTTAACACCAGCCGGACAACGGTGCCCCTTCCCGGGGGTTACTAGGTTTGGTCTGGCAGGGCGCTCTCCTGTTCTCCTGATCGAGGACTGCGCCATCTCTCACTCCTCCCTTTCCCCCTGGGTTAGAAGTTTGTGGAATAGAGATTCGTGACATGTCAATACCTGTGAAATGTAGTTTCAATTGTATAAAATAAACATCTATTTATTTATTTATTTATTTATTTATTAATATTTCACAGAATTAAAAGGGTCGTTTCTTTATTACTTTATTAGACTCAATCACAGTCTCGGTATATATAATACAGTTCAGAAAGTTATATTGTTCATTTCGAAACAGTTTGTGCTACAGTAAACATCGTGAAATGGCTTTAGAATTTGTTATCAGTGAAAAACGAAAGTAAAAGTTGTTTCTTGATGGTTACTTATATCAAAAAGACAGAGAGGACGGAATTTTTTTTTTTTTGGAAATGTGATTATTACCACAAATAAAATGCAGTGTTCGGGTTACAACACTTGGAAACGAAGTACTTAAAAAAACAGGAGAGCATAACCACACTGTGGTAAAAAAAACAAAATTTCATACTAAGATATGTGAAAGCGCGATAAGTACCCAAGATGCACCACATCATGTCATCTCTACTGCATCGAATGGACTTACCCAGGCTACTGCAGCATACTTCCAGCATGAAGAAAACTATAACGAAAATTCGTACAAAGGAGGAAGCTGCTCCACTCCACCGAAAAGATATAATTTTTCCGAAAGAATATACCTTAACGAAAAATGGAGTATTCTTTTTGCTCTTCGATTCTGGACCAAATAACAACAGTATGCTAATTTTCAGTACGAGAGTTTTACTGTACCAAACTTGAACCAAATCGGTTTGAGGTACAGTTATTTGAACTAATGTGTAGGAAAAAACCCTACTATCACTGTCAGAGGGTCTCTATAATGCAGAAGTTCATGATATGCAATAGAGTGGCTTTATTTTTTTTTTTTTTCGAAAACCAAGCTAGATAAGAAGAAAACACAAGTGACCAAAAAGATGTATTGTCAGTTTCTTCGGAAACGAAGTCATATTGCCCATGTTATATTATAGAGTTTCAATCTCCTTCCATTTTTGAACTCCTGGTAATCGCTTTCCCTGAAAATCCTTTTTTTTGAGGCTTTTGGAGTATCAGCTTCGTTGCCGGTGGAAGTTGGCAAATTTTGGTGACTTCGCCTTCTCCTGCTCCTGGATATTTATTGTATGTGTTCTCTTGATTAATTTTTATTACACGCGTTGGAGGCAACTACATTTCCGCCGCAGTGATTCTCTCACACAGCGGAAAGTTTGACTATTCCTCCGAATTTGACGTGTCATAGGGAAGACATCGTTAGTAGTTCCATGGCGGTGGAGCCATTCATTCTATATAGTATCGTTTGTTTACATGGAGAAGTCAATAAGAATTTGTATAACCGGAAACATTTTGGTCCTCTGAGCTCATTAAAAAATAACTGAAACTATGAACAAATCAGGCCACTTATATTCAATACTGGTACAGTTTATCAAAAAATAAATTTATAGTTTGGCGTGTTCACGTGGCGTTCATCGAATTGAAATGAAAATTGACAGAGGGGATTCTTCTTCTTTTATATGGCTATTGCTTTCATGCGGTGCATTTATCCAGTGCAAAACCTGCGGTTACAACTTGACAGTGGTGAATATACAGGGTGGGCCAACTATTGCAGATCGGAGGATAGCTCCTAAACCACTGTAGATAAAAAATATTTTTCACCTGGAGATTAAATGGCACACAACTGACTATTTCTGTAAAATATGCTGAAGTATACAGAGGGTTCCGTGCGGAGGTGCCAAATTTTTTTATTTTTTTTTAATGACCCACCCTGTATTTTTTTTCATTTTTGGGTAGTGTTTACGCCATTGTGTTTAAGTCTACGCCACTGGAATGGATGAGAAAAGAGAGCCGTTGTTATCAAATAATTATGACATAGCTTGTCAGAGAAAAAGATTAAAATAAAAAATCCACTATTTTGAATTACGAGTTCTAGTAATTATTTTTACCAAAAGAAAAATAATTAATTCCATACCAAATACATACAGTCCATACAAGATTCAACATGGTCCAATCGAGCCGGATATACTAGTTTGCAATTCATCCAGTCAAGCAGTTACAGTCGACGTTACCCTAAAAACTACAAGTTGAGCTTCCTAGTGAGTCCGTTCCAATTACTTCCATTAATCCTTGTCCAAATTCCTTTTTCCTAATTCCAATACATTTAAGTGGATTCAATTTAGTACAAGTACAATGCCTAGCGATATAGCTGATTTGAAATTTGACCGCGGTCAAGCAAAAGGAAAATTGACAAGGACAAAACATTATTTTGAGTCTCTAGACCTATCCAAAATCGATAACACTATTTTCAATCAATTAAAAATGCGATTACAAAAACTTGAACCTATTTTTGACGAGTTTTCAGACATTCAGACAATGATAGAACGTATAGATTTAGCAAATATAGAGCAAGAGTCGAAAAATCGTGAAGAATTCGAAAATTCTTATTTTGAACTAGTTGCTCAGATGACAGATGCAATCAATGCTTTTGCCAATAAATCAGTTTCTGTCGATATAAATGTCAATCCTAAAGAACGAAATATACGTGTAAAACTGCCTACTCTAAAGTTACCTACATTTCGCGGTCACTATACACAGTGGTTGGAATTCAGAGATGCATTCACGTCTCTCATTCATGAAAATAATTCAATATCGGATATTGAAAAATTTTACTATTTAAGATCTTCACTAGAAGGGGACGCCATTAAAATAATTGAATCAATTGAAGTATTTGCAGCTAATTATAAAATCTCGTGGCAATTACTTCTCGATCGTTTTGAGAATAAGCGTTTGATAATTCATAATCATGTCAAAGCTATGTTCGAACAAACTCCATTGGCAAAGGAATCTCACAATGATTTGAGAAACCTAATTGATAATGTTAATAAGCATATTAGATCGTTGAAAACTCTAGGTCAGAAGATTGATGAGTGGGATACTCTTATAATCTATCTAATAACAAGTAAGTTATATCCTGTCACTCTAAGAGAGTGGTAGTCCTATAAATTACCCCAAGAACTTCCGACTTACGACGATATAAAAGACTTTTTGAAAATGAGGTGTGAGTTGCTTGAAAAATTGCAAGTCAATAAGCAAGAGAAATTTGAAAAAACTAGTAAAGTTTCAAATCACAAGTCCCAAAATTATCAGTATAATTGTCAAGCAAATTCACTTACGAATACAAGACAATTGAGTTGTTATTATTGCAAAAAGGCTCATACAATATACATGTGCAACTCATTTCTGAAGTTGAATCCTTCGGCTAGAGGTTCAGAAACAAAGAAACTCAAATTATGTTTCAACTGTTTACGACCAAACCACCGAACCGAAGAATGCAAGCTATCAAAATGTCGAAAATGTGGAGAGGCCCATAATACCTTACTACATTTAGACAGCAACGATATTGGTGAAAATTCCCTTCAAGTGGAAAATATCGCCCAGTCCTCACAATCTAATTCCGGTCTAGTAAGTCAAGTCGGAAGTGCAATAAGAGGTAACATCGGGCAAGCTCTTCTCTCTACAGCTATACTGCAGGTAGAAGGCTGTGACGGTAAATTATATGATGTTAGAGCATTTCTAGATAGTGGAGCACAAAATTCGTTTGTGTCCCAACAAGTGTGCAAAAAACTGAACTTAAAATTGACAAATACAAACTTCTCAATATCAGGAGTAGGACAAATCCAGACGAGCGTTAAATTCATGACAAATATTCATATATTTTCTAAGGTCAATTCATTTAATACTACAATTTCCTGTTTGGTATTACCTCGTATAACTGACAATTTGCCCCAAGGGTCGTTTAGAAAGGATTCTCTACAGATTCCGAGTAATCTGAAACATTATTTAGCTGATCCAGAGTTCAATGTATTAGGTCAGGTTGACTTGCTTTTGGGTGCTGATGTTTTCTGGGATCTCTTATGCGTTGGCCAGGTAAGGTTAGGTGATACAGGGTTCAGTTTACAAGAAACACGATTAGGATGGCTAGTAGCAGGTGTATTGAATGTTAGGAATTGGCAAGGTTAAACTTCAGTTAACTGTCTCCAAACCAAACGTTGTTTGCTAGACGAAACCATTAAGAAATTCTGGCAAATCGAGGAAGTAAAGCCAAGGGTAAATAAAAATAATTTATCGAATAACTCCGATGATTTTTGTGAGAACCATTTTCTAGAAACCTATGAACGCAATGACCAAGGCATGTTCATTGTTGCAATTCCCTTCAATAATAATTTGCACCAATCTAAAGATCTAAGGATCTAAATCTTTACTCGGAATACAAAAGAGTTATGGCCGAATATGTATCATTAGGTCATATGACTGAAATTGAGGAAGGACAGTGGCATGACACTAACCATTACTATTTACCTCATCATGCTGTGGTGAAAAATACAAGTTTGACAACGAAGGTTCGCGTAGTGTTCGATGCCTCAATGAAAACTGATCAGGGTGTTTCTCTGAATGACGTGCAATACAGCGGTCCCGTTATTCAGAACGATTTATTTTCGATTGTTATAAGATTTCGCAAACATCAATTTGTTATGACATCAGACATTGCCAAAATGTACAGGATGATTCTAGTTCAAGAGAATCAGCGTTGTTTTCACCGTATTTTTTGGAGGTTTGAACCTTCTAGTGATGTTAAATGCCATGAAATGAACCGTGTAGTTTTTGGTACTGCTTCAGCGCCTTACCTTGCTGTAAGATGTTTATTTCAGTTAGGGGTTGATTGCGAAAAAACTCATCCGGGTGCAAGCAATGTTATTAAAAATGATTTTTATGTTGATGACTGTCTAACAGGTGATGATGACGAAACCAGCCTTTTACAATTACAGCGAGATTTGTCTGAGATTCTTGCCAAAGGAGGCTTCGAGTTGCGCAAGTGGTTGTCAAACAAAAAAGGGTTGCATAATCAATTTCGGGTCAATGATAATCTAGAGTCGAGCATATTGAATATTGGTGAGAATGAAGCCAATAAAACTTTAGGGATTATGTGGAATTCCACTCAAGACACAATTCAATATTTTATTGCTGATTTCAAAAATCAAAAGACTGTATCCAAGAGAACAATTGTATCGATAATATCTCAGATTTTCGATCCACTGGGTTTGTTAGGGCCCATAATAATTGTGGCCAAATTATTCATCCGGACTTTATGGCAAGAGAAAATTGAATGGGATGCAAGTTTGCCTCAAAGCTTACATACTTATTGGAACGAATTTCGAAATAGTTTAGAGCTCCTGAAATCAGTTAAAATACCCAGACATGTGGTTTCACCTAATTATATCAAAATTGAATGTCACGGGTTTGCTGACAGTAGCGAAAAAGCGTATGGAGCTTGCATATATATAAGATGCCAAGATAATCTTCGTAATTATTCGTCTAAGTTACTGTGTGCGAAGTCCAGAGTAGCACCTGTAAAGCAAGTATGTTTGCCCCGATTAGAGTTGTGCAGCGCACTTTTATTACCTCAATTGTTGCAAAGGGTTGCAAGTTCTATGAAAATTGAGTTCGATAAAACATATTTATGGTCAGACTCTACAATCACACTGGCCTGGATACGAGGTTGTCCAAGCAAATGGAAAACTTTCGTAGCTAACAGGGTTTCCGAGATACAGAGTTTAACAGATATAAATGATTGGTATCATATAAGGTCTGAATATAACCCAGCGGATTTAATTTCGAGGGGTATGAGCTCCTCAGATTTGATTGAATCTGACTTGTGGTGGACAGGGCCGGAGTGGCTGCAGGATAAAAATTTGCAATTTTCAACTGATGTACCTGAATCTATTGATGAAAGGTTATTAGAACAACGTGAGCAACGAGTCGTCTATCACGCCAATACAAAAATGGATTTCGATATATTTGAGAAGTTTTCTTCATTGACAAAACTTCAAAGGGTTTTTTCATATTGTCTGAGATTTATCTCAAATTCAAGAAAAATTGGGGATACAAGGTTGTCAGGAAATTTATCTGTCACTGAATTGCAAGGATCTTTGGAAGTATTACTTCGTTTATCTCAAAAGGATGCCTTTCCTCGAGAAGTAAGTGATTTATCAAACAAAAAATCACTTCACAGACGAAGTAATATGATGTCATTGAATCCATTTATGGATGACAAGTCATTGCTACGAGTTGGTGGTAGAATTCAAAGATCAAAGGAAACATACGAGAAAAAACACCCAATAATTTTATCGCCAAAACACAAATTAACAAGATTAATTTTTATTCATGAACACAAACGACTACTTCATTGTGGTCCTACCATATTACTATATTCCATAAAGGAACGTTTTTGGCCTTTATCAGGACGAAACATGGCAAGAAAAATTGTTCATGAGTGTATTACATGTTTTAGAGTAAAGCCACAATCGGAACAATATTTGATGGGTGATTTACCTGCAAATAGAGTAAATCAATATTTTCCTTTTCAGAATACAGGTATCGATTATGCTGGACCTTTTCTAGTGAAGGATCGTTCAACAAGAGGGGCAAAATTAACAAAGGCTTATGTGTGTTTGTTTATTTGTTTGGCAGTTAAGGCTATACACTTAGAATGTGTCTCAGATTTAACGACTGAATGTTTCTTGAACGCTTTAAAGAGATTTATTGGCAGAAGAGGAAAACCATCTAATCTCTATTCAGATAATGCTAAAAATTTTGTAGGTGCAAATGCTGAATTATCGCGATTTTTTGACTCTGAAGCTGATAAATTACGTGATAGCTTATCAGCGGACATAATAACTTGGCACTTCATCCCACCCCGTTCTCCTAATTTTGGGGGTATTTGGGAGGCCGGTATTAAAAGTGCAAAATTCCACTTGAAAAGAGTTGTGGGAAATGCCCATTTACATTTCGAAGCTTTCAATACCGTGTTGGTACAGATTGAATCCATTTTAAATTCCAGACCCCTGTGTCCATTAACCTCACTTGCCGATCAATTGATTCCTCTTACCCCTGCTCATTTTTTGGTGGGAAAAACATTAACGGCAATTCCGGAACCTAGCATTACCCATGTCCCAGAAAATAGGTTAAATCATTACCAGAGGTTACAGAATATTGTTCAACAGTTTTGGAATAGGTGGCACCGGTAGTACTTATCGGAGTTACAAGCTAGAGTCAAATGGAAGGTAAATGCACCAAACCTCATCAAGGAGGGCACCATCGTCGTGTTCAAGGAGGATAATGCACCGCCATTGAAGTGGCATATTGGTAGAGTTCTGCAAATCCACCCAGGGAAAGACGGAGTGGTTCGAGTCGTTTCTTTGATTGTCAACGGCAGTGTGGTGAAACGTGCTGTGACAAAACTATGTGTATTTCCGTTTGAGAAAGTTAAAGCTGGAAAGCTAGTTCCATAGTTATCTCCAACTTAGTTTCTGTCAAAACATTTTATTACATATTGTTGTTTAGTTAGTTGAAAATGTAACATACGTACATGTTTCAAGGCGGCCGACATGTTTACGCCACTGTGTTTAAGTCTACGCCACTGGAATGGATGAGAAAAGAGAGCCGTTGTTATCAAATAATTATGACATAGCTTGTCAGAGAAAAAGATTAAAATAAAAAATCCACTATTTTGAATTACGAGTTCTAGTAATTATTTTTACCAAAAGAAAAATAATTAATTCCATACCAAATACATACAGTCCATACAAGATTCAACAGGTAGTGCGAATAACAAGCTATACAGTAGTTTTGTGATTTTTTTCAATTGTATGCGAGGTTGCTGAGTTATTGCATTTTCAATGAAAATTTCTGAAAAATCATTGTGAAGGGTAAAATTCCATAAAAACTTAGCACTAAGAGGAATCGCAAAAAAAAGTATTGCAGCTCCCAGTACAGGAATGAAGATATCCACTGAATCATTGAAAATTGTTTAGAAATATACAGGGCGCTCGCTAGACGAATCACAGATTTCAAACGACGAGAACTTTTTTTTTTCCAAATGGAACATCCTGTATATTTCGATGTTTTTTGAAAGTTCGTTCTTTAGGCTTTCCATCGATAAAATATTTTCTATGGTGAAATTCATTAGCTTCCGAGTTATTGGGGAAATATTGCATTTTCTCAGTATTTCTCAATTTCAAACCAAATTCCTTCTTTGTTAGTTTGGTTTAGTGTTACTATTCACATGATGATAGAGAATGGATTTCTCAACAATGTCAATAATGAACGGAATACTCGACTGACGAAAGATATGAAAAAGATAAGTGAAAAGTATTCATTATATTGGAGGAAACAAACGAATAGTTAATCAAATTCTTCATTTCCCATCAATGATGTACGTATAAAACATTTATAGTCAAAGTACCAACAAACGAATATTATTTTAAAAGGTGTTCGAAATGTAGGCCATTCTGTGCGATACATTTTCTTGCTCGAGTTTTAATGGATCTGCGTACATTCTGAAGCATAGCTGGGGAAATCGTAGAAAATACCTGTTTAATTCTTAGCTGCATGTCTTCTTTTGTTGTGACTGGCTCTGCATAGACTTTACCTTTCACATATTCCCATAAGAAAAAATCACATGGTGTGAGGTCTGGCGATCGAGCTGACCACCTAACTCGACCTCCGCGACTAATCCATCTTTCACTAAACTCTTCATCAATCCACTGTCTCACTATAGCCGAAAAATGAGCACCGTCCTACTGAAGCCACATAGTATTGATAATATTCAAAGGCACATTTCTAATGAATTCGCGAAAATTGTTCTGGAGGAACTGCAGGAATATTAGACCATTCACAGGACCTTCAAAGAAAAAAGGGCCTGTTGGAAAATGCATCCTCTCTATATTTTATTTTCTGTGCCTTTTGTATATTGTAATATTTTTTGAATTAGAGTGTGTTAATGTCTGTCATAATATTCTAATATATTGTCATTTTTGAACAACCGAAAAAGTAAAGATTTTTCATTGATATCGTCGTTAATTCATATATATTTTCAACCTTTCAATCTTCGAGCCCTTGATTCATTCAATACACCGGTTAGGTGATTTGTCTGCTACATTTTTTGGCGACCGTGACAGGACCATGGAGAAAGTATTGAAGGCTGTTACTGTACACCGAACTTCGTTCGAACGATTATATGAGTCGATGAAACTATTGCTGGACCCAAATCATGATATTACGGATATTCAAGGGAATCTTAGAGCTTTAGAGCAGAAGATGGATATCATGATGGAACTTGATAGACAATTGTTAGACTTGATGCTGGAAGATGATACGCCGATTGAGGAAATCGATGCTGAAACTGCGAGAGCTGATGAAATCGTAGGGAAGTATAATAGACTTAAAGCAAAAGTGGAAAGAAGCTTGAATAAGGAAAATATGTCAGAACTATCTAATTCTAGTAATTCTTGTCAAACTAGACGTAGAATCAAATTGCCGTTGATAGAGTTCAAAAAGTTCGACGGTGATATAAAGGATTGGTTGTCTTTCTGGGCACAATTCAAACGAATTCATGAAGATGAATTGATCGAAACGGAAGATAAATTCCAATACCTTATTCAAGCAACTTCTCCGAAATCACGAGCTCGTCGGCTTGTTGAAAGTTATCCTCCAACTAAAGAGAATTACCCGAAGGTCATTGATAGTCTTAGATCTCGTTTTGGTAGGGATGATTTGCAGGTAGAGTTTTATGTAAGACAACTTTTGAAACTGGTTTTGACTAATATAAATTCTAAATCAAAACTCAGTTATCTTTATGATCAAATAGAATCTCAATTGAGATCTCTTGAAACTTTAGGCGTCAACTCAGATACTTGCGCGGCAATGCTGTATCCACTGGTAGAGTCGTGTTTACCAGAGAGTGTATTGAGAGTATGGCAGCGCAGCGCAAATTATGATGTATCGTCTTCGTTGAAAAGACGTCTAGATTTATTAATGATCTTTCTCAAAAAGGAAGTTGAAAACGAAGAAAGAATTTCGTTAGCTATGTCAGGTTTCGGAAATAATAATGTTAAACAAGTAGAACCTCAATCAAAAGCTTTGCCTACTGCATCCGGATTATTTACCAAAAGTAAACTTCCAAAATGTGTTTTCTGTAAGAAATTTCATATGTCTTCAGATTGTGATGATGATGATATGAAAAAATTATCTTACGATGAAAAGCGAAAAATATTGATTGATCACGGTAGGTGTTATTTATGTCTCCGATTTGGACACCTCGCAAGACGATGTAAAGTAGATATAAGATGTACCAAGTGTAATGAAAAACATGCAACAGTAATGTGTTCGAAGAAAATCACTGTTTCAGAATCAAATTCTGAAAATGATTCTGTCACAGTTGATAATTTATCAAATACCACATATCATGATGAAACCTTACTTCAGACACTCGTTGTTCGTCTCAGCAGTACTTTCAAAACTCGATTGGTTAGGGCCATAATTGATACTGGGTCGCAACGATCGTATATTATGAAACATATAGCTATAGAAATGAAATACGAACCTGTTGGTTCAGAGCAATTGATTCATGCTCTTTTTGGTGGTACAAATTCGGAAACCAGTCATCATAATTGATACCGAGTTACCCTCAAAAACCTGAATGATAAGTATATTTGTAACTTCGATGCTCTCGATCAACCACTGATTTGTAGTAATGTTATTTCTGTTCGAGAAGGTCCGTGGAAAAATGAGCTTGCCAAATTAGGTATTACGATTACAGATACACGAAACGGTCCAATAGAAATTCTGATCGGAGCTGATATTGCAGGAAAACTCTTCAAGGAAAACGATACTCTTTGCGATGTGGATTGGTTGCAATGGAAACTCTTTTGGGTTGGATTCTGATGGGAAAAATTCCTATAGTTGATTCTGAAATGTCTGAGACTTCTTCAATGTTAGTTTCTTCTCTTTTTTGCAATAACCATTTATCACACTTGTGGGATTTGGAAACATTGGGTATTTCTGATCCTGGAAAGAAGAAGGAGAGGAAAGAAAATGAGGCAGACATAATGGATAGATTTTTAGAATCAGTTTGTATCAATAGCGAAGGCAGGTACGAGGTAGGTTTGACGTGGATAGATGGTCATCCTCCACTTGTGAATAATTTTGATATGGTGAAGAAGCGGTTAGAAAATTTGATGATGAAACTGAGTAGTGCAACTACCAAATTGAGGCCCGTTTTTGATGCTTCTGCAAGGAATAGAAATCAACCTTCATTAAATCAATGTTTGGAGAAAGGAATTAATTTGATCGAACTCATTCCTTCGATTCTAATACGCTTCAGACTCCAAAAAATAGGTGTTGTTTCTGATATCAGGAAGGCGTTTTTACAGATCAGTTTGAGCAAAAATGATCGAGATTTCTTGAGATTTCTATGGATTGACAAGGAAGGCAAACTGAAATGTTATGGTCACACTAGGGTTGTTTTTGGAGTGACTTCTAGTCCATTTTTATTGGCAGCAGTAATCAAATATCATTTGGAAAAATTTTCTGATCTGTGTGAAGAAAATTTTAAATTTTCTGATTGGGTCATATCTAAGCTGATCAATAGTTTTTACGTGGATAACTGTGTAGCCAGTGTCAACAATGAAGAAGAACTTCGACAATTTATTTCAGAGTCCACTCAGGTGATGTTAAAAGGCAAATTCGACCTACGAGGGTGGGAGCATACTTTGATAGGTGATTCGCTGAAAACTGGAGAAGAAACTTTTACTTCAGTTTTAGGTCTCCATTGGAACAGAGCGGCAGATACTCTGCAAATAAATTTTGAATCATTTGAGAATATAGATATTGAGAAAATCACAAAGAGAACAATTCTGTCATTGGCACACCGTCTTTTCGATCCTGTTGGATTATGCTGTCCTGTCATAATTTTTCCTAGATTGTTGATCCAAAAAACATGGGAGTTGAAGTTATCGTGGGATGCAGAGGTTCCTGAGGAAATAAAAGCAGATTTTCTATCATGGTTGAATGAAATTCAGATTTTAGCTCAGTTGAGAGTTCCGAGATGGTTCTTGAATAGAAATTCGACTGTTTTATCCTTGCACATGTTCTGTGATGCAAGTAAAGATGCGTATTCAACTGTTATTTTTTTACGATCTGTTTCGGACGACAGCCCTTATGTACAATTAGTTCAAGCAAAAAATAGAATCTCTCCTATAAAGAGAATAACCATTCCGAGGCTTGAGTTGTTAGCTGCTACTATAGGTGCTCGTCTTTTGAATTCAGTTGTCAGTAATTTTAAAAATGAAAATATACCTGTGTATTGCTGGACAGATTCCACTACAGTTTTGTCTTGGATTCGTAGAGATGATTTATGGAAACCATTCGTTTGGAACAGAGTTCAGGAAATTCGTTCGGTCACTGACAAAAAGTATTGGTTTCACGTTCCCGGTGATATGAATCCAGCGGACCTCCCTTCAAGGGGCTGTTCTTCTAAAAAATTAATTCAGTCGCATTGGTGGGAGGGACCGACATGGTTGAAAAATGAAACAGATTGGCCAAAACAGAATTATGAAATTTCTGAAGATGAAATCATAATGGAGAAGAGAAAAAATGTTGACACTCTGCTGAATATCAAAAAGGATTTTTCAATGTTTTATCATCGTTTTTCGAAATATCAGATGATATTGAATCAAATGGGTGGGATACAACGATTCATTTTCAATTGTCGTTTTCCGAGGAAAAAGTTGGAGGGAAAATTGACACTGGAAGAAATTGAAAATGCTGAGAAAATTCTCATAAGATTAGTCCAACATGAATCATTTGATGGTGTCGAAGATAAAAGTATATACCCATTATGTCCTTTCATGGACGATGAAGGTATAATAAGGATAAAAACGAAAATAACCGAAAGGGATGATACGAACGATTTTTTGTACCCCATATTATTACCTTCGAAACATCCTCTAGTTAACAAAATTGTTATGCATTTACATTTGAAAGCTTGTCATGTTGGAATACAAGGACTTCTTAGTCGAATACGCCAGAGATTCTGGATCATCAGCGGAAGGAGAACTTTGAAAAGCATAATTGGAAATTGTGTGATTTGTCGACGACATGATAGTAAACGATTTGACGCTGATTCAGTTACTTTGCCGAAAGATCGAGTAAGAGATGCTGCAGTTTTTGAGATTGTAGGAATTGATTTGGCTGGTCCACTGTTTTTGAAATCCAAGGAGAAGATTTGGATATGTATATTTACCTGTGCGATATATCGAGCTATCCACATTGAACTTGTTTCTAGTTTGTCCACCGAGATATTTATACTTGCTTTGCGACGGTTCATAGCCCGAAGAGGAAGACCATCTGTCATTTACTCAGATAACGGGACAAATTTTGTTGGAACTGATAACTTGATGAGAAATATTGATTGGGACAAAATACAAGAGGAGAGTACAACTCAAAGAATGAAATGGAAATTTAACCCTCCTGGATCACCATGGTGGGGAGGATGGTGGGAGCGTCTCATAAGAATATTGAAACAGTTGCTGAAAAAACAACTAGGAAAAGCTTGTTTGACCGATGAAGAGTTATTTTCTGTCATATGCCAATGCGAATCTGTAATAAATTCACGACCACTCACTTACATCACAGACACCAAAGAGGATTTGGTTGTACTTACACCGTCTATGTTTTTACAAGACGTTAAAGAAATTGGGACTGCCTGTTTATATGAAATTGATGCTACATCTTTAAGACGACATCTGAAATATATTCAGAAAATTCGATGTAACCTGCGAAAGAGATTTCGAGAAGAATATCTTAGCCAGCTAGTTCTACACATGAAGAGAAATACCTCCAGAGGAGTGAAGAAAGGAGAAATGGTTCTTATCGAAAACGAGCATTTAAAAAGACTTGATTGGCCTTTGGGAAAAGTGGAGGAAATTTTTCCCGGAAAGGATGGAAAAATTCGTTTAGTCAAAGTTCGAACATCAACAGGTTCTTTGATGAGACCCATACAACGATTATTTCCACTTGAAATTGAGACCGATAAAGATCCTTGCGTAAGATGTAATCTACAAAATAATATGAGGAAACGATATTCAGATTCAGAAGAGGAATTTAAGGAAAAAGAAATGCCTGAGTCTAATACTCCTGAAAACAAAGATACTCCTACTAATCAAGAGGAACCCACTTCAGTTGGCGAAAGAAAACCCCATTTGGTGACAAGATCCGGAAGAGAGGTGAAAACCCCAACGAGATTTGGATACTAGATTTTCCATGGGATTTGTGTCACATAGAAGAGTGACACAAGGTGGGAGTGTGTTGGAAAATGCATCCTCTCTATATTTTATTTTCTGTGCCTTTTGTATATTGTAATATTTTTTGAATTAGAGTGTGTTAATGTCTGTCATAATATTCTAATATATTGTCATTTTTGAACAACCGAAAAAGTAAAGATTTTTCATTGATATCGTCGTTAATTCATATATATTTTCAACCTTTCAATCTTCGAGCCCTTGATTCATTCAATACACCGGTTAGGTGATTTGTTTGCTACAGGGCCAGTCACATAGTTGTCAATTATTCCGCCCCATACATTCAAGGACCATCTTTGCTGCGACGTGGTTCTGAACAAATGTGGGTTTTTGTCATAGTAATAATGGTAGTTGTGACGATGTTCCATTTCGGTGAAAGGTAGCCTGGTCTGAATATAAAATTTTATTCAGAAAATTTCTTTCATTGTTAGTTTTATTTATTAACCAAATGCAATGTCTCCGCCTATGAATTAAATCACGAGGCAGAAGTTCCTGATAGAGCTGAACATGATAGGGATGAAACTTATTCTTCTTCAAAATGCGGCTTATTGTAGTTCTTGATATATCATAATTCCTACTTAACTCTCTCGTACTTATGTGAGGGTCCTCCACAACAGCGGTCATGATTATTTCCTCATTTTCTTCGGTCAATACAACAGGGGGCCGCGTATGTTTGTTTTCTGTACCTTACAGATCCCGTTTCACTGAATCTCTCTATTGGTAATTTGAAACAGGCTTCATTGGGGTGTCGATGTTTTGGGTATCTTCGCCTGTATACCCTACTAGCAAGGAAACAATTTTTGTCACACTCACCCAATACAAAAATCATATTATTCATCTCTTCATTCAATGTTGAATCAATAATTTTCAATAATTCGAATATAGGTGAACTAATGACTTATGTCAAATCACTTTTATCAACAAGACAAAAATTATGTACTAACAGACTACTAGATCGTCAAATACAGATTTCGGATTTGGTTTGAAATCGAGAAATACTGAGAAAATGCCATATTTCCCCAATAACTCGGAAACTACTAAATTTTACCATAGAAAATATTATATCGATGGAAGGCCTAAAGAATGAACTTTCAAAAAACATTGAAATATACAGGATGTTCCATTTGAAAAAAAAAAGTTTTCGTCGTTTGAAATCTGTAATTCTGGCAGTCGTCTAGCGAGCGCCCTGTATATTTTTAAACAATTTTCAATGATTCAGTGGATATCTTCATTCCTGTACTGGGAGCTGCAATACTTTTTTTGCGATTCCTCTTAGTGCTAAGTTTTTATGGAATTTTAGGGTAAATGATTTTTCAGAAATTTTCATTGAAAATGCAATAACTCAGCAACCTCGCATACAATTGAAAAAAATCACAAAACTGTTGTATAGCTTGTTATTCGCACTATGCAAAAATGAAAAAAAAAATTCAGGGTGGGTCATATAAGAAAAAAAAAATGTTGGCACCTGCTCACGGAACCCTCTGTATACTTCAGCATATTTTACAGAAATAGTCAATTGTGTGCTATTTGATCTCCAGGTGAAAAATATTTTTTATCTACAGTGGTTTAGGAGCTATCCTCCGATTTGTTGGCCTACCCTGTATAGAATGACAGGAATTCTCGACAGCTGACATATTGGGATACAAGTGGTACGTTCGGATAGTCCTTTCATTCGTTAGGCAAAATCGAGCGCAGTACCACGCGATCACCGAATTAACTGAGTGAATGGTAATGAACAAACGCTCCATAGGGCAGATCATAATCTATGAATCTGTCATTCGGCTAAACCAGTAACAATCACAAAGTGAGTGAAATACGCTAAAGAGCATGCAAATATGTGATATCTGTGTGCTATGTGTGTACTTGACGTCTCAATTTGGAACGAACCAATTATATGGTCCGGTTTGCTCTAATACGCCGGTCGCCGAAAAGGCGAACGGAGCAGAAACATTGAAGTAACAGAACGTGTGTTCTGTGAGTGAAGCGAGTCGAGCCACAGTATAACGCTTGAATACTGTGGTCGAGCTATCAGACATGTTCAATGGTTCACATTTGACCGTTTGGTTTTTTCTACACAAAACTATATCAATGCATTATTAAATCTGTTCAGATTTCTTATCGCCAGAACACTTAACACAAGACAGAACGAAATGTAATAACGATATCCCTATATTCCCGGCAATCGTTTTACAAGTATTGGGAAAGTAACCCACTAAGATCAAATGTAGTGGAGGGGTTATTCGAAAGATATCACCTCGAGACAGACATCCTTTTCACAGATTTCCTTAGTTGGTGAGGCCAGATCTAGTTTGATCAAAGGGTGATTCCGCTATTTCCAATTGTCAACGAATGGAAACTTTAAAATCATATCACGAAGGAACACGAGGTAATCCTCCTTGAATTAATTGGTGTGGAGACCAACGGCAGTGGGTATACCAAACGAAATCATGCTATCATTAGGGCTATAGTCTAGATTCTCACTATGTTGGTTGGTGAAGAAGAAGAAGGGGGAAAGTAACTTACAGTTGATAGAACTGGTAGTTGGTTGGTTGGTTGGTTTGAGGCTGAGGAGCCAGATTCAGGGTTTACCCGTGAGGGTGACCCTTAACACTGAGACCATCTGGGGTCTATTGTATTATTCTGTCGTCAGTAGTTCCTAGTTAAATAGGCCTGTGTCTTTTATCAGGTTTAGTAATCTATTTGCTAGGTGTTTCGGATTCATGCCTATTTCTAGGTTGGTCTGTCAGAATATTCTATAGCGCTTGTTATACAGCGCATCGCATTCAAAGATGATGTGAGAGGCTGTTTCCTCCTCGTCACCACAAAGTCTGCACTCCACGGTTTCTCTGTTTATTCCCATGGTGTACAGGTGTTTCCTAAGGCCGCAATGTCCGGTTAGTAAGCCGGTAAGTATGCGTATCTTAGGTCTGTTCAAGTTGAGAGTGTCAGCCGTCAGTGTTTGGCTTAAATGCCTCACCATGGCTGTGCTGTGTCGATGCCCTTCGATTTGGTCCCAATATGTTTGGTGTTTTGTTTTCTTCCACTCATTTATTAGGTTTCCGCATCGGGTTTTGCTTATACCAAACACTGGTTCTGGGCCTATGAATGGTAGTTCAGAAGCTCGTCTGGCAAGTTGGTCTGCTTTTTCATTACCTTCTATTCCTCTATGTCCAGGCACCCACACAAGTGTTACCTTGTTGTGTTTTGCCAGTTCATTGAGGCTCTGAAGGCATTTCCATACTTGCTTTGACTTGATCTGTACTGAATTCAGAGCTTTTATTGCGCTCTGGCTATCAGAGAGAATGTAGATGTGTTTTCTTTTGTATCCACTGTCTAGATTCATCTGTATGCATGTCCTTATGGCATGTGTCTCAGTTTGGAATACTGTGGTGTCATTGCCAAGTGGAAGTATTATGTTCCTTTTTGGCCTCACCCCATGTATTCCTGCTCCAGTTCCTATCTCTGTTTTGGAGCCATCTGTGTACCAGATGATGTTGCCAGATGATAGTGATTCTATTCTCGAGTCCCATTCGTCCCACTTGAGCTGTGTTCTGAATAGTTTTTCGTATGAGTATTTAGGTAGCATATAGTCTGATATCATTTCCAGTTCGGTGATGTTGACTACTTGAGTAATTTTGGTGTGCCCAATTTGTGGTTGGGATCTTCAATTACCTGTTTGTATTAGTCTGTATGCACTCATCCTTGCCTCCCCCATGTCTGTGATGTCTAAAGGTGGGAGGTTCAGGATGATTTCCATTGCAGCGGTCGGGGTGCTGCTCATGGCGCTCGTGACACACACAGGCGAGCCTCTGAAGTTTTCCGAGGTTAAGTTTTACCTGCCTCTGTTTCACTTTGGGCCACCACAACAGCGAGCCGTATGTGACTCTGGGTCTTATGATTGCGGTGTAAAGCCAGTTCATGACCTTCGGTTTTAGTCCCCATGTTTTTCCAAAAGCTCTTCTGCACATCATAAACGATGATTTGCTCTTGTTGATTACATGTTGCAGATGCATGTTCCAGGTTAGTTTCTTATCAAGGAACAGCCCTAAGTATTCAACATGGTCAGCAACTTGTAGTGTTTGTCCGAAGAATTTGGGTAGTTTCATGCCTCCCAGAATTCTTTTGCGTGTAAAAGGAATGAGCGTGGTTTTGCTTGGGTTTGCCCTCAGTCCTTCCCTTTTGCACCATTCCTCAATGGTCCTCAGTGCATTTTGCATTAGCTCTGAGGTTATTTGGGCGTGCTTCCCCTGCACGATGACTACAATGTCATCCGCATAACCTTGGGTGTAGTATCCCTGATTGTTTAAAGATTCCAGCAGTTCGTCAACTACCATGTTCCCCTGGCAATTTCCAGCTGCGCGGATTCTTCAAACATGTTGGTCTGGGCCTTCCGATTTTGGAGCATTGAAAGTATCCACCTGCAGGTGGTTTCATCAACGCTTCTCCTCCTGGCCGCTGAGACCATACTTTCGAAGGATGTATTGTCAAAGGCTCCTTCGATATCTAGAAAAGTGCATAATGCTATTTCTTTTTTCGCTAGAGAGTCTTCCAGCCTTGACACTAATTGGTGCAAGGCCGTCTCGCACGATTTTCCTGTTAGATAGGCATGCTGGTTTATGTGTAAAGGCCGTTCTATCAGAGCTGCCTCCCGTATATCCCTATCTATCAGTTTTTCCAGTCCTTTCAATAGAAAGGATGATAAGCTGATCGGTCTATAGTCCTTGGCCTGGTCGTAACTATTCCTACCAGATTTCGGAATAAAGACCACCGTCACAGATTTCCAGGTTTGTGGTAGCCAGCCAAGTGCTAGGCTCATCCTGTACAGTCTGCATAATTCTGGTGCTAGATCTTCTATGCCTTGCTGTAATAGAACAGGGAATATTCCTTCAGGTCCAGGAGATTTATATGGGTTGAAGGACTTTATTGCCCATATTACTTTCGGATACGTTACGATCCGCTTTGCCACCTCCCAGTTCGCCCTCAGTTGGAGGTTGAATGGGGTTTCGTTGCTGGGATTTGTGACAATAGTGGATCCTGGAAAATGTGCGTTGAGCAGTAGCTCAACCGTTTCCTTCCCGGTATTCGTGTAGCCTCCAGTGAGTTTTATGAGAGTCCCCACTGGATTAATAGGGTTTTTGGAAAGTATACGATGGAGTCTTGCGCTTTCTGAGGTTTGTTCTATGTCCTCGCAGAACTTCCTCCATGCTTTCCTTTGCTCCCCTCTGATCGTTTTGTTATATTCTTGGAGTGTTTTGGAGTATTCCGCCCACTCACCAGTTTTCCTCGCTCTATTGAATAGTTTGCGCGTTTTTTTCCGAAGTTTTGTGAGTTCGGTGGTCCACCAGCTCACGTTTCCTTCAGTTTGCCTGCTTCTTAGAGGACAGTTGTTCTGATACGAAGTTATTATGGCCTCTTGAATTTTTTCCGAGGTTTCTTCTATATCATAGACGCTGTGTGTGTTGGGTTTGACATTCCTGAGGTTTTTCAGGTTCTCCCCAAGCTCCTCCCGATATCTCCGCCAGTTAGTTTTTGTCGGATCCCGATACATTTTTGCCGGTTCATTGGTGTTTCCAATCTCCATGTAAATGTGACGGTGATCCGAGTTTGATGGTTCGTCTGAGACGATCCACGTCCCCACCTGCCGAGATACCTGGGGGGAGCCAAGGGTAATGTCAATGATTTCCCGTCTTCTTCCAGGTTACTGGAGACAATAAATTCAAGCAATGACTCACCTCTTATGTTCGTGTCGGTGCTGCCCCACACCGTGTTGTGTGCATTTGCATCGGCTCCGATGATTACCTGGAGTTTGTGTAGCTCGCAGTGTTGGACCAGTTCCTTCACATTTTCTGATGGTGGAGGACTTGGAGAGTCATAGGGCATGTAGACTGAAGCTAGGACAATGTCTCTCTTCACTCCATCCCTACTGTAGGTCGTCTTGATCGCCGTGGTGTCCCTGTACGAGAATTCAGACAGATTCAACACGTTCATGTCAGTTTTAACAAGTATACATGTTCTGGTGTTTCCGCAGGTTTGGTTATAAAAAATCTTACCTTTGGATTGTCCGAGACCCGATATATGCCCTTTTACTAGCCAGGGTTCTTGAATCAGGGCTACGTCGATGTTGCCCTGTGCAAATATTCTGCTGTTGCAGCCTTACTGTGCTGCAGGTTGGCTTGAGCTACCCGCAACATTGATGTTACTCCTTGTAAGGCTTACAACCTTGAAGTTGACCTGCATGAGCCCCAGGAATGCCTTCATTCCTCTGGTTTGCAGGTTCTTCAAGGACTTTTCGTCTATTAGGAGAACAAGAGTTAGGCCAGAGGCCTCCTCCTGTCTCTTAACAGCGTGCCAATCTCCAGGATCTAGTCCCAGGTTCTGGGTTTTGATCAGCTGGAAGATTTTTTCCGATTCCATTTTTTGATATGGTTTCGGATCCATAGAACCACCTTGGTTGTTTGAAGGATGTCCTTAGCCAATCCAGCTTTGAGGACTACTCCTTCCCAAGCGGTTATTCTGGGTACGCATTCGAGGAGCCAGGATTTCGTGTTTTCGTCCGAACACGTCACAACCAGCACGCCTTTGTGCGCGTAGCAGTTCCGGAAGTTCGGACCCTTACCCGGCTCACATGCGAAGATCTCCTCGGTGATGGCGCCCTGTAGGAGTATCCCCTGGTCTTCAGTCAACTGTTGCTCCGGATAGTTCTCCAGTGCAACAGCCATCTTCAGACCTCTTGTGGCTTCCTCATAGCCCGCCTGATTTCGCTTTTTCTGGGTTTAATTTCTTCCCCAGCAGCCTTGGCCTGCGCAATCCTCATTTGCCTTTTTTGTGCCCCAGAGGGCTTTTTCTTGTCGCTCAGATGTAAACGGTTTATATCTGAGGCAATATTTTGTAAGGCAGGAGTCTCCGAAGGTTTGGTATTGCTACCGTCTCCAGAAGTCTTCCTGCTCACTGGTTCCAGGGGTTTGACAAGATTGGTTTGATCCAATCCTCTCTCCTCCCTGTTAGCAGCGGTTTCTGATTCTGAGTGTGATTCAGCTGGAATCTGCTCAGTAATCATTGCCGTCTGCGTGGTTGGGTTTTCTTCAGCTGGAAGTTCCCCAATGGTTGTTTTATTTTTATTTTTTAGGTTTTCCATTTGGTTCCCACGAGTATGGGGGAAGGAGTCCGCACCTGCAGAGCCCCCTGTACCTGTACAGACTGATTACTGTGGGAGGTCGCCCAGTATCCCACAGGCTCCGTTGGTGACGGTGCACTCCCACCGCCATGCATCCATCAGCACGGGTCGCGTTACGCCTTGGATTGGAGGGTTGCTCAGCGCCACCTTATTGGTTATTCGGTGGTAACCTGCGGCGCAGCTGTGGGTTGCACAACGTGCGCTGCAGGCCGTCCGGCTATCCGTCACCTGCCGACGCTGCTAGTGGCCACCCAAGCCCTAGAACTGGTAGTAGGTTGGACATACATTAGCAGACCATCATTTACTGAAACTGTCAGGATTTTGTCTCATATTTCCACTTGGTGGAAATGTGCGGAGATAAGGATATGACTGTGTCAAAAATTATTCAGTTCATTGAATAAAACTCTTCGACACACATTTTTCAAACTCGGTTTTATTTCATTCTGAAACAGAAGCAAGACGAGCATTGAGGAAAACGCTAATTATCACTCCTCATGAGATATGACTTGGGGAAAAACTCAACAGGGAGTACCATCAACACCAGGGATGCTGAAGCCCCAGGAAAAAGGGTTAGAGTTAAAAGACTTCAGAAGCCGGAGACCTTTAAAAATTCTAAAAATTCGGTTAGGAAGCAGAGAGGTAGGTTCTACTTTGACTAAACCAATCAATTAAAAATGAGTTAATGAGCGCTGTGCTCCCAAACTAAGACCAGTTCTGGTCCAGAATATTTTTGCCCCAAAACCAGATAGTCCCTTTCGTTTCATACGGAAAATATTACAACTCTCGATAGTTTTACTGACACGGAATAAATTTCAAGATAGACGACAAAAATATAGCAATGAAACAATTTCAAAAACATAACTGTTTATAATTATATGATGCACATTTCCTTATACCTGTTCATAGGAAAGACAGAAGATATCTGAGTTTTTCTTGTAATAGTACTATTCCGAGCTCATATATATATATACATTTTGAGGTTTTCCACAACACATTGACTTTTTACTAAAATCATGATATCTGTGATATCCTAGTTGACAGGAAATGGTTTTCTTTCGTAAGTGGAGGATATTTTTCTAATAGAAAATACATTTAATTATTTCCGAAAGTATAGCTTTCACAGTTAACTTAAAGGAAAGCCAGTTAATCCCAAAGACAAAAGTGCAAGTTATGGGATTTATTTTCAATTCAGAGAAAAATAGATCTCTACAAGGCTATAAAAAAAAATGGCATTATGGTTTATACTCCCCGGGAGGGGAGTTTTCTTGTGTGTATCTCAAGCGTTTTGGAAAAGAGGATGTTAAGTCCTTCAGAAAGCAGGAAATAATTATGAAAAATTCATGATGATTCCTATCAATCGGGAAAAAGAATCGTTTTCGATGTATCCACTAGGGTGAATTGATTTTGTGTAAAGTAGAGGGTTCCCATGGGTTCAAATTGAGAAATTGGAATCAAACCTCTGGGAAAGCAAATACCAGTCACTCCTAGAGCTTTTAATGTTTCGAGAAAAACCAAACATATGTGTTACGAGCACATTAGATTATTACATAAAGAAAACTTCCTCATTCAGAGCTGACATTCCCAAGTTAATTTTAATTTAAAAGAGAACCTTATATGTAACAGGTCCTTGCCAAAGCATTAGTAGATGGATAAAGATTGTACTACAAACTTTTTTCATCCGCTGCCAAGTTGAATGTGGTCAACTTTGATATGATAAAGTCCTATAATCTTCCAGGGCAAAAATAACTGCAAGATTATGAATCTTGGTCTCAAATAGGTTAATTGATACTAGGTGCTTGATTATTACATTATTACAATGTATCCCTATCAACTATCAAAGCCTATTGTCTTCAAACTTGTTCGTTTTGTCTCAAAACTATAAACATCTACATTAGATCATTGAGAACAAGGCGTGAAATATAATTATAAGATCAAACTAACTTACCTTAAGTGAAGTTCGATCTTAATTATATGAAACGCTTTGTTCGAAGATGATCAGTTCCGCCCATACCCAATGGCGAAATGATTTCTGATAGTAGGAATCGAATATTATAAGATTCCTGTACTAATCCAGGTTTATATCCTTCATAAAACATACGATTAGTTTAAGAACTAAACGTACTTCAATATCCTTTGTCCCACGACGCGACGTCTGAAACAAGCAATTGCCAAATTATTTAGGTTTAGGCTCACTCTGTATATTTGGGTGGTACACTATATATTTTGTGATAATTAAAACAAGGCAAAATTATAAAAATTATTTATATTTTATTAAAAAACGTCGTGAAAGGATATTTATTACCATTATCAGTTTCAAGAATAATTACAGAGCATAAAACATAAGTCAAATGGTATTTACAAAGCCCGGGTAGCTCAGTCGGTAGAGCATTGGACTTTTAATCCAAGGGTCCAGGGTTCAAGTCCCTGCTCGGGCGGATTTTTTTTGTTTTTGTCAACTTGCTGATTACAGTGAGTTGTTTTTGATTTTAGTACATGAGCCGAAGGGAGGTCGACCTTCACCGTTCTGTTTTACTGATGAAACATACTTCTTATGAAGTTTCATAAATAGACGAATACGCCCAAAATGTGGTCCAGACTATATACAGTGAGTTTCAATAATTTCCACCATATGGAAAACTTTTTTATTATCGATTTGTCAGAAAATTTTATTCTTCATATCTTAGTGCATTACAGAATACTTGCATATGAGTTGTCAAAATTTCAACGGTGTACAGGAGGGAACTAAAACTAGAATTTTGATCAAGAGTAAACTACGCTGGCTGATGTGATTCCAAATATGAATATTTTTTTCAATTCTTAATTGCATTACTTTTACATTCTTATTATTGTATTTTTGTATTGTTCATTATATATTATACTGATATGAAAAATAAAAAAATTAAAAAATTCTTAATAACCTTGAATGAACTTTTTGATAATGTCAATAATAAGGGAAGTTTACACTTGATAAAAATTCTAATTTTTTTGTACACAGTTTGGAAATTTAAAATTTTGACAAATTATACCTATGCAAGTATTCTACAATGCAATAAAATATGATTCGTACGTATCGGCGCATACGAACAATTTTTGACATATCAACATGCTGAAAATTTGCCAAACAATAATTATGAAATTTCCACTTCGAGTACACAAAGGTGGAGTTTTTCCTGGTAAGGGTTGTATATCCGTATAGGAAACGAGATATGTAAACAGAAACATTGCAACCGGGAAGAAATGAGAGGGCGTAATGGGCCGATGCAGACTCATGCATACCCTCTACATTTTTGATCCTGCATGAGAAATGCTTGTCTACCGACGTTCACACCAGTGCCTGTCGGTGTACGTAAAAAACACGGGGTGAGCACGCACGGTATTAGGACATGTTCTAGTTATAATAAAAAATATGCGGGGGGTAATTTGAAAAACTCAAAGGCATTCTTACACTATTGACAAAATTAAGAATATAATAATGAACCCAATAAAAGATCACCTAGTGATAGAAACGCAAGTATATGGCACGTCTGTGAATTGTCTTGCAGTTTTCAGACACAAGGGTCAAAAATGTATATGCTTGTAAATTGCAAGTGATATAAGTGTGAACGTCGATGCATTTCTCATGCAGGGCCAAAAATGCAGGGTGGGCACAAGGACTATTCACTCATTTTCCTTTGTCTATAATCCTTAGGGTGGGCACGCATGTATGTGAATCGGTCTTTAGAAATCTATGAAAGAGTTAAAATAATTAAAGTTTCAACGTGAAAATTAAATATTCTATATAATATTTTTTTAAGCAGCACTACTTCACAAACCTTTATTTTGACATTCCTCTGGAGTGGCGCTCGCGTGCAGGGGTCTTGTTTCCTGCAGGAAAAACATCATTTTTCGTGTTCCGAGTTAAATAGCCTGAGCCAGACCAGAACCAGATTTTCAGCTACCTCTTGTCTCCTCTCCCTCACCGATGGTGGAATATTCATTACTATAATGTCTATAATAAAAGTCAAAAAACTATCGAGGAAAAAATGTTCAAAGCCTTGAAATATTCTTGGTATAATATATTTAAATAATCTAGTTATGGTCATGGAACGTGTAAAAAAAGAGACAATCAGTTGAAGTGACAAAATAACTACGTGAGTCGGGGAGCTCGGACTCACATAATAACCGAACAATAATTTCTATAATTGATAAGGTGTAGTTCCACCACTTGCTAAACGGGTTCTGGATGAAAAATGAAGCTACTGATAAGAACCCCCGCCCCTACAACTTTTCCGCGCGAATTTGCCGGTTATTAATAACTATTATAACTTTTCAGGGCTGAATTTCGGTTCGTTATTACAACGTATGCCTTATTTTTCGATATTAAATGGTTTTACTTACCAACAATTATGGGATTATGGGTTGTAATTATAAGCAGAGATTCACTACTTGATTTGATTTTCTAACTACTCGACATGACTTGACTTGAAATCAAGAAAAGCTCAAGTAAAGAATTTATTTTTGAAATTCAAGTCGAGTCAAGTAGTTATGCATCAAGTACTTGTAAATCAACCTATCTACTTGATTTCTCTTGAGAAACTAGTACCTTTTTTGTATTATTATGTCTGATTAACTGCCAAAATTCAAAATTTTATAAAAAAAACAATCGACAAATGAAAAATTATTAAAGAATATAAGATGTGGAAATTTTTTTGACCCACCGTGTAGATTATTCAATTTTGTCACAAATTACTACATAGTTATAGCTAAAATCTAATTATTGTTTCACCTTCTCAAGCCAACTCGAAACTGAAATTGTGCTACGCCTACAGTTTCTCATTTTCAAAATCGCTGTATATAGGATACATTTTCCTTATTTGTTAGTATTTTTATTACTCTTATGATCTTGCTCGACTATGAAATTATCCGTAATTTTTTAATTTTATTAGATACACTTTTATTAACTTCAACTCGTTTGTCCTTCGATGGCGCCGACCCTGCACTTTCTTTCTACTTCTGTTTCGATGTCATCAAATTCTGACACTTTTTCATCTACGATATATTCTGAGCCGCTGTTTTGAAAGGTTGTTTATTATTGATCAACGCTGCTCTACCATTTAACAGCACGTCGTCATCGAGCAATCGCGGGCCTGCTTACTGTAACCTTGGTGAATCCCCTATTTCAACGCTTCGGTGTGCATTTCACGGATCGCTCTCAAGTTATTCACACCATAAATCGAGTCAAGTCAAATATCAAATTTTCAAAAGCTTGAGTTTTGAAGTCAAGTCAAGTATTTAAGAAAAAATGTAGGCTATTTGGTTTGATGAGTCCCTGATTATACGAACCAGATGGAAATATGGAACAGAAGAGACATCTAACTCATTTCCGTTCATGAAATAATCTTGATTTTTTATTTGCTACTATTCTGTCCTTGTTTTTTCATGACTGCAACATCAATCTTTTTGTTTATATTAATTTTTTCCGAGGATATAACTTGTTTTCCAACCATATTGTATATTTCCATAGTCAAACATTCCTTCAACGTTGTTTCATCGGCATTTCCTGAAACAATTTAAATTTATCCAGACTATTGAACGTTATTCTCCAGAAATTGCAAGGAAAAATACAGTTTCCGGTCTCGATTCCGATACAAAAACAGACTGCTTTCGTCACCCTTGCACGACTATCAAAATATATCGGTCATCGATAGAATTCTTGGGAAAATATTATTTCAAGCGCCCTGTATGAAGTAAATTTGGTCTGGATTTATTTTTCTAGTTAAAATGTTGTTTAGTAACCTATCTCAAGATTTTCTTCATTGTGGTTTACGAGTGTTTTTTTTTGAATTCACGGTCTTGGTAAAAAGGCAAATAGATGTGAAAGATTTATACATTAGTGGTGGTTGAAGAATGTTGTTGTTTTTTTGTTAGTGAATTTTCAATGCATTTTACTCCTACCATTAATTCACTCAGCAACCGCAACGCCTTCAATTGAAAGTGAAAATATCGTAATATATGTATGTATTATCAGTATTCATTGCTTTTCCAGTAACATCGCCAATTTTATTTGAAACATAAAATTTCAAAAACTGATCCGTATTAGCCCAGTTAAATAATGTAAACTTCTTGAAGATGATCGATAGTACCTAACCTAGAGGTTCATTATTACCAATCAGAATTATTTCATCTGTGAATATTATTCATCGATCTGATTCTAATCTAATCATATTCTGATTCTGATCTAAATTTATCTTAATCTTATTCTAATCTGATTCTGATCTCATTCTGATCTAATTCGAATCTGATTCAATTCTGATTCTCGTCTATTTATAATCTAATTCTGATCTTGTTCTAACCTAGTTCTAATATAATTATAATATAATCCTACTATAATTCTAATCTCATTCTAATACAGTGTATCGAGTAACCCCCCTGTTAACAATTGAACGGAGTGGAATTTTCTTTTAAAATTTTTTTTGGTGAAATGGCATGTTATAAGCTACTTTTTGACAATAATAAAAAATGTCTGACCTTCAAAATGATGGTTAGGCGCCACTTTGAAAGATTTTTTTAAATGCTATATGACTGCAAAATTTCAGACAAAAATATTCATCTAAAACAAAATGGCGGCACATTATGTTAGAACTTTTATACGCGATTTCTTCGAATAAATGGCTTTAGAAATGAAATTTTTTTTTTCGATATCTACAAATGTTCTCTGCCTCTCAGAATCGCATATAGGACATGATTTCTGAGATTTGCGGAAATTCAATAAAATGAAGTATTAACCTTCTCATCTACTTATTGGAATTTTTTTCTAATATGGCACCCATCTGCCATTTTGAGTGACAAGAAGCTCTTGCAGAAACGAAAAAATATTTTATCATTGCACTATTGTGTGTGCCCAGGCACATTTTCAGGGGGTGATTTTATACACAACGAGTCATATATAATGTGGAAGTACTGGTCGAGAAACAAACGTTAGGCACTATGCCGTCAATTTTCCGCGGTACAGGTGAGTGTACAGGTGAGTTGAAATGTCGTAAAAAAGGGGGTACTTTTGGATTGCATTATACATGACTGCACTATTCTTGTTAAAGAGGCTTTGAAAAAAGAATGGTCTAAAACCCAGTGCCGTCAAAAAACAGCGGTACCGGGAGACAGATTTTTTTTATGAAATCGGCGATTTAGTTAACTTTGCCTTTCCTTAAAAAACTATAATACATTTATGCCGTCAGAAAAAGGTGGTACATGGGGTCAGAAATCGCGAATCAAAACCTGATTTTTACCACTTGTGGAGGTGGTCATTTCATACAACCTAAAATTTAGCTGTTTCGATGCTATATTTTTCAAAGATAACATATTTTACTATGCCGTCAATTTTATATGGCACAATACGTTGAAAAATGTGTTTTTCATGTCGAAATCAAATTATTCCGACAATGCAGCTACTTCCTATTAATTTTGGTGATATTTGGTTTCAACAGAATGGTTAATGGTTGTTCGAATCACAATGTCACACGAGTCACGACCAGTGACACAATTTCTTCAAAACACTTTTCCTGATCTAATGCGTGTTGTGTCTTTGGTATTCAATGTAGATATTTAACGTATGTATTAATTTGTGAGGGTAACCTAGCGACTCCTAGTCGAGAACATTACCACTGAGCCACGGGACTTATAATTAAAAAATCGAAAACGAATAATATTACCAAGATTATCGTTAAAATTTTTAAATTCTCTTATTAGGTAAAGTTTCCGTTTGATGTTGACGGCACCACAATTCTTAATTACTTTTTAATATGGTCAATATTATATTGCTAATGCCGTTTTGTAATTTTTGACCAAAATGGTAGGTATTAGAATAAGTCAAAAGTAGCGAGAGATTTCACGTCAAATGCATAAAATATATCAAGGGAAAATTGATGGCACCAATTTTTCTATGTTTTTTAATGTTTAACGAAGTGCTATCCACAATAATATTTCAAAAATAAACTCTTATAAATGTGCAGGCAATTTTAAATTTTTTTTATTAGTTTTTTCATTTTTATATCTATTCTGTATTTCAATTGGGTACCATGAATTATTGACGGCATAATTATAAAACCATAATAATTAGTTTCCACTTAAAAATACCATATGCCGTCCTGAAATAGATGACTTTAAAACATTTTTTTGATTTTTTGCTCTAAAATTTTAGTAATTTTTTATGTATTTCTGCATGAACCATAATTTTTTGACGGCAAAATGTTTAGAATACATAATAAATGATAACTCAAAGCTAGAAATCGGTGTCGTCAAATTCTAAATGATCACCCCCACAAGGGGTAAAAATCGGGTTTTGATTCGCGATTTCTGACCACCCTTTTCTGACGGCATAGATGTATTATAGTTTTTTGAGGAAAGGCAAAGTTAACTGAATCAACCCCGTCAAGTATCGATTAACTGGGGAGGGGGGGTATAATCGCCGATTTCAAACAAAAATTCTGACTCCCGGTACCGCTCTTTTTTTGACGACACTGGGTTTTAGAGCATTCTTTTTTCATTGCCTCTTTAACGAGAATAGTGCCGTCATGTTTAATGTAATCAAAAAGTACCCCCTTTCGTGAGACATTTCAACTCACCTGTACCGCTGAAAATTGACGGCATAGTCGGCATAGTGCCTAACGTTTGTTTCTCGACCAGTACTTCAACATTATTATGACTCGTGGTGTATAAAATCACCCCCTGAAAATGTGCCTGGACTTGTGGTCTATAAAGCTCTTTAATAGCCATTTATACGAAAGGATCCTCTTATGTGAGAGTTCTAAAATAATGTACCGCCATTTTGTTTTGGATCAACATTTTTGTTTGATACTTTGCTGTCGAATAGAGAATTGAAAGACGAATCGAATGAGGTATCACTTGACCCCTGCTCTTGAAAGATAGAATTTTTTTTATCATTGCCAAAAAGTAGTTTATGAACTACCATTTGACTTTATGGACAAACTGTATAATTCTGATCTAATTTCGATTTCAAAGCGATAACAACATCGTTGATATTTCTACGTTTCGGACGTCCTACGTCTTGACAGTTGTAATATTTTTACTTCTTTCACTTTTTCATAACGTTTCGGATGCTTGTACCTATCTGCCATCGTCTTTGAGGGAATACTGAAAGTTAAGATGCTATGAGGTGTTTCAGGGTGTGTCAGTGGTGTAATTACGCGCGGTGTTGTGACGCGTACTATAAAATCGTGTTTTTTCATCCCTCCAATACGATCCATGAGCGGTCTCCATAAGTTTTTAATTTGAACGCTCGCCTGATTGATATGCTGATTGATACTGATATGCACATTATTTTATACTACACAATAATTGTTGTTAACATTTTTTCTACAAAAATTTAATTTATTGAAAAAATGACAAGTTAACTTCAGACAACTAGCAAACATGAAAACTTATGATTATGACAATAGTGCAACAATAGTTCCAGTGACAATGTTAACCACTAATTATTCTTTTACGATTTTTATTGAAAATGAATAATATTAATAGTGAAAAGTTTTTGACTGAACACCACCCTGTAGAACTACTCGTTTCACAATTCAAAACTTATTAAGGTAGTTGAGTGCCCTTACATTTGATAGCATTCTGTTGTGAAACACTGTATATCCACATACATCGAGTCAACATTTATCACACACCCACAAATTATTTGAATCAAGTGGCATTATTCTGTTATTTTTTATTTAGCATATACGAAATCTCATTCGACTTGGCTAATGCTGGATGTATATTCCACGAAGGAGATACAAGACATGCGGTTGGTTTTCACAGAATACGGAATGCTGGAGTATATCATTTGGTAACATGAACAGTTGTTTTCTAAAACGCGGGATCTCATACGTCAGACATCTATTTACCATTAAAGCAAAATTTATTACACACTTCTGCGTCCACGTTTCTAAAATAATTGGAGTATTGGCATATTGCAGGATATTTTCGTTGAAATACTTCCTGGGAATCAGAGAGTTTGTATCAGAACGTTTTGTATAATTGAAAATTTGGATTCAATCTGCACGGAAAGTTTCGTTTGGGTATAACCAAAAAATTGGTGGAAATTCATGCAGAAATTACACTTCTTAACGGTCTTTAGCGTTCAAAATAAGAAACCTTTATCGCTAGATGGCAGTTCGGGTTCGAACGATTGAATAAATTCAAATTCCGCCCATTTCCAGCTCGTCAACTCTCGCGCGCTACAGGACCGAATTGAGTATTTCGGTAATTGTTTTTCCTATTCGCTTTCGTGGTAATCTGAAAATTTGCACGAGCATTTCAGATTAAATATTACGCTCCAGTCACAGAATGAATCGAAAATTTAAAGTAAAATAAAAAAACCGAAAATCTGTAGAAGATGAAGCGTTAAAAATAGCAGTATAATTGATTGACGGCGGAAACTATAAGAGCTTATAAGAGCTAGCTTTTCAGTCATTTATCATAAAAATATGTCACTCTCTGATATTCTCGCTAAATAGCCCTGACGAAGTAGAGAGTGTATTTTCTGAAATAGAAAAATATTATCAGACAAGACTTTGTTCAATTGTAATGAAAAAATTATTTTCCTCAGATCATTCCAAATATTGTCATCTACAATTATTGAGTTTTGAAAAACTCATCTTCTACCCCAAAAACCCTAGATGCAAATTTTGAATTGAATCCCACCATAAATCATGCATCTCGGGGCTGCCATCTTGAAATTTCCCTTTTTGACGAAAAAATCAAAATCTCCGACTCGAAGAACCCCTACATTAATCGGACCACAATTACGAAACACGTCTGTCATTTCGAATTCTCATATTTTGTTAAAAAAAATTATAATAATCAAACACTTCAAACCCTATACCTCTAGCAATTCAGAATAGAATCGGACTATAACTCGGATATTTCTTCTGCTATTTTGGAGCTCCTACCTTGAATTCTGAAATGATCGCAAAGTATCATGATATCCGAACCCAAAAGCTCCTACACATTAATTCTGAATGAAATCGAGCCAGTAATCACGATACTCGTCCAACAGGACCTGCCATCTTGATTTTTTTCTCAATCTGAAAAGGTCATGATGCATTGTCTCCCAAGTGATGAATTCCTGCACTTTCAAATGTCTAGGCGCTGAGAATATTTCAAGTAATCCGAAATCCGATCCTGTGCCAGAACTTGTATGATCCCTCTCTTCACGCTTCACGTTAGCAACCGTATGGGAGGAGCAACATGAGCAACATGAGGTGCGTAAAGAAATTCATTTCTATTTCGGAATCCAGAATTGTAAGAAATAATTAGTTTTTACTAGTCGACGGCTGAAACATTCCTTCATTAAATGTTTTTGGTAAAATTGGATATTTCCCAATTCGAATGGAATAATGCAAGGAAATCCATTTCGCGAAAACAACACTTTTTTGTAAAATTATATAGAAATAAACGGAATTTTTAAAGAGGAAAATGAGAATAACATTGAACTAAGTAAATGATAGACTTCAATAATACAATGAAAGATCACAAAAATATTCGTTCATTTTGATGGTGGGAATGTTCAAAAATGCACAAAAATGGGGAGAAATATCCTTTTCATTCATTCAATACTTTCGAAATATTCTTTTTGGTATTTTTATCTCTATACACTCATACATGCCTTCAATCAGAAGAAAAAAAATCGTTTCCGACTCCCTTTTTTTCAGGGATGAAGACCCTTAAGTCAGAAACTTTACGCCATGATAATTGTACAGCTAACTGCGTGATGAATTCAAAATAATATTGTTTTGGGATTCTGGAACCTTTGGTTTCTTCAATAATTTGTAGAATAGTGTTTCCTTTTTGTGATAACGAAGTGCCATAATGAGAACAAGAAGTATAACTTTTGTTTCTGTTCGAAAATATAAATAGGATATTCATAAAATCTGTTGTGGAATCATCTGCGGCTGAAAGACAAACTTTAGTCGCTATTTTCCATCGTTCAAGATAACCTCTTGGGAGGTATTCATGTTGAAAATTGAAAATTGAAAAATGAAAAATGTGATTTATTTATAATATCTAACAGAAAACAACTACTTCCCAGCATAAAGCCACGGTGGACATTGAAGTACATCTGATAGATATTGTAAAAAGAATCTAAGTGAAAAGAAAAAATTTGAAAGTGAAAATTTGCATTTTCATTCAGATAGTTAATTTTTTTAAATTTTCTCTAGTTTTCATTGAAAATTCATTAAATGAATTAGATAGGGAGAATGAATTAACAAATATCACTCACAGAAATCGTTCATTTCATTGAAGCAAGGTTCGCTTTTCTCGAATTTAATCCCCAATACATTTTGGTCGACGAGAATCTCTTTCGCTTTGCCATGCTCATCAGTGAGATTGACAGAATTGGAAAGCAGACTCTTCAGAAGCAACTATACATATCAAGTATGGAAATGATGGCAATTCCACAACAGATTTCATGAATATCCTATTCATATTTTTGAATAAAAATCAAAATGCAATCAATGTCCATTACAAGTTTATGTCAAAAAATAACTTTCTACCGAAGAAGAAATATTTCCATCATTTCCATCCTTGATGTGTATTGCTTCTGAAGAGCCTGGCTTTCCAACCTAACCTAACCTAACCTAACCAAAATGTATTGGGGATTAAATGAGAGAGAAGCGAACCTTGCTTCAATGAAATGAACGGTTTCTGTGAGTGATATATTTCGATTCATTCTCCCTATCTAATTTATTTAATGAATTTTCAATGAAAACTAAATCAAAATTTAAAAAAATCAACTATTTGAATGAAAATGCAAATTTTTACTTTCAGATTTTTTTTTTAGTTAGAACCTTTTCACAATATCTATCAGATGTAGCATAGCTTTAGCCGGGGAAGTTTGTTTTCTGTTAGATATTACAAATAAATTACATTTTTCATTTTTCAATTTTCATGCAGAATGTTCCCCTTTTCAAGTATAACTTTGTTCATACTTATTCGGACGTAGTGTAGTGTTTTTGTTCGACCCGTTTGCGCAATCCTGGTAGGAAATTGAACTTGTTGACTACAATAATAAAAGAGCATTAATATCGGAATTTCCACATCTCTTCATTTCTGATCATGTTATTTAACTCGTTACAGGATTGTTTCATTTTATATGTGAAAGTTCCATAAAAACCGTGACTGCTCAGTGTCTACGAGGTATTGGAGAGTTCAGCATTAGGTCACGACCCCTGTCGGAAAATATTTTTCCCCCTACCCCTATAGAAACTACACATTTTCGTCCCTCATATCAGGGAGAAATCTCATACTTTACCTCCCTAGGAAGAAAAAAACGATTGACAATTCTTTCAAAATAGGTACATAATATTGCCTATGAGAAAATTAATGAATCTCAATCCCAAATGGATAAGCTATTCAAATATCCAATAATTTTTATCTCTAACAAAAGAAAAAAAGGATATTAATTTGCTAAAAAAAAAATACCGATTGCCGCGATCGAACCCAACCCGGTACTTTCAGTTTACTAGTCAGCGTCGCTTACCACTACGCCATAAGTGTAATTTACATTGGTATGAATAAATTTTGTATACTTTCCATCATGCAAGCATAGGTCCGTTTTAAACAAAAGCAATTGAGATGCGTTTTAAATTTACAAAAAAAATGTTATTAAGTGGGTTGCAGGAAAAATCATATGTATTACATGGGAGTAAAGTGCCTTTTCCTCCCTTGGATGTTTACAGCCCTCCGCTTCGCGTCGGGCAGTACAGTACATCCTGCTGGAGAAAACGTGGCACTTTCCTCCCTTGTAATACAAATAGCTGTGAATCTGTCGAGTAAGTGCTAGCACGTGCTAATCAGCTGTTTTTTGTTTGTGTACAACTTAACCTGTAAATATCACAGTTATTATTTCGTTTGATATTTTGATAACTCTTCATTCTAACACTTGAGGGATATGAAAGATCACTCGAGGGGAGTACAATAACAAGTCCAACATGATAAAGTTGAACGAATCTACAAATGATGATGATTTCATATTATCACATAAAGAAATGTAAACAAACAAAGACTGCCTAAGTCGCCATTTTCCAAGTGATAGTAGCAACCTCATCGGTTGATTTACTCTCCTATAGTAAGTAGTCATGTCTTCGAAATCGCATTCCAGATAAGGTACCAAGTCCGGAATGAGTTTTGTTCAGTTCTGGTGTTATTTCTCCACGAAATTTGCCATTCATCATTTGTCCTACGTATCTGTGCCCGTTTGATTTCTTCCGTTAATTCCTCGAGTGCCTTCAGCCTCCTTTTCTCTTTGACCAGCATTTCGATTAGGGAAATGCTGGTTTTGACGTTCAACGCAGCCGCTGAGATTATCCGGTACCCCGCTGCTACTCTTAGTGGCCGAGTACAAGGATGCTTTGTACTCAGCCACTGCTGCTAAATTTTATAACCATCTACCAGCAAGTGTCAAAATCATTGATTCCATCACTTCATTCAGAAAATCAGTGAAACATATTCTTGTGGAAGAAGTATTTTATGATGTTCAAGATTTCCTCAATAAAAACATGAGTGATCATTCGACTTAAATTTAAAATTAATATGTTGTACCTTACTATAACTATACTTTAGTTGTTATGTGAAATGTGTTTATATATATATATATATATATATATATATATATATATAAAAATTGCACAAAAAACTGTTTTAACAATAAATTCATTACATTCAATAGTTAAAGATAAAACTCCATTACTCTCCCAATCTAAATTAGTTTATTGCATACCTTGCTCTAATTGTGATTCTGAATACATAGGTCAAACAGCCAGGTTACTGAAAGACCGTATAACGTCCCATAAAAGTGACAGTAGACTGCACCCTGAGAGGTGTGCCCTCAGTGAGCATGTCCACAATGAAGGTCATGTTATGGACTATAATTCCACTAAAATTTTAACAAAAGAAAGAAATGCTTCGAAAAGAGTATTCTTGGAAATGACTTACATTTTTCAATCTATCAATTGTTTAAATAAAAGAACAGACCTCAATCATCTGAGTGAGATCTATTCTTACTTGCTTTTATTGGATAAAGACCCCAGTGCTCTGAGAAACAGCTCATTTGAAATAACTTAATAATAATAATATTAACATAAACACATAATTAATTAAAATGTTTTCTATATATAAACTTTCAAAATTACAAATATAATTTTTCATAAATAAATCCCATTCCCATAGGAATGGTTTCCCATACGAATGTTCTCTCATGAAATCCCTATTTGGTAGCAATTGGAACTGTATAATAACCCTAACAGCCAAAGCCAATTGTCTCTTTCTGCTTTTTATGACAGTGACAATTGACATTCCTTTCAAAATTAATTCAAATTTAATCCACCATTTTCTTTTCAACGCCGTTGCTACTACCTGTTGCCATGCTTTTTCGGTAAACCGGTGTAGTTTTCTTTTAAACATATTAATATTAACTTTTATTGTTGCTCCATGTGTTACATGCTTGTAATGTTGTCTTGTTCATTTCTCACAACATCTAAAAACGACCAATCTCAATGACATTGTAAGTACTGTTTTTGGCTTTTCACTTTTTTCATTTATATTAATCATTAAAAAAAATTTTTGTAGCTCCCTGATGATGACAATATTCATTGTCGAAATATTGGAAATATAATGTTATAAGAGTACACTTGCGTTTTGCTGCTATCCCAAATAGTTTCCGAGCTTTATATATATATATATTTTTTTTTAATAGTTTTATAGTTTTATAGTTTTATAGTTTTTTTATAGTTTTTAATATTTGGGAGCAGCAGGCCAATAAGAGTACTCTAATGCACTTGTTCCAAGCTTTCAATAACTTTTTATTATCAGCTTCAGGGAAGCTACAATGTGGAAAGACATTCATGAGATTTCAACAATGAAAAACAAGGAATAAACTTATAGTGCTGTGAGGTTATGTGGCGTATATGTTAGAAATAATCATGATATATGGACAGAACTGGGAGTAAAACTTCATTTAAACAACAAGAGTTCACTTAGATGCAAACACATTACTGATGATACATATTAAAATGGATTTAAAAATTGTTAAAAATATAAAAAGCACGTGTTGTCCTTGAAGAGGCAAACAACCGCGCCGGCGATTATTTTGAACTGGACTGACCAGACAATTGACATAAGACATGCACCACACGGAATCTTAACCAAAGGGAGTGACAGATGACACTACAACCTAATGATACAGTTCTGTGATGGAACTACATGAAACAGTAATATTCAGAGAATTGTGAAACAATCCTTTTGATACAATGATACAATTATACATTATATAAAATAAATGGAACAATATTTATATGAATATTTTGACAAAGGAATTGAGTGTATTGAGTTAATCTGTGAAATTAATATTTGTTGAGGTAATCCGTTGATTATCTCTAACACTTGTTTTGTCTGCAAAAATTAAGTAGGAGTAAATTTCACTCAAGTGATTTACATCTGTTTTTTTATTGAGAGCATTATCTGCTTGTGCAATGTGAACCATTTCTAAAAAGAGCCTTTTGGCTGTGTTTTTTTCAGTAGATAATATTTTTAACGAATTGTAATCCATACAATGTCCCTCCTTAGAGACATGTTCACTCAGTGCACATCTCTCCGGATGTAGTCTACTGTCGCTCTTGTGTGAAGCGATACGGTCCTTAAGTGGTCTGGACGTTTGTCCAATGTATTGTTTTTCACAATTTTGACATTTTATACAGTATACTACATCTGAACAGTTTATGCATGGAGTCTTGTCTTTCAATTTGGAAAAATTTTTTTTGATAGGTAAAACATTTTTATTAGCTATTTTAATATTTTCTGAAAAGGATTTGAATATTCTGGATAGTCCAGGGGTGATATCTTTAATAAAAGGTAAAGAAGCATAAAGAGAACATGTCCTAGTGACTTCTGCAGCTTGCGCATTGACTGGAGATAAAGTAAGTGTACTATTAATATTATTATTATTCGGAAGATTTATGTCATCAACGGATGAGGTATTATACAAAATCTTTTTTAAAAAGGAAGCAGGATATGAATTTTGGAGAAAAAGGTTATAAATTATATCTAAATTCTTTTTATGTAGGGAGGTATCAGACATCTGTATCATTAGGACTAGTGTTGCCTGGCTTCTTGATTTGATTCCTTGTTGGTTCATATCACCTGTCACCCACACCTCTGTTCTCCCATATAGTGAGAAATCCTTTCAAAAGGATTGTTTCACAATTCTCTGAATATTACTGTTTCATGTAGTTCCATCACAGAACTGTATCATTAGGTTGTAGTGTCATCTGTCACTCCCTTTGGTTAAGATTCCGTGTGGTGCATGTCTTATGTCAATTGTCTGGCCAGTCCAGTTCAAAATAATCGCCGGCGCGGTTGTTTGCCTCTTCAAGGACAACACGTGCTTTTTATATTTTTAACAATTTTTAAATCCATTTTAATATGTATCATCAGTAATGTGTTTGCATCTAAGTGAACTCTTGTTGTTTAAATGAAGTTTTACTCCCAGTTCTGTCCATATATCATGATTATTTCTAACATATACGCCACATAACCTCACAGCACTGTAAGTTTATTCCTTGTTTTTCATTGTTGAAATCTCATGAATGTCTTTCCACATTGTAGCTTCCCTGAAAATGATAATAAAAAGTTATTGAAAGTTTGGAACAAGTGCATTAGAGTACTCTTATTGGCCCAAATATTAAAAACTCATTTCCTAACTAGTCAGCAAACAAGACTACCCTTTTCTATATATATATATATATATATATATATATAAATATATATATATATATTTTATTTATATATATATATATATTTTATTTAAATGAGATGTGAATCTTCAGACAATAAAGTATATTTTGATTGATTGATTTAACTACCATCCTGCTCTACCAAACCGGTGCCACCTATACCGTTTGTCCACGGATGGAGGCTCGCCTCTAACTTTTTTGTTTTTGAAGATATTGGAATGAAATTTGAAGGATCTATATAATACATAAAACTGCATTTATTGACAGGCGACTAAGCTTCATGCAACTTCCGGTCTCACCGGAAGTGATATAAATTTTCGATTTTTAAATGAGATACCCGGTATATTTTCATTTTTTTTTTGTCTCCATATAACATTCTGAATACAACCATGTACATTTTGTTACTTTTTGAACCCAGAAATTTTTAAAATTTTGAAATTCATTTTTGAATCTAGAGGGCTATGAATACGTTCAAATCATTAATTTTAGTCCTAAAGTATAGGGAAAAATTTAACTTTACGGTTTTTGGTTAAAATGCATCTGCTGGGTAAAACTCAATTTTCAAATTATTATTACTATTTTTTTTTCAGAAAAAAAGAGCATTTTAATACGCGATTAATTTGATACGACACACTATTAGGTCTTGAAGAAACTTTCGTCAACAAACTTAAAAATATTACGGTAGGTCTTTCTTTTTGAGATTAAAATAATATAAAAATTGATTGAGTAACCTGTGACCAACACAAATGATATAACAAAACCATCAATCAAAAAACTAATATCTCCTTGCAGTTTTAAGTCGTACACAAATCCCCCAATTTTTTTTTCTGACCCGACCAGCCACTGTGGTGTCATTTGAAAATAAAATGGCACGAATAAATTAGAAATTAAATTTTACAAAGCAGATGCATTTTAACCAAAAACCGTAAAGTTGTATTTTTCCCAATACCTACTTTAGGACTAAAATAATTAATAATTTGAACATATCTATAGCCCTCTAGATTAAAAATTAAATACCGAAATAATAAAAAAAATGGTTATAATAAGTAACAAATTATACATGGTTGTATTCAGAATGTCACATGGAGACAAAATAGGTAAAAATATACCGGGTGTCTCATTTAGAGATCAAAAGTTTTTATCACTTCTGCTGAGACCGAAAGATGCATGAAGCTGAGTCACTTGTCAAAAAATTTTATATATTATATATATATATATATATATATATATATATGGAACTAGTAAATAGTGGGGCTTTGCAGCAAAATCAAAGAGTACTACTTTAAAGTTTGTCCAAGCTTTCCATCATCAGGGATACTACAAATTGCATGTGTAAGTAATATAAAAAAATTATATGTATTGTTAACTTACATCTTTGTTGAGATTGTGAGACGCGATCTCAACAAAGATGTAAGTTAACAATACATATAATTTTTTTATATTACTTACACATGCAATTTGTAGTATCCCTGATGATGGAAATGATTTATTAAATTTCCGAAAGCTTGGACAAACTTTAAAGTAGTACTCTTTGATTTTGCTGCAAAGCCCCACTATTTACTAGTTCCATACCTAACTAGTCAGCAACGACTACCCTTCCTCTATATATACATATATATCCTTCAAATGTCATTCCAAAATCTTCAAAAATATAAAAGTTATAGGGGCGAGCAACTTTCCGTGGTCACCCGGTATAGAACAGCTTGGATAACTTGCATGTTAAGGGTCCCCGTATAATTAGTAGAATTTCTGATAATGCTGCAATTTGCCTGTTAGCTTTTTAGCAGGTTTTCCTTACGTTAAAATTGTTATTTCCGTCAACCGGCTGCACCATTACGAACAACCCTCAGAAGTCCTCGAGAAACTTGTGGAAGCTGTAGGGAAGACGTACCCCTTACTTTTCAACGTGTGATGCCATGCACGAGATCGGTGACCACGCGGTGAATCGAACCCGCTTACAGCTTGAAAAATCTAGCAAGGCATGTGAAATCGGCACGCCTATCGATGCGCGGTAGCAGAAGAACTCAGGAATGTTCAATGTTTATTTTTAGTATCGGAATACTTTCTCATTCTAATTCGCGCATCTCATATCTATCGATATGCCTTGCTAGATTTGCCAAGCTGTATCTTGAATTAGGAAAGTATTTCACCCAAAAATATTTAGGAGATCATGTGTGTTCCAGTCAGCTCAAAGGTTATGTTTTTCTTGATGGCCGCTTCAGAATAATGGATTCTGTTTTTTTTTTTGAGGATAATCTCCAGTCTGTTTTCGTGTACACAGCTTTCAGTTTGGATGAGAGATGCATTTCTTTTTTGGATAAGATCTTCTTTCTATTTGGCAATTACGATTGGGGCAAATTCATCCACGTAAACTACTGTTTGTCAGTTTAGAGAATCTGTAGTTTTTTAAGTATCACATTGTATAGAACGATCCACGGGTTAGGCCCTAGAACCTAGCCCTGTGGTTCTTCCTGTGTCATGTCTCGTGTATAACTCTCAGACTTCAAACTTATTTTCGAGATATTATACTCTATGATGATTGATGTAGCGCTTATTCCAGTGTTCTCCTGTCGACTAATAATAATGTGCCATTTGGCAGTGTTGAGAGCGTTTTCAATATTCAATAGCATAATAGTTCCCCATGTCTCGTGTGTGATAATAACCATCCTAATGACTTGATGATGTCATATGTAATTCAATGTTCGTTTCATTTATTTGAAACTCTCCAGCACACTTTTCGAACATTGTTCGAATCATATAGTTTTGAGACAAGAATCGATTGTAGCACCACCAAACTTGGTATGCTAGTAGTTGGAACCATGATAAACACGAAAAAAAATTGTTAACCAAAATTCCAGGGATGGAACATATTTTTTATTCGTTTAAAAATAAGTAAATACATTTTTGCTGTAATCTTGGAAAGTATATGATTTATCGAAGAATCAACTCAACAGGGTGGAAGACACAAATGATTCCTAGTAATTTTTTATGAAATGCGCTTATATTCCCAGAAAACGTGATTGAACGCCGACATAAAATTTCAGATTCACCCTTACTCGCCGATGAAAGTTCTGGCGGAGCCGAATATTTGATTGGTCATAACTCTGCTAAAAATGATAGGAGAAGAAAAAGGAAAAGTTTATATCGTTTCTGAAGACTCCTACTTTCTCATGCAAATATAATATGCGAGTATTTGAGTACCTAAAATGTGTTTTGTCGCACTTCACGGAGATGTTTGCGGGTGATCCAAAAATCATGAATAATTTAGTAAATATGGAATTATTATAATAAAGCAGCAACTTTGGACTATATGCAACAATTTTAAAGTAGTGTAACAGGTCCCACTTATACATGCCAAAAAAAGCTTTTTTTTACTCCTGCCTCATTTTCAACTTAGCCATAAAATCGGCATTCTCTTCACTAAATGTTGAAAATAATCGCTAATTCATATTCTGCATAAATATATTCAATAACAGCATTGTGAAGTGCAAACCTCAAGCTCAAAATCACATACTCCATTTTTTATGTAGGATGTGTATGAGCGATTCTTTTCAACATTTACTGAATAAATTGCAGGGATTATGGGTGAGTTGAAAACTAAGGCAGGAGTAAAATCCTGTTTTTTCTTTGGCATGTATAAGTGAGACTTGTCTCAATAGCCTCAAATCGTTGCATATGGTCCAAATAGGGTACTGATTCCTTCTCCAGTATAATTATTTCATATCAACTAAAATATCGATGACTCCGTAAATATCCTAAAAAATATCCTAAAAGGATTATGTGAGGATGACAAAACACATTTTAGGTCCTCAGATACTCACATGTTATACTTGTATGAGGAAGTAGAAGTCTTCAGGAACGATAGGTATGCATATATCTTTTCCTTCTACTATAATTTTTAGCAAAGTTCCGACAAATCTAATTTTCGGCCCTGCCTGAACACGCAGTGGCGTTTTAGCGCAAGCATGAAATGTGACGTCGGCGTTAAACCACGTTTTCTGAAAAAAAAAACGGGCTTATTTCATACGGTATTAACTTAAGGTATTGACTGGAAATCATTCTTGTGGAAAATTGAATTATCTCTCAACCTGATTTTTTGGTACAAAATTTTTTTTCCAAAATACATGTGCCGAGTTTCAAAGTGCTACAATTCATTCTCCACTTTTTGCTCGAGTTTGTCTGTCGTTACTGGATTATAAGTATCACGATACTTTGCCAACACCACATACACATTTATATGGAGAATCTAAAAAATCGACAAAAACTAGTTGGCTGCTGTTCAGCTTTAAATAATAGTTGTCATAGCTGTCAGGTTATCGAATTCTTCAGGTATAGACTATGATCTCACGCCTATTTTCAAAAATGATTAATAATAAATTGAATCTTCCTGAGTAGCTTCATTTTGCCGAGGCGCCTAACTTTTTCCTTTACGATATTTCTCGATAGCTAATAAACTGCGCAGGCGTCAATCATATCGATTTGGTGAGTGCAAAAAAGTCATTAGTAACAGTTAGTTTTTTAGTTGAACCTCGAGATAATTCGCCAAAGTACTCGAAAAAACTTTTTTCCTACAAAATGGATGGTAGGACTGAAGAGCGGATTTTTCTACCTGAAGCTACTCCGGAAGATTAGTCTTTTATTAATCATTTTTGAAAATAGGCGTGGGATCCTGGCTAAGTAGTTTTCACTCGAGCTTTGATAATGAATTAAGTATTTTCAGAATTTCTTTCGCTTTCGAATTAACATAGCTTTTTGTGGTGGGTTTTTTAGTAGATAAAAAATTGTATAATTATTAAAAATTCTATTTTAAATTCTGCTAGGTAGGTTAATGTATATTTTAACTTAACTTTTATTATGAGGTCAGTGGTATATTAGATCGCGCTTGTCACGCAGGCGGTCCGGCTTCAAAGCCCTGACTACACTTAGTCAATTTTTCATCATGATTTTTTTATTATTATTAGTTTAATAATTATCCAATTTTTTATCTACTAAAAAACCCACCACAAAAAGCTATGTTAATTAATTTGCCCTTCTACACTTGTACAGATTTCTTTGGATTAAAAAATTTTTTCATTTTCAGATTGTGGAAGGTCATAAACCCAAAAAATTATGTCAAGATCCTCATTGTTATTTAAGTTTTACTAACCATAAAAATAAATATTGAGTTACATTACTTGTAGTCTTTAATTTTGTGCAGTTGTAAAACAAGTATAGTGTGCAGCATGTGGGGAAAGTTACTCCACACTCGTGAGAAAAGTTTTCTATGTTGGCTTCTTCTTCGGAGCTGTTGCTACACAAGTCTCATGAGAGGATGGGGAACAGAAAAAAGTTAGGGGGAAATAGTAACATTTTCAAAAAATGTATTCCAGAAATCAAATTATAACGAAACGAAAGGTTTATCAATTATTCAATGAAAAAAAATATGTGAGAATATTGCTTTTGATAAAATGGTGGTTACTTCAGATTATATTAGGCCCCAGTAGATACGGAAAAGTATCTGAGATATTTTCTCATTGGTTTACTTGAATATTTGTATAGGGTAGGTATAAAAGAAACTTGTTTCCTTAAGAAACCATGAGCGCGATCAAATTTTGGCCGTTTTTTTGGATAAAAGAGTCGATAACTCAAGAATGGTTCGTCGTATCGATTTTAAACAAGGATAGGCTTCTAGAAGAAGTTTAATTCTATGTAACTATGTCTGCGGCAGCACCTCAATATTCTTTTCATGGATAATCGAAGTAGCTGCAGTGGTATTTCTCTTCCATTAAAATTTGAATCAATTTTCATCCGATCGAAATGAATTAGGTATAAAAAGAAAGGTAAAACGTTGATCTATGTACGTGCTGTAATGTTTTTTTGAAATTATTTGTTCATCTACCCAAAAAATTGGTTCAATTTAACTGCATTTTAGGGACATTTTTGATTTTTTTTTTGTGAAAAAGTGGATTGAAAATTCAATTTCCGTTACAGCACGTACGTAGAATCAAACTTCCTCTAGAAGCCTGTCCTTGTTTGAAATCGATAAGACGAACCGTTTTTGAGTTATCAATTGACTCTTTTACTCTTAAAAGCGTCTCTTAAAAAAGGCCTCTCATTCTACGACAAGATATCTGTCTACTGATTATTCTGAAATTGTGGATACGTTTGCCTACTCAATACATTGAGATGTACTTTCTATAATTATAGTTCAGTTAATTTTGATCCTTTCTGTGTTTGCTCAATCGAGACTTGTGATAAATTTTCCAATATATAATTTGAATTTGGACTGATATAAAGCTCATCATGGAATGAACAACCTTAATAATACCTATATCTTTGCCATATCCAAGTAACGGATACTAACGGCAAATAACAAATATCCCCATTCTAACTGCTAGCACCTCTTCTATGAATCCCGTGGACTTTAAAAATGTGGATTATCTCATCTCCCGAGGATCATATCTTCTTTTCTATGAACAATTTGATGATATGAACTCTAATGGTGTTGTCGGATTTCCTGGATTTTTATCAGATTTTCATCGTGAATTTACTTTATAGATTTTATATTTTGATATTGTGTTTTTGAATCAACAAAATTTCTGTATATCCTATCTAGTCTTATCATTCTGTATTGGTGTTCAGTACTCAAATACACACTAGCGACAAACTTCTCTGGAAAAAAAATTGTAAAAACAAATCAGCTTTTTTTCTTTCGCAGGAGGGAGTGGAAATATTCTCCTCATATTCTTCACTTTGTGGGAATGTGCAAGAGACGGGAATTGATTCACCTATTATGTACACTTTATGCAGTGCAAATATAATATTCGTTTCTACTACCTCAATAGAAAACTTATTTTCGACTCGAAAGAAGAGGGAATAATTATTCTTTTTCTCCCAGAAAGAAAAAGCATTTTTTTCTTGTGAGAGAAAAAGCAATATATTTCTCCCTATGTATCTAAATAAGTTAATAGCATTTTACGTCGGCCTCAAAACCCGAAAATCAATTATTCTAGTATGAGTTTACTTACTTACCGGTTGATGATCAATTTCCGTTCTTCCTTTGTCTCAACTATTCATTCTTTTTATATTGGGTGATGAATAAATATTATTTTCTTTAAAATTATTATCATTTTTCATTAAATAGAAAAACACAATTTCAAGAAAACGAATAAAATATTATTAGCGAATATCTCCGGATTTGATACTTTTATAAAAAATCTCGCAGCTGCCGAAAATCTGCTGCTACTGACCGCGATTCGTAGAACCAAAAATAACTTGAATTCTCAATTGTACATTGTACGCAATCCTCAGATTAATTCATGAGGTGTAAATAACTTAATAGTGTGAAGTATCAACCGATGTCCCAATGCACGGAATTTATTATACATCTCGTCAATTCAAGTGTCTCTTGGGTGAAATTAAATTTTGTCATACGAAATCTAGCACCTTTCTCAATCCTCGCCACATAAAACTATAAAAATTAAGTGTCTCGAGGAAAACCTTATATTAGTAGAATCCATATTGTAAACTTAATGACTAATTTGTTTACAAGATTGCGCCAAAAATAGATTGAATATACTATGAATACCCTGTGCTGCATTATTTCAGACAATTTTAATTTGTCATGATAAAGAAAATAAACAGTAGTCCTGAAATAAAACATGACAGGCGTTTAGGATGTTGAGGCAATTTATTAAAATAAGATCTAGAGATTTTTGCTATATATTGTCTATTTATTTGGATCAGTGTTGTAATCAACCATGCTTCTGGTACCCTTAGGTTAGTTATAATCATTTACCCTGAAATAACTCCAGTGAAACTATCTTGTAAATAAATTAATCATATTTATTTCTACATAATCAATTTGTAGCTATATATCAGGTTATACAGATTACTTTCTTAAAATACCTAGGAGTAGTTACAGGATCTCCCATATTCGCTTGATATGGCAACCGCTGCCATTGTTTGAATAGGTATTCGAAATTTGTACGTCTTGAAACTATTCATTTAACACAGCAAGTAATTTAAAAATATATAAATATTTGTTGAATAACGGAACATTCATATAAACATATTTGAAAACCTAGCTTCTAGAAAATGGTATTTGTTAGATATTGTTTATTCAACTTGAAAAGAACTTCAAATTATGGTTCAACTAGTAGGCCAGGCAGAATAATAGGTTATCATACCTACAAATCACGGAAAAATTCAGTACAGGGTAAACTAGTCTGTAACGGGTAGAGAAGGGCATAACTAATGCAGGGACAAAAATTCAACATCTGAATGCATGTAGTCGAGGAGGAGGGGATGAAAGGGGGTGAAATCGGGTTTTCACAATTTGCAGCGTAAATACGTATTTTATCAAAAATAGTTAAATGTAGAAGTTGAAGATAATTGAAAAATCTACAACTTTAATTCATATAAATTTTTCACATAACCTCAAAATTGCCGAGTAAATATGGAAAATCTATATTTTCGTTTTTATTTTTTATTTTTTTTTTTGGAAAATATATTACGATAACAAAAATTAATAGGATTGTAGTATTCTTCATGCCAAGCAAGAAGATATTTTATTTTTATCAGAAATCTCAGTGGTTTTTAAGAAATTAATGATTTGCGCGTAAAACTCGTTATTTTCAAGTCCCTTTTCATTGTAGACAGTTCTGTGGAGACGCATTTTTTTCGCAAAAGACTCATATAAAGAAAAAAATATACTACTCCAATGGAAAAATGTATAAATTTCAAAACTATGAAAAATCGAATTCTGCTATTATCGACTTTCTCAGTATAGATACAAATTTCATATTATTTTTCGAAATACGGCTAAGAAATTCACAACAAATATTAATAAAGATTTTATTTATAAATTTTCTAGACTATTGAAGACTTTTTATTCATATAATTGAAATGAAGTAATGATTAAGTAAAGAAAATGTACAATAACTCAGTAAATACTATTTTGACGTAGGCGTATATAATTCAATTTTTAAATCTTTCCCGTACAGAATAGTATGCGAGATATACCTTACTATGGCAAAACTGGTGTGTCAGAGGCAGCGTATATCCGCATTTTTATCGTTTATGTGTGTTGATTTATGTATTGCTTTAGCTATAGCATACTATTCTCCGGTGTAGATGCTGCAGGATGGTGGTAAGCTGAAACTACGATTGCTTTCATTGAAGATAACTGCGGCTCCGACACGTTCTTCTGGTGATGTTTTGGATGAGTCGGTGTAGAAAATATTATAGCTTTTATTTCAGAGTGTTTTGACAAGAATAGAGATGTTGGGTATTTTATCGTTTGATAAATTTGACGACATTATGGATTGCAAAACAGCATAAGAAATATGGGAAACAGTGAAGAAAATCCACACCAAATTTGATACGTGGGACGGTTCGCTTCTATTAAAATATTCCGTAAATACCAGCAAAATGTCAGACGAAACGATACATCAATATCTCACTAGAAGGAACGGACTATACCATAAAGTTAAGAACGCCGGATTCGAATTCAGTGAAAAACTCCAAGCTGGTTTTAGAGTACTCGGATTACCAACGCAGTACGAACATTTAGCTAGAAATTTGAGAGCCGATGACGATGACTTAAATATGTATAATTTGGATTCCAAATTGTTAGAGGAAGAAAGACGAATTGAAAGCAAGCTGAAAGAAGATAAAGTGGATGATGCTAGAGCTTCGATGACGTAAAGGAAAAATACAACGTTCAGAGGTGAAAAATTTAGAGTCGAGAAAAACCATTAAAGTATGATTCTAGTTCTAACACAAATGAAAGGGATCATAATTACCATAGGCATTAGAAAAGGTTTTCACATGAATACTTGAGGTGCCAGGTGTCTGGAAATGGGTCATATTGGAAAACGCTGTGCTCTATCAGCACAGCAAGCTGTGAGCCAAGAAAGATCAACTGAAAAGAAAGAAGACGACAATAATAAGAATACCAAGTTTGCTTTTAGTGCAGTCAGCAGTATCAGTATCGAAAATAATCACCATTTGTCGATAATAAGACAGTTTCAAATACATCTCAGACAGTGGTTAAACAGATCATATGACTTCTCATATCGATACATTTTTTAACTTCACTCAGAAAAATGCTATTGTAGAAGTAGCAGGTGAAAAAACGATATTAGCAACATGTTTTGGCGACGTTGACCCAATATTAGACGAAGAAAGTGGAGGAACGGAAATAACACTGAAAAACGTATTGTTTGTACAGGAACTTAAAGTAAATTTATTATCCACGAGCGTAGCAGCTGAAAAGGACTTGAAAGTTGTTTTTGAGGCAAATTGTTCAAAAATTATTGCTCCAAATGGAGAACTTGTTGCAAAATCAACAAAATACCAAGGTTTGCACTATATTCGAGAGAAAGGCTATGTACAATCTAAAGAAGACGAGGAAACACTGGATGATATAGTAAATAAAGCAATTTCTAAGAAAAATCATTTATGGCATAGACGTCCTGCTCATTTAAATGTACTGTGAAGAAAATGCTCGAAGACAATGAAAATTCAGCATGCGAAAATAGTAATAAAGGAATCGTAGAGGATTGCACCATTTGCTATCATGGAAAGCTAAGACGAAATCCATTTCCGAAGAAAAGTTTCACTAGAGAAGAAAAACCATTGCAGTTAATACACTCAGACGTAGTGGATCCTATCAAACCAGTTACATTAGGAGGTAGCAGATATATCGTGCTATATAGTGCTCGTGCTAGCTTGGAGTACACGCCGGTCACCCGAGGTGGTGCTGTAGGTTTTCTGGGTTTTCCTGCAGCTGAAAAGTGAATACGCCACGAAAAATCAGTAAGTCGCCCCGGAGCGCCACGGCAAATAATAATAGCCGTCCTCTACCCGCACAGGCTATGCCTTTGGGTACACCCTACGAGTGTTTATGAGGGAGTATTATTATTATTATGATAGTAACATTCATTGATGACTATTCCAGATACTGTGAAATTGGTTTCATGAAGGAAAAAGATGAGGTATTTAAAAAGTTCCAAGAATATAAGAAAAGGGCCGAAAATTTGCATGATAGAAAAATTTACAGTTTGAGAAGTTATAACGGAGACGAATACTTATCAACCGAAATGGAAGAATATTTGAAAAACGAGGGAATACACCATTAGCTAACCATACCAGGAACACCGCAGCAAAATGGAATAGCTGAGAGAAAAAATTAAACTTTATTTGACACACCAAGGTGTATGATGATTGAATCAGGCTTACCCCAAAAATTATGAGCAGAAGCCAATGCAACGGCTGTTCATAGTGTTTCACGAGACGAGAAATCTCGTCTCGAAGGCACTTTCTCGTCTCGTCTCGATCATCGAGACGAGAAATAAACAAACTCTCGTCTCGATGTTTTTCTCGAAGACAATTTCTCGATCTCGATTCGAGACTCTCGATATTTCGAGAGTCTCGAAAATAAAAACTGAATGTTATTATAAAATGCTATGTATAGGTTATAACGTATAACACAAGGCCAAGGCTGCACCAAAATACAGGGTATTAAATTTTTTCTATAAAAAAAATTAAGTTAAAATACAGAGGCTATATGCAATGAACTAAAAGCCACGTATAACAAAAAAACCGCCGAGTATCAGCACAAAAATAAACAATATTGTTCCAAAAAATGAATATCAAACGAATTCTTGATGTTTCAATTTAATCTTTTATCCATACATTTAAAATTTACCTAGGTACGAAAGGTGAAAGTTTAAAATTGTTTCTTCGTTCGTGAAGAGAAGAATGTACCAACACCAGCAAGAAACTCATTTTTTTATAATCGAAACAGTCGTCTGTTGAAAAAAAAAAATTACCTATCGATATTACTCAAATTATTTTATCTCAATAGTAGGGGTCGCAGTACTGCATAGAGAAATTTATACAAAAATGGTGCCATAAGTCTGCCATAAGAATATCCTTAGAGGTAATATAGTAATAAGCTTGGACTAACATATTTGAAGAATACAATATTAATAAAGTTGAATTCATGGCCCTTAACCTTTATGGAATTTCTTTACCCTGAAAGGCCAGACTGACCGAATAGTGTCCTATCAATTAATTTTCAAAGTAATAATAATTATCCTTTGATTATTGTAATAAAGAAATATAAAATAGCATTGTACAAGACTTTGAAATTATTGTTTAAATCTAATAAAAATATAATGATAATCATCATCTCATTCTCATTTCTCCCTTGTGTTTCGACCTGGCAAGTGGCAACACTGACCGCCTGACCTGGCATCGTGAGTAGCGTAGCGGGATGCAGAAGGGGTTGTTTGTTTACTAATCTTTGGAATTATGTGATAAGATCCATTGAGTTTTCATGTTATTACAAGTTGCAGACGTTGCAGTGTGTGTGTGTGTTTTAGCGTTATTATATAGGTACTTATTTGAAATATTGGTTCAGACTCAGGCGTATATGCAGTATATGCTTATCTAGAATATTGTTAGGTGGGTTTTATTTATTCCATATATTGATTTTATTTTCGTATTAATACGTTATTCATTTAAATTTCCAGACCATTATTTGACAGTTAAAGAATGGATACCCCGGGACCTTCATATCAAACCAATGATTCCAATGAACAATTAAGTGACAAAAGTGAAGAGGAAAACCCGTTTAGCGCTAGTGGGAGTGAATTTATTGTTAGTAGCAATGATTTGATTAGTGACTGTAGTGATAACTCTAATTCATTACCAATTCAAAAAAAGAGAAAAAGATTGGCAAAAAACATTGTAAGCCAGGCGTCTACCTCCCGCAAAAGCAAAGTAACACGATCTTCCAAAGTTCAGAAGACATCAGAACTATCAGCAGATTCAGGTTTCGAGGTTTCTAAAAACATAAGTGGAAGTGGATCTGGAAAGTACTTTACCATTACTTGTATAAACAAACTCAATAATGATAGGGAAGGTGTATGCAAGTTGTGTAATCGGAAAATAAAAATGACCAAATCAAACACATCCGGATTAAAAAGGCATTTACGATCCAAACATGAAAAATATTATCGATTACTATATCCACCAGAAAAAGAAAAACCGAAGGAGTTTGTTAGAGGCAATGGCAAAGGTCAAAGTCAAGCCGACATAAGAACAATGCTAAGTCCTTCGACGGTAAGTTTCTGCATTTTTTGGCCTACAGTGTTCTTTACTTTTTTTGGATCATACAGAGTGTTTTCTAATCATACAAGTACAATAAATTGAACAAACGCTTATTTGAGTGATTTAAAAACTGAAAGCCCATGAGTTCCTAAATGATATGTTTTAAAGGCAGGGTGTTAAACTAAAGAAAAGTGGTTTTTCATATATTATTCTAAACATGATTTAACCAATTTAGGTGTAATCTAGTCAAAGGACCCCGCACGGAATACATGGGATTTTGGTTTATTGCGGAATTCAATGAAACTCTGGTATGTTGCAGATCATGATCTGTAGGTAACACTTTAAATGGACCAAAATCAAATCGTATGATTAGTTTCTGAGAAACAGGGTGATTTTAAAAGTAGTTACAAAAACAGAAAATAAAGTTAATTTATCACAAATTGAGAATATTTCTGTTTTTTTCTCGTGATTTGGTCAAAATATATCATGCCTTTGGAAACGTACCACTTGTATGATACAAGACAGTATTTAGTTTACCGGGTTCGTCACAAATGTTCTCAAAAATATCCCATTTCAACGTTATTTACCTTACTCATTACAATTGATATATTTTCTAGTTCAATTTCGAGATTTGCCTTAGTAATTAGGATACTTTGAAAAATCAATACCATTTTATTACAAATTCAGTATTTTTACGGTGTCGGAGTCATCAGAAAAGTACTTAAATATTTCCAAAGTTATTTACTTACTTTAGTCTTTCAATAGGAACCTTAGAGAACCCTATGTTTTCACCGTTTAACGTTAATATTTGAAAACCGTCAAGCTATAATACGTGAAAAACCATGAGCCACACTTACATTTTTGAAATACGAGGGTACTACAAAAGTTGTTTAACGGCGGCAACTTTCAACAGTTTATTATATTACTATAGGTAATAGGTGTACTAAGATACGTTGGATAAAAAAATTAAATTGGAGAATGGTGTTTATCCAAAATGTTTGCGGTTTTGTGACATTTCTCGTAAACAAATACCAGAAAAAATAGCATCGCAGGCAAACATTGTGAAAAAAGCGACAGAAAAGATAAAAACTCTGCCACAGGCGAATTTTTAGCAAACCTTCAAATATATATATAAGGAGCTCTGGTTGTAATTAGTTGTAATTACCCCCTTTAGCCCTACCTTGGAACCCCTCTTCTGGAAAATCTTGACATTTTTTGTTCTTTCAGGATTTCCGCATTGTGGTATTACCCCCAGAGCTCCTTATATATCTTTGGAGTTTTGCTAAAAATTCGCCTGTGGCAGAGTTTTTATGTTTCTGTCACTTTTTTCACAATGTTTGCCAGCGACACTATTTTTTTTCCGATATTTATTTACGAGAAATGCCAATTTTTATTTGTTCTATCCAACGTTTCTTCAAATATACCTATTACCTGTAGTAATATAGTAAACTGTTGAAAATTGTACAATACATGCAAATTTTTAGAGAAAGTCCAAAGATGTAGTGTCGCCGACAAACATCTTTTGTAGCCCTCGTATTTCAAAAATGTAAGTGTTGCTGAAGGTTTTTCACGTATTATAGTTTGAGGGTTTTCACATATTAACGTTAAACGTTGAAAACATAGGGTTCTTTAAAGTTCCCATTGAAAGAATAAACTACACACATCCAAAATGGGGCCAATTATGCAGTCAAGTTTGAAGATTCGTCTGGTGAAACGAATCCTGTCCATGGCCATAAGTTCCTAATCGGATTTGCGCGAAGTGTTGTATGCAAATCGCCACACGATCATATAATGAACCGTATTGCGCTCTTCATTGAAGGTCACCGTCTTTCTGTTGGTTGTTTGATCATAAAGGAATTTCAAACACAAATGGCCGCAATTGGCTTGATCGAGTGTCTGATTGTCACATTTCCACCACTACCATTCAAATATTGTACGAGTTCCACTGGTGGTTTCAAATTGCCGAAGCTGTCAAAGTATTTCACACAAAGTCCATTTTTCACGAAAGCTACCCAATGCGTTCCACAATTTTTTATCGAGTCCAGATTGACAATGGCGCACTCTTTGTACATGGGCGTAGAATGAGGTAGGTTGTCGCGCATGAAAACCCCAATGAAGTTAGGAATTTTCAGGCATTTGGCATACTTGACCAAGTCCACATCGTACAAAGGTAGCTTGCTATTGGGCAGCTTCACTGGGAGTTTTTTGCAAAATTTGAGAAAAAGACCATCGCAGTATTGTGACGCTTCTCCTCATCTATTTTCTCCTGAGCGTTTTTCGAGGAGATGATGGTCCTGGCTATGATGCTGGCACCACCAGCGAACGATCCCAGTGCTCCCAAAGCTGCGAATATGGGAAGCAAAGGCAGCAAACCTCCACTCTTTGCTTCGAAAGTGTAAAGATATGATCCCTACATTTGGTCAAATCAATTTGTTTTTTTTTTCAACTGATTTCCAATATCGTATCGAGAGCGACACCTAACTAGAAGGTGTAATGACATCTGATAGCGAATAGCTGAACTTGTTTAAAAAACAATTCCTTCGTAGACAGACCCCTCTATTGTCATCTTGATTGATAGCGTTGGGTTTCTGAAGATGTCACTGACATTAAGTCGATAATCGAGTTAGAGATTGGAGTGGAAAGGGATCTTGCTCTCTTACGCGATCGAAGAAGCAACAGGTGTTTGTGATTTCGTGCTGATCACAGTTTCAGTTTTGAGAATCAAATCCAAATGAATAAGTAGCATCCTTCAAGTTTTCAAGAGAAAGTTATCTCAAATCAATTTCCAATCGGATCATCTGTGGAGTACATGTGTAATTTGTGATGACAATAACTTGTTGGACGTTTTCAATCACTGTGAGAAGATGGTGTCGACAATATTGAACGTCTAGGGGGAAGCAGCGAGGAATCTGTGATCTAAATTCAGTGGGATTTTATATCTTAATCTGCAGATAACAACTGTAAGTCGGAAAATTCGTTTATCTTAAACACTCAGTGCTCTGATGATAGCTCAGGACCACCATTTTGTCAAGCTGACATTCCTATCTGTTGGTTTACCTGTGCCTTCATTGGATCGAGTTTCGTACATGTCAGAGTGCTAACCTTGAAAGTTTTGAGTCAAAACGTCAATAATTTCCATCTTCGAGACAACTAACCTCCAAATTTGTGTATTTAGAATCATTGACAATTATTAATTTTTATAGGATCAGGTGTCCTAAGAATTATTTCAATTTATAATACATTTCACATTTTCACTAATGATTTCAAGTAAACTTTTTCATGGTGTACTAATTTATATTCTGTTGTTGAAATAATTATAGATCTAACTACTGATACTCAACTCATGTGTTGAGGAGTACATCATTTTATTAAATTGTAATCAACCCTCATGTAGTCACATGTTCAGTGAGGACGGTATCGTTTGCTATCGATTTTAAAATCTGTGATAAACTAACATCATCAAAAAAAATTTCATGAACTCGACCCCTTTCCACGAGAAAACACAACGAAACCAGAACGAAATTAGTAGAAGCTGGAGACGTGGCCCATACCAAAGGATTGCCTGAAACTGTCACCTGAAGTGTTATCTTGTTTGTACTCAACTTAGCAGGATGACAATCACGACGCTATAGGTATCACTAACCTGTGTATCTCCAGAGCCTATGAACTAAGGTAACCTGTGTTGCCGAAGCAAATTCAGTAATTGGTATAAACCTGTGTTTCTCAAAATTCATGAATGAATTTGTTGAAAAATCGAATCCATCATCACAGATTTGTTATAAAATGTTCATTCTAAGTTCATGTTGTTGTTTGAATATCAAGGTGTTACTATGACACTAAATTTCTTTAAAAATTGTTTTAATATATATATGTTTTGAAATATGGTTTTCTTGTTAATCTGGTTACAGAAGGAAGTTAATTTCATCTTATCTAAATTTTTTGTACTTTTTTTCCTGTTAAAATAAAAATTCTGATAGTTCAAATTTAAAACATTTACCTGCCACATAAAAAATCAGAAACTGGCAATATGGTCCAAACACCTACGCGGTTCTCTGCTGAGCAGTTTGAGCAATCAAAGTAACTCTGATTACGTTACATAATTGTTCAAGGCACTTTGATGTTTTTGCGACCAACCAATTTTTTGACTTGGGCTCGGGCTGCACGCAGTGCTACCAACGACGATTTTCGCAGAGCCTTTGCACTCATATCTTTCAGTTGGTCAGGTTTCAGTGTCTTCCGCAGATGATTGGCGATTTTCGAGACCACATCTTCTTGAACGACCTATTTTTCCTTGGCCGTTTTGCATCAGAAGCATGGGCGATTGACTTATTATTTATGCCCATGCCCAAATTACGCTTCGCTTTCATAGTTGTGGTGACTAGCAGCTTTCTCGACGACTTTCGCGTCTTTGGACTTGACACGTTCCCAAGCTCGATATTCCAGCATACAGTCAACCTTGTGTCTGTCGTCCAGAGACTTGCTTTCCGAATATGCGATATCGTGGGATCTGCAAGCAGCGTCTAGGGGGTTCACACCAGCGTCTCCGCGTGTCAACCTATTCTGAAATTTGGTACCAGGTCCGCAGTATTGGTATCCGGGTAGATGTGGTTCGAACGGCAGACGATTTATCACAGAGTTCACCACTCCACGACCTTTGTGTTCAACGGTTAGCATGACAATGACGCGATTGGCGTTGCGCTCGTACTTATATAGCTGCGTTCAAGCACTCAAAATGTCAGTCAAACGCCAGATGTGGGCGTGGTCACATGTATAGCTGAAAAATGAAAGTGGTGCAACAAGAGCCGGCTCTGGAAATAGTCAATTTGGATTTCGTCGGTGGATACGGCTTCAATGCATTACGCAAACACGGTCCCCTGCTACCGAATTCTTTCCGAGCGATATTTTGCGGCCCCAGCGGATGTGGCAAGACCAACGCTGTACTGAGTTTGTTATTCAGCCCGAACGGAGCACGCTTCGAGAATGTTTACGTATATTCGAAATCGCTGTACCAACCGAAATATCAGCTGTTGCACGATGTGCTGAAACAAGTCAATGGAGTGGGCTACTTTCCATACAGGGACAATGACGAGATTATCGAGCTGTCAATGGCAAAGGAGCACTGAATTTTCATTTTCGATGATGTATCGTGCGACAAACAAGACAAAATCAGAGAGTCATGCCATGGGACGCCATAAATCCGTGGACGTTGCATATTTATGTCAAACCTACTCGAAAATACCCAAACAGTTGATCAGAAAAAATTGCAACATTATAGTGCTATTTCGGCAAGATGATGTGAGCACGTCTCCCCGGATTACACATTCGATGAATTTCGTCGCATGTGCGCCACATGTTGAAAGGAAAAATTCGGATGTTTGGTCATAGCCAAAGACTTTGATGTGTCCAAACGACGCTATCGTCTGGGTTTTGACAGATACATTCAAATGTAATGCTTCGAATGTGTCATTCTGTAGGTGGCAATGGCGCCGACTACATCACGTGTTGACTCTGAAATTGCGAAAGCCGAACGAAAACGCCAAGACGGTGAAACATACCAGAGTACTCCATGACTATATAGTTTGATTTTCTACAAGAATCCCAAATACCAGAGACCAGACTTGGTGGCATACAAGCAAATTTTGTTGAGTACAGGTGCTCATTTAGATGCAAAAGGCAGGCTGAATCCGTCTCAGACATACAAATACGAGAATTTGATTCGCCCACTGTTCAAAGACCCCCACCCAAGTCAATCGAAAATGGGCGGCATATTGACATATAATACGAAGTCTGTAGAATACGTGTACTGGGACGACGTCAATGAGCTAGTTGACAGATATAGGCTAGTCGTCGCAGCCAAGAATGCTGGCAGCATCTCTACCGACAACGAGTTCGTGGCCATCACCAATGAGCTGAGAGAAGCAACTATACGTCAAACGGGGACATTGACGCTGAACATGTGAAAATATGTAATGTCGAAACGCCAACTACTACGAATGATGTTGTCAACAAAAGCTACATTGATGACGTCATAGTGAAGCTCAGAGCGGAATTGGATGCGCAGAAACACGCCCACGAAGCCTTGGACAGTCGAGTTATGAAATTCATGACACTTTCGTTGAAAAACCACGATACTTCAAAAAGACAGATTGAAGAAATGTCGAGAAAGCCAACGATTCTAGACTTGAGTACAGAGTATAATAATGAAGCTGCGAATTAGCATTGCGCAGTCGTTTGGGAGGAATGGCGTCATCCACAGCCAAAAAACAATTGGTCGATGAGCTCTATGCTCCGGCCAGAAGGAGATTTCTCCGCAGCGATGGACTTGGCCGACCTTCAAAAATATTTAAAAGTCAATACAAACTACAACTATATTCTCGTGGTGATTGACACCTTCTCGAAATACCTGAGGGTGCGGCCTTTGAAGACCAAAGGTGATCGAGGCGTCACTGAAGCGATGGGGGACATATTATCGAATGCGAACAGAAGTCCTAAGTTCCTACAATCCGATTTGGGTACTGAATTCTACAACGCCAGTTCCAGGCCCTCATGAAAAAGTACAACATCGAAGATCAAAGCGACCATCGCGGAGCGAGTGATACGCACGTTGAAAGAGAAACTCTTCAAATATTTCAGTTTGAACGGCACCTACAAGTGGCCGGACATTTTGCCGGACATTGCCGAAAATTACAATCAGCGCAAACATCGGACGATCGGCATGAAACCGTGTGACGTCACCAAAGACAATGAAGAAAAGGTGTACAAGTTTGCATATGATTATGCTGGCCGAAAAAAGTTCAAAATTGGGGACTTTGTGCGAATTAGCAAGGCCAAACATGTGTTCAAGAAGGGATATACACCTTGGACGACGAAACTTTTCAAAGTCGTCAAAGTGAAAATCATCCTACCAATCACGTACTTGCTGGTGGATTGGGAAGGGCGACCAATCAGCGGCGCCTTCTACGAACAGGGATTCCAGGGCTGTCTGCTTTCTCTGGGGACGTTCCTCGTCATCGCCTCTAGCCCCCCGTACTTCCCTCCAGCCGATTCCAATTACCCAATTCTACGTTCGTATCGGACCACGCAGTTTAATTGACGAAATCTCTGCCCCCTTGGGCTCTAGTGCGCCCCGTCTTCTGTGGGGACGTTCCTCGGTGGGGCCCTCCACCTGTGGCATCAGCCCCTCCGCCGAAAACTAGATGGGGGCCCCGCAAATCACTACCACACGGCGGGAGTCGAAAAATGTTCGATTTTGATTGTCGGATGAACTTTGTCATACTACCAATATTAAACAGCCCTTTTTAATAAAAATATACCATCCAATGGTATCTTTATCGTGAATTTTTGGTAAGTCTATCAGTTTGTGATAGTCGGTTACTGTTAAAATAATTATGCCTACCATACCCATGGTTCTTTCACTGCCATTCTTACCGTCACTCGTCTGGGCATCTATGAAATATTATAGTCGATGATTGACCGGCAACTTGTTGATTATGATATACCATGCCCATGGTATTTTCATCGTGAATGAACTACTTACTATCAATATTCGGGGCGTCTATCAACTCAAGTTAGTCAGTTGTTAACTGCAATAGCCCCGTGTATACCATACTCATGGTATCTACATCGGCTGATCACAACCAATGGATTCATCATTTTTTCACCATAAAAGGCCTCCTCACCATATTATCTTCGGGGCAGCTATATCAGCTCATGCTAGTCGATTACTATCAGTAACTACAGTATATACCATACTCATGGTATCTTCATCGACTAGCATAGCTAATGGTTTCATCATTGTTTGGCACAAACAACGGAATGTTCGTTATAAAACGAAACTTGCCCCCGGTGCACTGCCACGTATTAGGATTATTTTTGCCTCTCTTAGATTGGCTACTTCGTTGTAGCTGAAAACTAGATGAAAACGAATAAGATATCTTGGGATATCTTTATTTCCCATTGGTCTGCCTTGGTTTTTCTTACACAATAATAATTAATTTTGCGAGCAAACGCGAGACGCGACGTGGACACTTCGCACAAAAACGCAGAATGACACGTAAATATGGACGGAGTTTAGCAACGGGCGGGTTTAGAGGAGAGCGGGGTACATGCGAGCTTTAAATGTTATGGTACATTTGGCAGGAAACAGGGAAACTACACAGTTAAATCATTGAGGGCAAGGCGTGAATATAATATCAACTCAAAAAGATCGAAGCATATTGACTTAAGGATCTTCCATATTAGGGATTCAATATAAGGAAACCAGATCAGTCTCAAATACATCACGAAATAATTTGGCCGATCAACTTACCAAATCTATTACTCCAGTTATTTTAAAAGAACATTTGAACCAGTTAGTAATCAGAGATCCAGGGGGAGTGTTGGAAGATGACCCTACTTCAAGATTCTGATACGTTTTACCGTCTATGGGTATTTAGTTTTTGAAGCTATATTTTTTGAAGACAGACTCGCAAAGTCTGTCAAATAATTGTAAAGATTAAAAGTCACATCAAAATTACTTTTTCGATTTCATTCATTCAACTGAGACGACGAGTTGAAACACCGCACATAATCTGACAAAAGATTCGTTCAAGGTAATTAGAAAAGGTGAGTTGAAAAGTTGGGTTGTTTTGGTCTGAAGAGATTTTTGCAGCATACGATATACTCAAGAATTGTCCATTGCAAGTCTGATTGCCGTATTGTGGCTTCAGTAAGGATCTTTTACCTGTCGAATTCACTATTGCGCCATATTCAATTTTGGAACGAATGAGTGATCTTCAATAGGGTGGTACTATCAGCTCCCCAGGATTGGCTTGATAACGTTTTCATTAAATTGAGACTATTCTTACAATGTTGTTTGAGCTGCCGAAAATGAGCGTTTGTTTTCGAAGACGAAAACTGAAAATCAGTTTCAAGGCACCACGTTTCTAATTTTCTTATTGCGATCTGAAGTAATTTTTCAGCCGAGAATATATTTCAAATACTTATTAAAGTAATACATACAGACTGCATACAGACTTACTTTAATTGGTGTATCGACATTTTCTGAGATGTTATTGGTAGCCACAAGGAAAAAGTTCACCTTGATTATTGATCATTGAGGAGTTCCGTTTTCTTAGGATGTTTCGTCTGATAAGATGTCGAAACGGCCATTCGGAGAGGAAGTTGGAAATATATACTAGAAGGTTTCCGTCTATTTTACATGCTTGAGGTCTTTTCAGTATATTTATATTTAAAAGCTGAATCGTAAGCTCTACTATGCAATATCAAAGAAAATTGCAATAACATTTCTTTTCATTGCAAAAGCTTCTTGTATCGTAGATTCTGAGTTTACGATACTGTCCGTAGTAGATCGATTTATCGGTTTCAAGGAAATATTGAAGTCGATGGTTCAGAATTTTTTCGAGAAGCTTTTTGAGAGACAAGGGGTTTTGTTTGATGATAGGTATAATTATAGAAATTTTCCAGTTCATTGGAAACTGATGACATGAGAAAATTAAATTGAGTATCTTAAGAAGATACAGATTTCTAGATTAAGGTAGGTGTGTGTTAAAAATGTAACAGATAAAATCCAGCGCGGGACTAGAGTCTTTTACAGAACCTAGTGCTTCTTCATAAGAGTTAATGGCTCATTGACTGGGTTATTATGATCCTCTACTATTGTGATAGGTTTACTTTTCAATATATTTTTATATCTGAGAAATTCAGGATCGTAGTTATCATCACTCGATAGTTTTTGAAATGTCTCGCCGAGTAAGTTCGAAATATCTTGTGGCGTTGTTATTTCGCGTCCTTCATGAATGAGAGAAGATATGTTATGGTGTGTGTTGATACCTTAGATCTTCCTTATTTTGTTCCATATGTCGGTCATAGGAGTCGAACAAGTTATTATGGAAAAAAATTGTTTCCGGGAGTTCCTTTCACTTTTTTTGAGAATCAAAATATTGCACGATGGAAAATACCGACTTAAGTTTGTCTTTCAGCCGCAGATGATTCCACAGCAGATTTTATGAATATCCCATTCATATTTTCGAACAAAAATCAGAATTGTTAAAGTTATCTTCATGAATTTTTTAGAAATAAGTTTGTTTAATCTAATTGTAAAAAAATATTATTATTATATTCATAGTCCTGTCACAGTATCCATGTAGTAAACAGAAATAATCACTGCATTATTAAGTTATTTTGCATATTATTTTTTTGATTCATTACTTCATTTCAATTAGATGAATAGAAAGTCTTCAATAGTCTTGAAAATATATAAATAATATTCGTATTTTAAGAAATTATATGAAATTTGTAACTATAGTGAGTAAGTCGATATGAACAGAATTCGATTTTTCAGTTTTTCGCAATTTACATGACACTTTTCCATTGAGGTAGTACATATTTTTCCGTTTACATGAAAGTTGAAGTCTTTACGAAGAAAATGTGTCCCCACAGAACTCTCTACAATGAAAACAGACTTGAAAAAAACGAGTTTTTCACGGAAATCATTTATTTCTTAAAAACCACTGAATGTTTTGATAAAAATAAAATATCTGCTTGCTTGGCATAAAAAAATACTACAATCCTACCAATTTCTGCTAATGGAAAATAATAAAAACAAAATAAAAAATAAAAACGAATATATCGGTTTTTCGTATTTTACTCGGCAATTTTTCGGTTATGTGAAAAATTTGTATGAATAAAACTTGTAGATTTTTCAGTTATTCACAACTTTCATATTCAACTTTTTTTTATAAAATACGTATTAACGCCGCAAATTGTGAAAAACCAATTTTACCTCCTTCATGCTCCATCCCTCCTTGACTGCATGCATTCAGATGTTGAATTTTTGTCACTGCATTAGTTAAACTCTTTTCTACGATTTCCAGCCTAGTTTATCCTTTACGGAATTTTCAGTCAAAAAAAGGGTAATTTTCCTGGTCTATAGGTATAATTTATTGAATGAGACATATACAGTTTAAGTATTTGTCATCCAATACTGATCATTTTCGCACATGTATTAATGAAGGAACAACACACTACTGAAATATACAGAGTACGGATATGGAAACATCAAAGATGTAAGATGTAGATGTAGTTTTGAAGATGACCACTAGACTATATTGCCAATGTTCTACAAATTGAGATATTTTTCTCAACTGTTACACTGATCGTCAAACTTAAGATTTCGTGTTTATCCATAAAAGTGTTTGTTTTAGTTTACATACAGACAATGCCTTTACAAAGGACCGAAATATGTTTTTCAAAATACATACATGTCACATAAGATAGCCATCTTATGGTTTGTTATGGTCGTACAAACCTTCTGTTACTTCGCTCAGTAAGAAAACAAACAAAAGTAGAGGTTAACCATATTTATTTATATAAATCCTAATATTGTGAACATTGGGGTATTGTACGGGTCTGTAAAAATATATCATTAAAGCCCCGATGACTGCTTGTAAGAAGTGTCAACACAGGTAAAGAAAAAAATCTTTCTTGAATATCTATACTATAAGATGAATGTAATAGTCGAAAGTTCTATCAAGATTAAGATTAATGTGAAACGTGGAATAACGATGTCTGTAGATCAGTCAAAACACCGTGTTGATTATAGTTATATTCAGTTTGGCATAGAATTATGTTTGACACACTTTACACACTTTCTTAATTCTGATGAGTTTTTTTGACGATCTTAGATATAATTTCGAAGAAAAAAAATACATGTATTCAAATCATGATCACTGTGGAATATCCTGCTTTCAGTCAGTGGCTACAGTAATGATAATCGACAAAAACACTCACGAACCTGAACATATGTTCTGTGGTTTTAGCATTCTATAGCACAAATAAATAATAATATTTTTATAGTAGTGTGAATATTATTTCGGATAGAACCATAAGCATGTATACCTCTCATTCGGGCCCGTTATGCACCCACCGCTGCTGCGAATTGATTATTTTTTGAAAATAGCGTATTTCGTGAGAGAAAATGGCCAGCCAGCCGATACATTTCTGACACTATCCGTGTTCAGAACGATGCTCCCAAGGTGCACCAGTTATGCCCTGAGGATGTGGGAGTCTAACTCCCTGTCCTCCAAGCACCACCTGAATACCTATAATATTGAGGTGCTTGTGAAACCAGAGTCTTGATCCTTCTTGTAGAAGGAGATCTCATGTCCAAGGCATCTTCCATGCACATTGGAATTCTACTCACAGGATTTCCTTCATGATTGAGACGCTCCATGCGATCTAAAAACTCTTAGGATTGGTTCTGGTCCAATCGCTGTAGTCACTTCAGTCTGAGCGGACACCAAAATAGCTTCACCTCATTGGCGGTGGAAAGAATTTGCAGATCGTTAATGCATTCAGGCACCAGCAGCGAATTGACTCTGTACGATGTGAGGGCCCTGTTCGCCGCTCGACCCCCTTGGCTATCGGTGCATATTGTGAAAAACTGGCTGTGGTATTTTTCTCTCATATGGCAAAACCTTCTAAAACCGTCTAAAATATAGTTGCGAAATTTCCCATGACGTGATACTTTTCATCCAGGTATATAGAAAACTGACTTCAAATTTATAGAGGTTGACATAAGTTACTTAAAAGGTGATCGACAAGTGGATCATAAAACTTCAATTTATGTTCATGATTTCCCAAAATTTCTTTGAACGTGGTTACCGTAGTCATAGGCATTGAAGGGTCTCATACGTTCTTGTACTAAGTAAAAATCATGTGGAATGTGAATGCTAATTTTGTGGTTTATACAGATAAATTGTGTCTTCCTGTGCAAGTAGATGATTATTTCACAAAACATAAGTGGCCACTATCTTGGCCCAGAATTTGCGCTTTACCATAGGTTAGGAGGAATTACATATAATTTTCTAGTTCATGATAAATATATCCAATCTGTTTACTTGTGAAAACCCTCAGCATGTATAATTATGGAATAAGATTATTATGATAACTAACATGAATGTTACTTTTCAGTCAAATATGATCCATTGAATAAATCAGAAAAATTAAACATGAATATGTACATGAACCATGTATATGTAACTTTAACAAGTAAAATAGTTTAAAAAAAAAGAACCTTATAACATTCATTTGAAATCCAACTCTAAAAATGAATTATAATTCCAATAAGAATCAGACCCAGCAGGCTGCACACGCGAAACGAAAAAATCTATTTTTTCTTCTGATTCTCCATTTCAACTACCCACATGGGTTTATTTCAAAGATTTTAATGTAAAAATATATCCTCGATTAAAATTATGTGTGAATCCGATAGTTGTTCAAGGCTTCAACTATTAGGGAGATAGCTGAAAAGTAAATGACAAAGAGATGCGGTCATATTCCAGTTGAAATACATGGGCGACGATATTCAACTTTGAGGAGCTTACAGAGGCTATCAAAAGACTTCCGACGAAGGTGCCTGGGCCGGATGAACTGGACAACATATCATCAAGACCCTGCCTAGGAAGGTCTTCACCGAGCTGATAGGCCTAAAACACGCCATTATCAGATGGACGCGCCAGCTGATAATGGCGTGTTTTAGGCCTGCCAGACTGCATAGGGAAGGCTGTGCAGTTCCTATCCTGAAACCTGGTAATGATGGCAACAAACTCGAAAACTATCGCCCCATCTTTTTGCTGAGCGTATTGACAAATATAGTGGACAAGATAATCTGGAGACGGTTGTTGAGCCTTTAGAGGAGACTCAAAGTAATTCACGATGAGCAGTTCGGCTTCCGCGCAGGTTACAATACAACCTCCCAGGAGGTCAAAATTGTTCATGGGGTAAGAGAGGGCTTCCATTATGGTCTCAACACAGTTGCGGCTCTGCTGGATATGTGGGAAGCCTTCGATACGGTCTGGGTTGAAGGACTCATCGCCAAACTACTAAAGGACTGATTTCCTTGCGACCGTGACGGCAGCGTTCGACGGTCGCCGATAAACTCTAGTGTTCTTACGTCGTCGGCGCGCTCCAAAGAAACTATTTGTACACAAACTCATAAAAATAGTCCAGAGCATTTGTCGGTCGCAAGGAAACCAGTCCTCGAGATTACGCATGCCACCGTACATGGTGGGGCTGATTAAACTTCCACCTTTTTGGCCATACTTTTGAGGTAAGAGTAAACAGCACTTTCTCTCTCACTCGCGCCCGATTGAAACAGGTGTTACACGGGGGTCGTCTCTGTCGCCACACTCGTACTCATTATATACGCTTGATTTTCCCCAGTACGAAGAAACGAATCTGATAATGTAACCGGATGACCCTGTGGTCTGAGCCCATTCGTTCTAAAGCGTTGATGCGCTGCCCAAATTCAGATTATTCTGGATAGGGACATCTTGCCGTATCTAGCGAAAAACAAGATCGTGGTGAACCCGACTAAGACCGAGGTCATCAATTTTACGTGAAAGTACAAGGATATCTACCCATATTTAACGGAAATTAAGGGTTTCGTGCGAGGTCATAGTGGAAACGAGCCCGGCGAAATACCTGAACGTACAGCTAGACAGACACGGCGTCTAGCCGTACCATTCTACTTTTGATCCCACAGTTCCCCATGCGCACTTGTTTATGCTAGAAGCGGGGTGAACCGCCAAATATGGCTGCTCCACGCCTGTTCTTTCTGAATTTTGGATAAATAGTCGTTATTTCGTAACAATTTTGTATCGTTATAATGTATAGGTAAGGGTAGTCAGGTCAGGTATGGTTGGCAGGTAATTTACGCATTTTCAACTCGGTTTAAATGCAAACTGATTCAGGCATTTTCGACTGACTCGCAAACTAGGTTAGCTTACAATTGACAATTAACAATTGCGAGCGAAAAAACCGTAGGATGTTAATTCCTTATTATAATAAGCTATAAGCTAGTGGTCACTGTAATACAACGGCAAATCCTTTTTTTGCGCCAAGAAATATCGTGATATTTGTTCGGACTTCGACATGAATGATGAGTCACTTCCACTATTACATGAAGCAGAGTCTTGGTATTATCAACGATGGGATTCAAAGATTTAAAAAACACATTAACGGACTTTTGAAACAGACTTACTTTTTCCCAAAATGATCCACGTTAATGGGCAATGTTATGTTTACATCAGTCAGTACATGAAGAAAATTCGAAATGTACAGATCTCATTCTGCGGGATACGAAGAGATCAGAAATTCCTCATAAATTTCATGACGCTGGTTGGTTGAATAATTTGAATATGGTTTTTAGAAGGTAACTATTCCAATTTTTCCATCTTTCCTCCAAAGGAAAATAAGTTTTTCTACGACAATGCGTAAAAGATTTACGCACTATTACGCATAAAGTGATACTTTTCCACACAAGTAAGTAAAAATTCATCTGTGTGTAAACTTATCAACTGTGCGCAAAGTAATTTTTCTCACACTGTTCAAACATTTATGAATTTTTGAAAAAATACAGTATTTTGCATCAAATATAACTTGGAAGTCATCATTGGATAATACGACGACAATACATAACATAAAACGATCAAATTAATATAATAACTGTCGAAGAAAACACTTTGTATGATACACTTTCGTAAAGAGCTTTTTGGTACTCGCGTGTTCGTTGAACTCGGTGCGCCTCATTCAACAAACTTCACCCTCATTCAAAAAAAATCCAACTTTACGAACTTGACGAACTCGTTTCAAAATAGCTATTTTGAAGTACAGTACACTATCTGAAAATGGGGTTCAAAGGTGATTTGATAACGCTTACCTTCAGAATGAAATCTTTTAACGTTTCTTTCTTCATATCGTTTCCTATTTCATTGTATTCCTCTGACTTCAGACGAATTAAAATTACCGAATCTGTTTTGGATTAACCAATGAAGATAAGCTGGGTTGACAAAGGGGCGATAATGACCGTTACGTGTCAACATAACAGGAATAAGCGGAAGGATGATAAAATGAGCCCCAAAACTATATTCGACCATAAACAATTATACCCGGCCGCATATATATGCTACCCGGCCTCCTTAACAGATTATTTCAAAAGAAAGCTGTAAATTCATAACGATTATTACTAGTTTATTACAATTATGTGACCGATGTCTATTATGTTCTTAATATTAATTTGTATTTTCATTAATCTTGGTCACGATACTTAAGGGTCGACAATTCTAAAATAGTTGATAACTTCGTTGGCCAATTGAAATCGACGTTGAGTGTACCTATTGTGGTCACTGTTTGGTCACCTTCGAATCTTTCTGGAACCTGTCTCTACCGATACCTCAAAGAACAGGCCAACTAAGATTATCACAGTGTTTAGATTCGTTCACAAGGGAAGAAACTCTTGATGGTGACGAGAAGCCGACCTGTGCAAAGTGCAAAGAGAGGAGGAAATGCACGAAATCCCTATTAATACAGAAATTCCCCAAAATTTTAGTTTTACATTTGAAACGGTTTTCTCCAACAGAAAGATTCAGAGGAATATTAAACGTTACCATCGATTTTTCTCTAGAGGGGTTAGACATGAGTAACTATGCCGCAGACAATGTAGCCCCTTTTCGATACAGTCTATATGCCTTATCTAACCATAGCGGGACTACATACAGCGGGCACTACACGGCTTATTGTCGACACCCGTATGCAGGCACCTGGCATGAGTACAATGATTCTCGAGTGACCCCAATTTTACCTAAATCCCTCGTAAGCGGAGAAGCCTATGTTCTCTTCTACAAGCAGGAAGGCACCAGATAATTTTTAGTTCTATTTTTATATATTATAATTATGTTCAAAATAAAATGGCTATTTTCAAAATAAAAAAAAAAGTACATAAAAAAAAATTTAGCTTAACAAAATGCCAGCTAATGATCGAGGATCGATTGTAGCACCACCATACTTGATATGCTTGATATGTTGGAACCACGATAATCACAAAAAAAAATTTATCGAAATTCCAGGGGTGGAACATTTTTTTTTTAATATAAATGAATAATTTTTTTCTGTAATCTTGGAAAGTATATGATTTATTGGAAAAACAAATCAACAAGGTGAAAGACAATTCAATTCTTCACAAAAACGATTCCTAGTAATTTTTTATGAAATGTGCTCGTTTTCTCAGAAAACGTGATTGAACGCCGACATCAATTTTCAGGTTCACGCTTATCCGCCGCTGAAAGTTCTGCCGAATATTTGATTGGTCATAACTCTGCTAAAAATGATCGACGAAGGAAAAGGAAAAGTTCATATTGTTTCTGAAGACTCCTACCTTCTCATGCAAATATAATATGCGAGCATTAGAGTACTTGAAATGTGTTTTGTCGCACTTCACGTAGATGTTTGCGGATGATTCGAAAATCATGAATAATTTAGTAAATATGGAATTATTATACTAAAGCAGTAACCCATACCCTCTTTGGATTATACGCAACAATTTTAGAGTCCCACTTACATGCTAAAAAAAAAACTTTGTTTTACTGATGCCTCATTTTCAACTTACCCATTAAACCGGCATTCTCTTCAGTAAATGTTGAAAATAATCGCTTATTCATATCCTGCTTATATGTTTGATAACAATATTGTGAAATGCAAATCTCAAGCTTGAAATCACATAATTCATTTTTTATGTAGGATGCATGAGCGATTATTTTCAACATTTACTGAAGAAATTGCCAGGATTATGGGTGAGTTGAAAACTGAGGTAGGAGTAAAACTCAGTTTTACTCTTCCGTAAATATCATAAAACGGTTGTGTGAAGTGGGATAAAACACATTTTGGGTACTCAGATACTCATGTTATATTTTCATGAGGAAGTAGAAGTCTTCAGGAACGATAAGCACTTTTTTTTCCTTCTACTATAATTTTTAGCAAAGTTATGAAATCTAATTTTCGGCCCTGTCGGAAATGCCAGTGACGGGTTAACGCGACCCTGACATTTGATATCGGAATTCCATCAGGTTTTCTGAGAAAACGAGCGCATTTTGTGAGAAATTACTTTATTACTATATTTCTTGTGGAGAATTGAATCATCTTTCGCCTTGTTGAAGTTTTTTCATGATAAATAAAACACTTTCCGATATAACAGCAAAAAAAAATTATAATTTATTTTAATAAAGTTTCTTTTGGGTTCCACCCCTGATGTTTTGGTGAACAATTTTTTTTTCTAACAAGACATGATGTCAAGAAGTCATGTGCCAAGTTTCAAAGTGCTACGATTCATTCTTCACTTGTGGCTTAATTTGTCTGTGGTTGCTATACTATAAAGTCAATTCAACAATAAACAGGGTGGCCCACGAAGCTTTGAACAGGGAATATCTCGGAATTCGAGAGTAGTAGAGAATTGTAATTTTGGGGATGATGTAGCTTTTTTTGATATCATATTACCCAATAAGCTTCTTGTTTTGATGAGATTTGAAATTATTAATGGTACAACCTGTATATTTTGGCAATTCTATGTTCCTCCCGATGAAACGATTCCAAACTTCACACTTGTGGTCTAAAACGATTAATTTAAGAACTACAGGTACTTCAATATCCTTTGTCCCACGACATCTAAAACGAACAATTGCCAAATTATTCAAGTCTAGGGTCACCTTGTATATTTGGGCAGTCCTTTATTTTTTGTGATGATTGAAACGATGCAAAATTATAATAATCATACATATTTTATTAAAAAAACTTTGAACAAAGGATATTGAAGTACCTGTAGTTCTTAAATTATTCGTTTCAGACCACAAGTGGTCGTTTTATCGTTTTATGTATATTCGACTAGTCTTCTGTAAGATACCTAAAGCCCGCCTTTTTTTGTTTGTATTCAATATTTTAACCCTAAGTAACTGAAAATACCAATAAGTAAGCTATTATAAATACACTATCACAAAAAAACTATCTTAACATTTGGCAGAGTTGAGCCTGAAAGTATTAATTTGTGTGATTGATGACTTGTTTATTTTGTGGAAATTCATGATCACTTTGATGAAACGAAAGAACACTCTTTTGTCTTATTTCCACTAGATTTTTTATTGTTACGACCGGTTTCGGGTTTTATCCCATTATCAAGTATAAAAACTAACTAATACAATTGAACTCTAAGCCTAGTTATATAGGGAGTTTGCAAGTAGGCTGGATGGAGAGGTAATTAAGAGAACAAGGGTGAAACAATATAAACTTAAAACCTGGAGGTGATGGAAATTACCTGGGTTGTCAAATTTATAAATTCAAAAGTGGAGACCTACACAAATCGAGTTGCTCGTTGAGGGTTCTAAATTTCTGGTTTTTAATTGATTTATTAATTTCCATGGCTTCCAACAGATTCATTGTCTTCCCTTTATTACATGTGTGTAGAATTTTGAGGTTATCTTTACTTATCTTGTGTTTGGATTCTTGTAGATGTTCGTACATTGTTGATTTTTTGTCTAAACCGACGTGTTCACGGAACCTTACGTCAAAATTTCTACTGGTTTGGCCTGTATATACTGCAGAGCATTCCCCGCATTCTAATCTATATATCCCTGATTTTTTCATTCTGTCTCGTTTAGGTTTTGCATTGAATAGAATTCTGCCTAAATTATTATTACTTATAAAAGCTGTTGTTATTTTGAATTTAGAAAAATAATTTTGGATGTTTTCTGAAAGTTTACCTGAGTAAGTAATGCTTCCATATTTACGTGTATAACGTTCTTCAATATTTGGGTGTAGTGCATTCTTAATCGTTTTTTGAGTTTTACCTGATATTAATTTCTCTATTAAAGAAACTGGTACTTGGTTGTTTACCGCAATTTGTTTAATGATGTTTAGTTCATCCTGGAAATTCTTATCAGGATGGAAATTCTTATCAGGATGAACTAAACATCATTAAACAAATTGCGGTAAACAACCAAGTACCAGTTTCTTTAATAGAGAAATTAATATCAGGTAAAACTCAAAAAACGATTAAGAATGAACTATACCCAAATATTGAAGAACGTTATACACGTAAATATGGGAGCATTACTTACTCAGGTAAACTTTCAGAAAACATCCAAAATTATTTTTCTAAATTCAAAATAACAACAGCTTTTATAAGTAATAATAATTTAGGCAGAATTCTATTCAATGGAAAACCTAAACGAGACAGAATGAAAAAATCAGGGATATATAGATTAGAATGCGGGGAATGCTCTGCAGTATATATAGGCCAAACCGGTAGAAATTTTGACGTAAGGTTCCGTGAACACGTCGGTTTAGACAAAAAATCAACAATGTACGAACATCTACAAGAATCCAAACACAAGATAAGTAAAGATAACCTCAAAATTCTACACACATGTAATAAAGGGAAGACAATGAATCTGTTGGAAGCCATGGAAATTAATGAATCAATTAAAAACCAGAAATTTAGAACCCTCAACGAGCAACTCGATTTGTGTAGGTCTCCACTTTTGAATTTATAAATTTGACAACCCAGGTAATTTCCATCACCTCCAGGGTTTAAGTTTATATTGTTTCACCCTTGTTCTCTTAATTACCTCTCCATCCAGCCTACCTGCAAACTCCCTATATAACTAGGCTTAGAGTTCAATTGTATTAGTTAGTTTTTATACTTGATAATGGGATAAAACCCGAAACCGGTCGTAACAATAAAAAATCTAGTGGAAATAAGACAAAAGAGTGTTCTTTCGTTTCATCAAACTGAAAGTATTAATTTCTTTTCACATATAAATATGGATATGAATGAATATTTTTTGCAGTAGAACAACAAGAGAAACCGAAATTTCAACGAGCTATGAATTATTGAAAATTGGAAAAGAACGTAGCAAAACACATCAAGTAAGCCTAGAATAATTGTTACCATAAAGGTATATAGGTAAAGTAGAAAAATAGCTCATAAATTTATGGTAGTAACCAGGGATTCATCAAGCCAAGTACCTTGAATTTTTTCTTAAATACTTGACTTGGCTTCAAAACTCAATATTTTGAAAATTTGATATTTGACTTGACTCGATTTACGTTGTGAACTACTTGACTTGATATCGAGTAATATCAAACTACTTGATATTACTTACTAGCGATCCGTGAAATGCACACCGAAGCGTTAATTAGGGGATTCTCCAAGGTTACAGTAAGCAGGCCCTCGATTGCTCGATGACGACGTGCGTGCTGTTAAATGATAGAGCAGCGTTGATCAAGGATAAACAGTGGCGGCTAGAGAACAATTGTTTATGTCTGATTTAAGTGATTTGTCCGTAATTTTATTGGAACAAAACAGAAATCAGAATATATCGTAGATGAAAAAGTGTCAGAATTTGATGACATCGAAACAGAAGTAGAAAGTGCAGGGTCGGCGCCATCAAATGCCAAACGAGTTGATGTTAATTAAAGTGTATCTAATAAAACGAAAAAAATTACGGATTATTTCATAGTCGAGCAAGATCCTAAGAGTAATGAAAATACTGACAAACAAGGCAAATGTACCCTATGTACGGAACATCTTCACTAAGGCGACATTTGCAAGCTTACTCTAGAGCAGTGTTTTTCAACGTGTGGGTCGCGACCCCCTGGGGGGTCGCGAAGCTTCTGTAGGGGGGTCGCGTCAGTAAAAAAATCAATAAAGTTTAGAAAGATAGATTTATTATGAAAATGTTAACAAAAAGGATATATTCGTAAACATTTGTATGTTACAAACAAAATAACAAAGAATAAAATTCTATGACTACTCGTCCATCCTAATGCGAAGGTTGCGCTTGTTTTTGTTTTTGTTCTTTGTGTCTCGCTCGCTCGTCCACTCAACAACTCGCATGCATCGGCCTTGGTCGTACGTACCTATGCGCGTAAATTGCGTTAGTTATCAATTGGCGACATATTCGTTGTAAGTAAAAGAATGTGTTTTACGTAGGTACTTCATTATGTTCTTATATCCAAATTCTAATTATGAAAACATATAAATGTTGTATAGATTGAATATTGGTAAAATAATAACATACATGAAAAATACATACGCTTGAAAAACATTACCCTCCTTCTGACGCAGTCGGGTAAAAAGCGAAGGGTTGGGGGGTCGCGAAATATTTTTTCTTACTAAGGGGGTCGTGTCATGAAAAAGGTTGAAAAACGCTGCTCTAGAGTCTACAAAAAAAAAAAATTGCTAGATCCAGCCTACCTAATTCCGGGACAAATACCTCTATAGGTTTCCAATAGGCGTAGCACAATTTCAGTTTCGAGTTTGCTTGAGAAGGTAAAACAATAATTAGATTTTAGCTATTACTCTACTACTGTAGTGATTTGTGACACAATTGAATAATCTACACGGTGGGTCAAAAAAACCTTATATTCTTTGATAATTTTTTATTTGTGGCTGTTTTTTTATAAAAATTTCAATATCTAGAAAAGTCTATAGAATTCAAGCAATCTAGTAAAAATTGTGGCACAAGCTATACATTTTTATACCGGGTATTTAAAAAATATAACTTAATTTGCCATTTAAGAGTGGGACATTTTAACGTGAATATTATTGTACTGAATTTTACTAACTCCAGTTTTGTTTATTTTGCATCCATATATTTTCATTGTTATTGCGTTTTGGCAGTTAATCAGATTGATACAAAAAAGGTAATAGTTTTTCAAGAAAAATCAAGTAGATAGCTTGATTTACAAGTACTTGATGTATAACTACTTGACTAGACTTGAATTTCAAAAATAAATTCTTGACTTGGGCTTGTCTTGATTTCAAATCAAGTCAAGTAGTAAATTCTATTAGTAACTGATCCAGAAAAATTTTTACTTATAATCTCCCTAGTGCTTGAATTATTGCCGGAAATTTTTCGAGTACATGAATTTTTTGAAAATTACCCGAGTCGCGCAGCGACGAGGGTGATTTTCTTAAAAAAATCATGTACGAGATAAATTTCCAGCAATTAATTCAAGCACGCGGGGGATTCGGTAAGAAAATTTCACACCAATATATATTAAATTAATGGTTAATTCAACTGACTTGTAGATTATTCTGAGAGAAAACAAGTTGTAACATCAGTGGGCCATGGATGGTTTTTGTTGATATAATGACAGTTACGCGTTGGTATTAGTGGCGGTGTTTGTATGTGAGAAAGGAAAATTCATTTTGCGACATTTTCAACCTAAAATTATATTACACATCACGCAGAACTAAAATAGTTTTGACTGGTCCATGCGGATTGTCTATTGGGAAGTGATGTGGAAAGGAATTCTTGCAAATTTCAGCCGAATATTCACGAAAAGATAGTTGAATAAAATTGTTTCAAATATTAAGTTCATGTAGTCAAGCATAGGTAGATTTGATTGATATACATTTTTTACCGATGGACCTATTCATCGTTGAAATGCATGTTCTCAAAATATTTTCAGACACATTCGAAATATTTAGTGAATATATAATTATGAAATATTATCTCCTTTCATATGAAAAATAATATTCCTTTTGTACATAAAAGCAAAATGTTAACTATCACATGTCAAATATTTGACAGAAAAATTTCCACTTATTAATTTCGCCCAGGGTACCCAGGAGGATAAAAATTTCCGGAAATTTTTTGGGTTGCCATGGCAACTAAATGAAAACCAATTTTTTGATTGGATGAAAAAGTGAGGTGTGAAATTTTCGTTGAGAATGAGTGCGATGTTTTCTCGATTTCTGTTATACGGTCCATTATAAAAATAAAACAGCAAATTTTTTCTTACTTTATGGGGCGTAGATACTTGGCGCTTTCAATGGTATAGGTATAGTATCAATAAATGATTGTTGTGCCTTGGCACCAAACATTTTATAACATGAACAAATCCTTCGGAACTGGATGAAAAATTTGCGAGAATTCGGCAGTAATCAATAGTTGGTATATCAGGTTTCATTCAAAAAGTTGGCGGCATCACATGGAAGTATAGTTGATTGATGATTTATTCTGAAATTCAACTCAAGTTTTGCTTTAAAAAAGATAGAACGATGAACTACTTTATAGAATGAAGTTGCGTGAAATAATCGCATAAAATAGGCTCATTTGTTTCAATAAAAAAAAAGAAAAAAGTTTTTTCTATTCCGATTTTACACACGTGTCTTCAATTTAAATGTTCTGTAGCAGCTTATTGTTTTTATTTGTTAAAGAAATGTAACTTCGACAAAACTGTTTCATACTACTAGCTCCATCTTTCTACTAACTTTAAATTACTGAATATCGATAAAAACATAATTTTTTTTCAAAAAGTGAGAAAACCGTTATCGAATATCGATAAAAACATAATTTTTTTTCAAAAAGTGAGAAAACCGTTAAAAAAATTCTGTTGTGTTTGATGCCAAAGTCTGTTTCGTTTTTTGAATGACAATTTTGGAACGACAGTTTTTCGATATACGGTTTTCCGAATGGACAGTTATTCGAACGGATGGTTCTTCGAATGGCCAGTTTTTCGACGAGCCAATTGTTAGAACAGCCCATTTTTCGAAAATACATTATAAAAGATACGACAATCTAATTATTTAAAAAAAATACAATCCATCCTATATTCAAGTATTCTATAGGATCTTTAGGAGAAAACTAAGTGGAGCGCGAGGAAATTAAACATGTAGATTTTGTGAGGGGTAATTTTAAGTCTGTTCTGACCAGAACGAACTAGCCTGACGTGGATACTTTCTAAAACAAGAACAAATGCTACTGATGTGGTGGTTAGGATAAATAATGTTCTGAGCCTGTGAGCGAGAAGAAATTACATGAAAGTAAATGATCTGAGTGGAAATTGTCTGAGTGCAAGAGAGAAGAGGATGTTATCCAGGGCGATATTAAATCTCATCCCTTATTATATGAAATAAAACCAAGTTATTTCGAATAATTGTGTATTCGAAATATCATGCATTAAAAAATTGCCACTTTGAAGAATTGTCTTTTCGAATAACTGTCGATTCGTATAAATGTCGTTCGAAGAAAATTTTTTGAAGGACAGTTATTCTTCAAATACTCCAATATGCGTCGGTGATGCCGTTTACTTATTTCGAATATCGCACTAAAGTTGGCAATCTGTCTCTCTTTAATGGATATTTTCCTGATTGATTATTTCCACCGTAAGAAGTGTTCATTTTGTAGCCTTTCTGGATGACCGAAAGTTTCTTGAACTCATTAACCATGAAAATGTTTTTTGGGTGAATGCTCCCAAATTTGTTGGAATCTTCTCATATCAATCATACTTGGACGTATATTGATGGTCAAAATACACAGAAATCTAAAAAATACCATGAAACAAATGTAACATATTTTTGGAAATGGTGACTGCGTCTTTTCATATCTTCATTCAAGGATAACGTTCTTCTTCGAATATTATACTGGTGAATTTTTAATAATGAAGTACTTCATACGGTCACTGCAGAAAATAGGCAAAAACACACGACTCACAGCCCCAGTAAATAGCTCCTTACGCACGGTAAACAAATCGCAGTTTTCAAAAACAAAACGCACAGTTTGATATATCTCGGAAATGGCTCAATCGATTTGGGAGACATTTTAGTAGATAGAGTTTTGCTTTTTAAGTTTATCTATATTTCCTAACGTGTAGAGGTTGGCCCTAACATGCGTCACACCCCAGTTAATTTATTCTTAAATTTTAAATTGTTTTTACTTCAAGTCTCCATGCCATTTTAACCCTGTATTACTTCAACTGAAGATGAGCATTACTATGCTCGAAAACATGTTTTTGAATTTCATGTGACGCAAGCCCTTTGACAAGTTCTTGCCAAACCTGCGTTAACACCCTTCCCCTTACATATTGTGGAGACGACTTTGAGTTTTACTTAACTTCTGTTACATTGAAACTCCACTTTGAGTATGGACTACTTCCTTCAAACAAATTATTTATTTATTTATTAATATTCACACAGGCCTATTGCCCTAATAACATGAATATATAAAAAAAGATATACATTCGAAATTAATTGTTTTACATATTAAAAGAAAAAAAAATTCAATATTCATTAGAGTTGTAGGAGACATCAATGCGAAACTAACAGTGTTGTTATACATATAGTAATAATATACCCGTACTACCTGGTTTAGTATCACATACTAATTGTTATGTGATTCTGAAGAAGGAGTTTTCTAAGTCTGTTAAGTGTCATTGACCAATCTAAATCAATCAATGTATTTGTATAATTAGCTAGTCGAAGCATGTTTGCAATTGGGGCGTGAAATGTGGATAGTAATGTTGTTTTAAACATGAGAGGAAATCTGGTTCGGCGAGCACACACATTGAATGGGATAAGTGCCAAGAGTACAGGAGAATTAATTTTATAATTTATTATTTTATGCAAAAATGAAAGCATATTCAATTTTATCCTGATATCTAACACCAAATTCTGACCTGAGTTGAGGTGATCGAATAGTATTGTGATCTGGCCACCTATATAGTATAGATGTCGAAGAAACCTATTTTGGACTTTCTCCAATGATTTTAGAGTAGTGTGCGATTCTCCGTTCCAGAGTATTGACCCAAATTCTAGTTTAGGCCTGACAAGAGTGTAGTATAAATCAATCATTGTTTTCATATGTCTAAAATCCGCATATTCTCTAATTATGAAACCTAGTGTTCGAGTTGCAGACTTTGTAGTATTCTCAATATGTTTAGCTAACGATAGTTTACTATTGTACGTTATGCCGAGATCTTTAATTTCTATGCATCTCCTCAGATAATCATCAGCAATTCTATAATCAAAAATTATCTGTTCTTTAGCATGTGATACCGTCATTACTGAGCACTTTTTTATATTAAATTGTAGTTTGAATTCATTGCTCCAAACGTACAACGAATTAACATCTTTTTGAAGCAAAACACAATCTCTAACTGTTTGAATTTTTTTGAATATTTTCAGATCATCAGCAAATAACAAGCATTGTGAATAATTGACCACGGAGGGTAAATCGTTAATAAAAAGAATGAAAAGATTTGATCCTCGTTGTACTCCTGAGTTAGCATGAAATTTTCCGGAAGTATTACCAGCATACCTAACCATAACATTTCTGTTTTCTATCAAAAGTTCTAAAAGTCTTGCTGATAATCCAAACTTATAAATTTTTCTTAGTAAAATATCATGATCTACTTTATCGAAGGCTTTACTAAAGTCTGTAAAAATGGTATCCAATTGCATTTTTTCTTCCACAGCATTATTTGCAGCATTTGTGAATAAAAGTAAATTTGTATTTATCGATTTTTTGTTCATGAAACCGTGTTGTTCGTTTACAATATTCATTTCAACGTGTTTAAGAAGTCTACTATAGATAATTTGCTCAAATAGTTTTGCGGGCACACACATAATAGATATGGCTCTGTAGTTTTCAATTTCCATTTTATTACCAGCTTTAAATATTGGCGTAATAATTGCATTTTTCCATATATTTGGAAAAACAGAAGTGCGAATGATCAAATTATAAATATGAAGAAGAGGTCGCTTATTTATCCATTGATAACATCCTCTCAGGACATAAGGTGGAATTCCATCAACACCGGATGCTTTTTTAGGTTTAAGTTGTCAATTTTTAAAAAACACGACTTTACTGATAATAATAATAATTAAAAATGATACTTTTTGGATCTCGAAAACGGCTTCAAAGATTTGTATCAAATTTTCTAGGTATTGCTACTTAAGTTCGTCTATATATAGGCGCTTTTCATGAAAAAATGTGATTTTACTCATAATATTAATAATAATATGAATCCCCTTCAAGGAGCTGTGAGACCTTGACGTGGTGGAGGGGCTCAGTAGCTACAGTGATTCTGAGAGCGATGCTGGTGGGAGTTTCATACTCCTGGTAGGGCCACCCATGCCGGTAAGGTCGAAGATGAGTAGTGAAGCAAAGGACAGCTCAAGGGGAGTAAACCTGAAAGAATCCGAAATCTAAGGTGAAAGAAACCGTGCTGCAAAATGAATGGTCATGCGTAGTTGATCGCTAATGGTTCCCTCCGGATACCTGGCGTCCTTCGGTTGTATTTAGCCTCTCTGTGGCAAGGGTGCACTACCACAGTTATACACAGTACATCCCAACTCGTGGGAATTATATGGATACCCCAAATAACCCAGAAAATACGGAGACTCCTAACTCCAACGAAATAGGAAATGATATGAATACAGAGACGACGGGACCTATCCCTCGGTTCTTACTCATTAAGAGATTGGATGGGGAGGATTTTTCGAAAGTCAGCCCTTTTCTGATCAGTAAAGTTATGTATGGTTTGATTGGCAATACGAGAGAGACAAGGAAAGTAAGAGATGGTATCCTAGTGGAAACCTGTTCAAGAGCACAGTCATTACGGTTGATGAAAGTTAGCAAACTCTCAGACTTCGAAGTACAAGTAACCCCTCATGGAACGTTGAATAATGTCAAAGGTGTCGTGTACTGTAAAGATTTTCTCAACTGCACTACTGAAGAAATACTAGAAGGTCTCAAAGATCAAGGTATCATTGCAGTGAAACGCATGAAAACAAAAAGAGAAGGAATTATTATGGAAACTCCCAATCATATTCTCACATTTGATTCACCAGTTCTACCCAACAATATTCGAGCAGCTTTCTACAACTTGAAAGTTCGACCATATTTTCCAGCCCCAATGAGATGTTTCAAATGCCAACTTTTTGGTCACATGTCATCATGGTGCCAGAAAGATCAAATCTGTGTATGTGGGAAGCCATCTCCCACAGGAACAGACTGCGAAAAACCAGAGGTATGCGTTAACTCTAAAGGACCACATCCAGCTAATTCAAGACAATGTCCGCAACTGAAAATCGAGCAAGCTATCCAGAAAGTTAAAATTCAAGACCGAATTCCCTATCGCGAAGCGAGAAGAAAAGTACAAATCACAACACCTACGACAGGTGTTACATACGCTCAGTCTGTTCAAACTAGTCACGCCAACGTGAACGATATTGTTGCTAGAATAATTCCTCACCTGTCAAAGGTGATTAAAGATCTATTGGGATCATCTACCCTCCCCCCGCCTACCCCTCCCCCCACCTACCCCTCCCCCCACCTAGCCCTCCTCAATCCACAACCTCCACGTATCACCCCCCACCACCACCCACACCCAAAACTCCGCTTCCCCGAATCAAAAGGAAGCGATACAACGCCAGAGGTTCAAATGTCAGCTCTGAGGAAGATTCAGAGGGTAGTATATACTCCTCAACCACTCTTCCCAGAGTACTAAAAAGAAAAAAGGATGGCCTAAGGGCAAACCTCGAAAATAAAATAATTTTTTTTTGTATATACATTTATTTTATTCTGTATACCGATTGTCCACAAATACACATTACCTTCACATTCATTCTGGAAAACGTAATATTCTGGAATTGTAACGGTTGTATGACCCACTACCCGGAACTCAAAAAAATTCTCAATGAAAGGACACCGTTCTGCATATGCCTACAGGAGACTCACCTGAAACCTCGAGAGAATTTCTCTTTGAGAGGATATAGTAGTTACAGGTAGGATGTTATTCCTGATCTTAGAGCCAGAGGAGGTGTAGCTGTCTTCCTCAAGGATAATATCCCCCACCGGAACATTCCTATACAGAGCAGATTACAAGTGGTCGCTGTCCAAGTTTATTATCCGATGAAATTCTCGATTTGTAATATCTACTTACCTGATGGTGACTGGAATATTGAAGATCTGGAAAATATTGCTGACCAGTTACCAGCCCCCTTTTTGATTGTAGGAGACTTCAATTCCCATAATCCATTGTGGGGCTCGAACAGATTGGACAACAGAGGCAAAACTATCGAAAATTTTATCGATGAAATGAACCTTATTCTCCTAAATAATGGTGAGGGCACTTATGTAAACCTGAGATCCAACTCTTTGTTAGCTATAGATTTAGCCATGTGCTCGCCAGTTCTCTCGACATCTTTACAATGGAACTGTTTAGGAGATCATCTTACAGACCATTTCCCAATTTCAGTTGAATTTGCTGGACGATTCATTCCTCAAGCATTGCCCAGACGATGGAAATTGGGAAATGCTAACTGGGATCTGTACAGACAACAATTGGGAAACTTACAGCTGCCAGATACAGATATTGACGAAGCCATAGAACTAATCAGTAGGGAGATTTTGTCAGCAGCGGAAATATCAGTTCCACGATCTAGTGGTCGTAAAGGTACCAAATCAACTCCCTGGTGGAATGACATCGTTGCCAAACATGTGGCAGATAAAAATGACGCATTGTCTACTCTGAAACGTTCACCCACAGAAGAGAACACTATTGCGTTCAAAAAAGTACGTGCAAAAGCAAGGCGCGCCATACGTGAGAGTAAAAAAGCTTCATGGGAAACTTATGTCTCCACTATCACAGCTAGAACACCCGCATCGGAAGTATGTACAAAAATTCCTAGAAAAGAGATTCACGGATGCACCACATGTCTTGGAAATTGATGGCCAACTCATAATTAACGAAGCAGAGATTGCTGAGCATTTAGCTAAACAATTTGTGTATGCCAGTAGCTCCGAACACTACGATCCCGAATTCCAGATTCATAGAGAAGCAGAAGAGCAAGAAATTGACTTTCAGGAAGAAAACATATCCAACTACAATCAACCCTTCGACCTGCTAGAATTGGATAATGCACTTTCTGAAATGAAAGACTCTTCACCAGGAGTAGACAATATTGTATATGAATTTATGAGACAGTTACCAATTTCATCAAAAAAAATACTGGTAGATCTATATAATAAAATCTGGATCGATGGCACATACCCCGAGAAATGGCGTGAAGCCATAATTATTCCTGTACTCAAAATAGGGAAAGACCCGAAACTCACAAGTAGTTATCGACGCATTTCACCCACAAGCTGTCCTAGCAAAGTTCTGGAGAAGATGGTTAGCATCAGACTTATGTGGTACCTAGAATCCAATCATCTCTTATCAGATGCACAGTCCGGTTTCAGGAGCCACAGATCTACAACTGACAATCTTGTTCTGCTAGAGAAAGAAATCCAGGATAGCTTTTCCCACAGAAACCACACAGTAGCAGTTTTTTTCGACCTAGAAAAGGCATTCGATACAACTTGGCGTTACAATATTCTCGACCAACTCCGAAAGTGGGACCTAAAGGGAAAACTTCCAATTTTCATTGCAAGCTTCCTCGCACAACGAGAATTCCGTGCCAGGAATAAATTGACTTCCTCAGAACTACATGTACTAGAAAATGGAGTGCCCCAAGGATCTACCCTGAGCGTAGTACTATTTGCTATTGCAGTCAATGGACTTCTAGATAATCTCAATCCAACAGTGGGAAGATGTTTATACGTTGATGATTTAACGATATTCTATTCGGCATCATCTATGGACGACATAGAGCAAACTCTTCAGGAAGCTATAAATAGCCTTTGTAATCGAACGATGACTTTGGGGTTCAATTTCTCAGCTGCAAAAATCAAATGTGTTCACTTCTGTCGACTTAGATCAGTTCATAATGATCCGAAACTGAAACTGTCTGAACATGAACTAGTATGCAGCGAGTCTGTCAAATTTCTAGGAATGATTTTTGATGGAAAATTGAATTGGGACTTACATATAAACGATCTGATACTGAGATGCAAGAGAGCACTTAACCCACTGAAAGCATTAGCTAGTATTAATTGGGGATGTGACAGAGAAATACTTCTGAGGTTACACAAATCATTTATATTATCCAAGATTGACTATGGCTGCTTCGCATATGGGTCAGCTCGTGAGTCCAGATTGAAAAAATTGGATAGTATACAGTGTCAGGCTTTAAGGATCGCACTAGGGGCATTTCGCACGAGCCCATATTTATCACTATGTTGTGAAGCAGGGATTCCCCCACTGAGATATAGAAGACTGCAACTACTCACGAACTATAGCTCAAAACTATGTGCACTTCCAACCCACCCTAATTACCTACCAAAAATTACAGAAGACTATGAACACTATGAACAACGGCCAACTATCACCCGTCCTGCTGGAATCAGACTTGCAGAATTCATCAATAAAATTGACTATTCCTTCTCGAGGAGTTATACCATAGGTCCGTCCGAAGTGCCTCCCTGGGAAATTGCCCCTCTCGATATATGTCTCGACCTCCAGAAATATAAAAAAGGTGAATTCAGCAGGATTATCATCCTCATGGAATTCCATAGAATCATTCACAGCTACTCAGATTGTCACATCATCTATACAGACGGATCGAAGACTGACAACGGATCTGGATGTGCCATATCAAGTTTGGGAATTTGCCATTCATGGACATTACCATGTGAAGCCAGTGTTTATACAACAGAACTATATGCTATTTTACAAAGTACAGGATTTATAGAATTCAACACATACAACAAATTCGTTGTTTGCACCGACTCCCTGAGTTCTATACAAGCACTACAGAACCCGTTTAGTAGAGATCCACTGGTACAAATAATACTTGCCCGTATACATTGGCTGAGAACACAAAATAAATCAATTTCATTTCTCTGGATTCCTAGTCATTGTGGAATAGCTGGTAATGAACTTGTTGACAGTGCTGCCAAAGAAGCTGCTCAAGAGCTTGTTGCTGGGGATATATATATATCAGGGTTGATGATATAAAAACCCGTTTGAAACACGCTATCTTAGGACAATGGCAGATAGAATGGGACAGAACTGAGTCAAAATTGAAGGAAATAAAGCAGAAAGTTCATCTACATACGCCGCTATCATACTCATGCAGAAGAGATCAAGTTGTTATTACCCGAGCACGGATAGGACATACAAATTTGACCAACCTATTTATGCTTGCAGGAGATCAACAACCTAGATGCCAACACTGTAACAGAAGACTTACTGTCAAACACATACTCATACAATGCCCAGAACATCAAGCAATCAAACAAAGAATAGGAATAACGAACACCTTACAAGCATGCCTGGAAAATAACATGAGTACTGTATCCCGAACACTTTTATTTCTGAAAGAGACTGCAATTTACAAAAAATTATGAAACAGAAAAGAATAACTCATCTTGATGACTACAATGAGTGAAGGCTAATGACCTTAGCAGTCGATGCCTCAAAAAAAAAAAATATGAATTTTGGATCTCTGAAACGGCTCTAATGACTTGGATCTAGGCGTCTTTTTTAGAAGAAGGCGTTTTAACAAATAATAATAATAATAATGATGTGAATTTTTGGATCTCGAAAACGGCTTCAACTTTTTGGATCAAATTTATTATTCAGATGAGGTATTGATACTTAGTTGATCTATATAGGCGTCTTTTCTGAAAAAAGGTTATTTTACTAATAATAATAATGATATAAATTTTTGGATCTCCGGAAACGGCACACTGTATATGGCTATAGGTAAAGTATAGTACGTAATGCGTGTTTCAAAGCAATTACGCACTCATGGAATTATGCACTCGCCGATACGCGGCTTCGTGCGTTATTTTTCCATTCGTGCGTAATATGCCTTTTGCAACACATGTTACGCAATATCCTATTACTCACGGCAAAACCCACAGTTTGATTTCTCGAAAACGACTCAATCGATTTCGAAGAAATTTTGTATGTAGATAGGGTTTTGTTTTTTTAGTTTATCTACAGTGAGTTTCAAAAAGTTTGTACCATATGGAAAACTTTTTTATGCATTTATCAGAATATATTCATATCATAAAAGCTGGTGCTTCGTGAAGAACTTGTATGTGAGTTATCAAAATTCTGAATTTCCAAACGGTGTAGAGAGACAACAAAACATTTTTAATCAAGAGTACACTATCCTTATTTTCTATATTATCGAAGAAGTTTATTTAGAGAAGTTGTTTAGAATCGTAAACAATATTGAGATTTGAAATAAAAGCCACCTATGCAACAATTTTTTCCTTATTTTTTATGGTTCTAGATAGAGTTCTAGTATCTCATTTGCACCTTAGGCGTATCCTTCATATTCCTACAACATTTCAAGGCGAAATTTGGTACAATTCATAATTTATTCAACATTTCAACGCAAAATTTGGTACAATTCATCATTTATTCAATATCGACGTTTCTTGAAAATTGTTTGAATTTTTACTAGTTACTATATATGTATGTCCATAATAACAATCAGTATGATTTTATGAAAGGAGATTATTGAATAATTCAATTGATTATTTGTAAACGATTCATGATGTATAAGTTACTTAAAATCTCCAAAACTAAACGATGTTTGTAAAAGCTAACGTTATTGTTGCCAGAGGGAAAGAGAGATGAATAGGGACAGATAGAGAGAAAGCGGAATATGTTTTCAGTGCATAGGGACAGAAGTAGAATATTCATTCAATCTCAAGCGAAAGAATTTTGGCACTCTGTTATCAAATTTGATTTCAGAATTAGCAAATTCTGCGTTGATCGTGGAGGAAGAATCTCTCTATGCATAGGGAAACAATCATGGGAGAGGCAAGAATGGGACTTCTAAGGCAACAAAATACGAGCAACAGATCGGATCACAATAAGATTAAGGAAATAGTGGGAGGCAACATTCTCGAAATGAAACCAACGGACCACATGGTTCCTAGGTACTTCTCTTTAACATTAACTTCGAGGTTATTATACAAGATCGAAGGGAATGGACAGATGACAACATCAGGGGCAAACCTGGAGAGAGGATCTGGTATACGGACGGATCCAAAACCAGGGAAGGAACTGGTGCTGGAATATACAGTGAGGGGAGAAACTCCCAAATCAGCGTCTCACTAGGAACAAACACCTCTGTATTCCAGGCAGAGATGTACGCTATCTTGCAATGTGCGAGAGAGATCAATCTGAGGGAAATGCGCAACGCACGGATCAAAATATGCACTGACAGCCAGGCGTCACTGAAGGCTCTTATGAACCCGAAAGTGACATCAAGACTGGTATGGGAATGCCGCGAAGAACTCAGTGTTCTCTCAGAACACAACAAATTAATTTTGATGTGGGTTCCAGGACACTGTGGCATCGAGGGCAATGAAAAAGCTGATGAGTTAGCCAGAAAGGGCTCATCAACTCCATATATTGGCCCAGAACCCGCACTCGGGGTTAACAAATCCGACATTCGAGGATGCATTCGGGACTGGGTCAAACGAAAACAAAGAGAGAGATGGAACGAAGCCCCTCTCATGCACCACGGGAAAACATTTATCAAAGAACCGTCAAAACACAAAACTGAAGAACTGCTCAAGTTGAGCAGGAATCAAGTTAGAACAATAACGGGCCTTCTCACTGGTCACAGTCCAATGAGAAAACACCTGCACAATATGGGACTGTACAACGGAGAACTTTCCTGCAGACAATGTGGTAAAGGAACAGAAACAGCCAAACACGTACACTGTCAGAATGCGAGGCACTAGACCGCAAGAGACAGGCAATATTCGGAAAGCCTAGGCTAACCTCCGAAGAATACAACACCCAACCGGTGAAGAACCTGTACAGACTGGTACAGGGAACTAGAGTTACGGAGTGGGTGATGTAAAACTAACCCGGAAAGCACAAAAAGCCCAAGAGGCTGAGGTGCAGCTGGCGAAAGGACCAGCATCCAAGGGGAGAAAAAAAAATGCATAGGGAAGTATAATAATAATAATAATAATAATTTGTCCTTTACATTTCATTTTGCTGTATAAAAGGGCATAATTCAGTCACCCCTATCCGAGGACATCGGACATTCTACTATACAGTAATGGTATGTCCAGTTTGCATATGTTATAACAATTAGATCAGAGCAAAAACAAAAACAATAATTCGAAAACACATTAATATTTACATTTCTCGAAAGGACGGTTTCATTTCGTTTCAAATCCATATTATATTAGTGAATAATTATATTGTATATCATTCCAAGCATCTTTAGTTCAAAATTTGATTGTGCTATATCCTATTGTCACTATTATCACAAATAGAAATTAAGTTATAACAATTTGACAGGACATTGCAGTCTCAAATATATTTGCCGAAGAACTCGAATGAACATAGCCAGAACAATAATCGAAATTTTGAAACTATAATGCGTGTCGAACCTAATATTAAAAAAATTATCCTGTGGTCTGCCAACTGTGTTCCGCAAAATCCTAATTCGATTTTTTCATTTGCTATAGGCACATTTTCGGAACTCCAGATTCAGAGCTGATAGAACACAAGCACAGTAGACTAGGCCATGGAAATCGACAGTGCTAAAAAATCAAAATTATGGAGATGTATGTCTCTCTTCTTTACTCAATTGAATATTTTTTTTGAATTAGTTATTGTGTCAAATTAGGTTATAATTATTTCTACCCGAAAAAATTGGTACAATGAAAAAGTTCAGTGACTCAATGAATATTTTTATCAATATTGGTCCAATGAACGCAATCGTTATGTCAATGTACCACTGGTTATCCATACTATGAATACGGATCTTAATAATATCAATGACTGCTTTCATTGATATCATGATCAAGTACATTAAATAGGTTCGTTATGGTAATGAATTCCATTCATCAAACGAAGGAAGAGTGTTCACCCAAGCAATAAATTGTAAAATAAACTGTATTCATCAAATTAGTTATTATTGTCCATTCTTCGAATGAATGCTGTATGATTGATATAATGATTCAGATTAGTTCGACGATGGATATTTTTCATCAATCCAATGAACGGTGATTATTAAGTATCGGTTATTCCTTGATTCAATAATTGATATACATTAAATCTATGTTTCAGTTTATTCTCGTGATGCTTTCACACATTGAACTAATTATTTTGTTTATCATTTGAATAAGTAGTATTTATTCAATCATTGCATATCATTCGTAAATGCAATGAAGGCCTCCCACCTATATTGAGCATACAGTGAGTTTCCGAAAGATATGCAAAATAATTAACATGCATTCATCAGAACATCGCAATCCTGATTGGAAGGCGTATCTCCAAGTTATCTTTTATTTCGGCTGGCTCCTTTCGGAGCTCTTCGGATGTCTCTGTAGTCTGTGCTACCTGAGAAGATGCTCCATCGATCGCTTCCGTCTGCTTAAGTTAACCGGCTCTGTGAAAATAACGAAGTCGTGCGGAGTGGTCCCTCTAGTGGAGGCGCTGTGTACTACCAGCTAAAGCTAACTTGCCAGCAACGGAGATTTCTATGTGAGGATTCGGCTGAACAGATGCCGGCAAAATTTATGAGTATATTTAAACACGAGATTGCTTGGTTCGACATAAGGCTTATTATTATATTCATGAACATATTAATTACGGAGTTATAGAATGGGAGGAAAATGTTGCTTCTATCTGCCTAACAAAACTTGGACTAAGTAACTTCGTTACACCTTCTATGATCTTTCCATAGCCCCAATAAAACCTGTGTGTAGATCTGAAAATAGATTATCATTGATTTCGATAAACTTGGATCCATTGTAACAGTAAAATCATCTCTGGGACCATTAATTACGTTCATTGATATGATGAACAATTTCAAATGGATTCAGTGTACCCCTTTCATTACCCCAATGAACTTTTCCATAGCAGCAACGAAACCTGTTCATAAATGTAAAAAAAGATCATCTTTGATCTCAATGAACTTGAATCATTGACCCGATGAAAAATGTATTGTGCCAATGAACGGAAAGGTAATAAACGGTATTCTTTGATATAATGTACCACATTTCATTCATAAAATAGTATACATTGTTTCAATGTACTTCGTTCTTCATCTCCATGATCTTTTCCATAGCCGCAATGGAACATGTTCATAGGTCTGAAAATAGATCATCATTGATCTCGATAAACTTGAATTCATTTTAACAATAAAAACAGTGCTCTGGGACCATGAATTATGTTCATTGATGTGATGAACAATTTCAAATTGTTTCAGTGTACCACATTCCTCACCTCAATGAACCTTTCCATAGCAGCAACGAAACCTGTTCATAAATATAAAAAACCATCAAATTTGATCTCAATGAACTTGAATTCATTGTATCAATAAATACCTTCGTACATCAGTGAATGTTTAATCATTATTACGATGAAAAGTTAGTTGTGCCAATGAACGGAAAGGTAATAAACGGTATTCATTGATATTATATAACACATTTTTTTCATGAAATAATATACATTGTTCCAATGTACTTTTTTCTTCATTTCAATAATCCTTTTCAAAGCCGTAACGAAATATGTTCATAGGTCTGAAATTAGATCATCATTGATCTCAGTGTACCCCTTTCCTCACTTCAATAAACTTTTCCGCAGGAGCAACGAAAACTGTTCTTAAATGTAAGAAACGATCATCTTTGATCTCAATAAACTTGAATTCGTTGTATCAATAAATACCTACAAAAGTAAGTGAATTCATTGCCACGATGAAAAATGTATTTTGCCAACGAACGGAGAGGTAAAAAATGGTATCTATTGATATAACGTACCACATTTTTTTCAGTGTATATCCACAAAATAATCGTAATGACACTTTCCGTGTTCTATATCAAAATGCAAGCATACTTTAAATTCATTTCAACTAATTTGTTAATTAAGCTACAGTTTTATGAATGTATCTTCAATATTCAGAAGAGTTCGCTAAACAAAAGTATATGGACAGTTCATTGTTCGGCAAAATCTCAAACTTTGAAATTCGTTTATCTCGAAACTGTAATACAGGTATACAGAATATTATCATTCTCACCTGACGATCTGTATCTGGTATTGACAGAATGCACGTCTCCTCTAAATAAAAATTTACGGAATAAATATGCTGGTACTTTCGATTTAATAACATCGTAACAGAAACAACTCATATTCAGTAGCCAACTTTGCTCCATTGTTAACCAATTTGTTTGTTTGTGAGATATAGAGTTGCGTTTTCTTATTCCGTAAATAAACCGTGCACATGCATTCTGTACGAATGTATGAAGCTGTATAGGATAATTTTTAGAATTCCATGCCCCATTTATCAGAAACCAACGCGTATTCTCCTATTATCATGATTTGAGAGGAATAGTGTAGACACGTTCAAGATCTAAAATGTGCATTCTCATCTCAATGCACCTTAATTATTGTCTCGTAAATTAGGAATATGTCCCTTGAATAAACACTGCTCATCAAATTGTCTTGTTGATGTGTCTGGAGGCTTAAGTGAGAATTTATATTGGGAAGAGTATCTTGATACCACGTGTGTACTAATTCATTGAAATCACTGGCGTCGGTAAGTTGTTGGTGTATGGGGTGGTCAACTTTTACGTGCATTCAAGAAGCTATCTCATGTCATATCTCATCTTTCAACGAAATACTTCGTAGGATTCTGTTTTTTCAATTCAAGGATGTGACGAACAACGTGAGATTTGACGGTTGTATGCCACATTTGAATCCGTTTTTATACAGGTTCCTGTATAATTTCCAGTGGATATTTTTTGAGTATTGATCTTGCGTGAGCACAGCCTTTGTAAATAGTGAATATTCTTTAATTCAGTAAATTTGTATTCGGCAGGGCCACTGGCGGGAAAGTTTTGCGATAGTTTGCGACAATTTCCGCATGAAATATCGAAACTTGTTTGCCCAGGCCTAATAGATTTACATCTTTGGCTTGGTTCCGTAGCCATCAGTGTAGACAGCGATTCACACCACCTGTCGATTATATCTAGGGCTGACTGTGTAAGCTCCTAGATTGTCCTTGCAAATTTGCCTTTTGCAATAATCGCGAGGTCGTCGGCATATCCTAGGCAATCAAAGCCTCTGGAAGATAACCTTTCAATTAATTCGTCTATTCATCTATAAATGTTGTCATGGCTATCTCTTCCAAGGACTTCATTAGAAGCCTGTTGAGGTCATTCAGTGCTGAGTCTGTTGACTTGCCTGGTTGATACGCATATTGGCGATCGTTGAGCGAGCTTGTTTGTAGTACCTCATCTCTTATGTCTCTATCTATCAACCTTTCGAACGTTTTGAGCGAAACAGACATTAAACTTATGGAACGATATGCCTTGGGTGACTTGTCGCCTATTCTCCCTGCTTTTGGGAGATATATGACTTTCACTTCTTGTCACATCGTAGGTATATGTCGTAGTGCTATGCTGTTTATAACCAAAGGATTACTTGGTTATTTTCTTTGAAATATGATTTTTATTTAAAGTTTTGCAAAATTGCTTGTAAAGTTTTTTATTTTCGAATTCAACCGTTTCTATGTATATAATAATATTGTCGATTGTTCTACCGAAAAAATGCCCAAGTGACATTGACAAATTGAATCACTTATAGTTCAGGAAATATAAAAACACCTCTGCTCATTCCACCGGACCGTTTTATTATTTTGAGCCATTTTTTCTCAGGACAGCTTTCTTCGTAGGCTTCGACTATTGCCTTGTCCACTTCAGTCGTGGGCCGCTCGAGAGACTCACTGAGTGACGTTGAGTATCTTTCCCAGTTGGTCTCTCCTTGGTTTTTATAATTAATAGAACAAACGACTTACCTGTAGGAAGTTCGTTCTATATTATATGAGATATACTCGTCCAATTAGAATACACACGTAGTCACACAATCGTGACTTTGTCGAGCACAATTTCTTTAAAGATCTGACTAAGCAAAAAAAGGAATAGACCACTTCTTATCGCTAGCCGACGGTACCTACCCATGAATCATTACACTGGATGATAAATAAAAAAAATAGATATATTAGTTTAAGGGAGGGGTAGGGTGGGATTCTAATTGGACGAGTATATCTCATATAATATAGAACGAACTTCCTACAGGTAAGTCGTTTGTTCTATTAATTATATTTCGATATACTCGTCCAATTAGAATACACACGTAGTTATTTAAAGATCTCATATAGATATTTTATTTATTTATCAATTATCAACTACATTCATTATAATCTATAATAACATCTCTGTTCGTAATAACAAGAACATGTAAGATTATTTGTTATTATTATTACAATTTTTTTTTTTTTTTTTTTTTTATTTATTTATTTATTTTTTTTTTTTTCAATCTCCATGGGAACAAGGAGAAACACAAAAAAAAAATATTACTTAGAATTAGATGCTATATATTCTACAAGATTACATTCTTCTACAAGAGGACGATTGTAAAATCTAGCAAATACTTCTGATCTTTTCGTCCACCCAGCTGAATTTTTTATTGAGTCAATGTTCATTCCAGCTCTATAAGCCGCGGATGTAGAAGCATGCCTAGTACTATGGCTTTTAAATATTGATATATCTATTCCGCTTGACATCATGACATCCTTAATCCAGCGGCTTAATGATTGAGTCGAGGCTTTATGAAAGGGTTTTCGATAGGTTAAGATCAAATATTCTTCCTTATTTCTTATTGCCTTAGAAACCTCTAAATACTTGACTAAAGTCTTAGCCACACATAAGTCCGGATGATTTTCGAAAAAATTTTGTTTCAATATAGGTTGTACCCGATTGAATCTTGAAGTTTTCAACATATCTGTGAACTTAATTTCCACACCATTGTCACTAATTTTAATATTCTTCACCATAATTTTGGAAATCGTCTGAGTTCTTTGTCCTGACGCTAATACTAATAATACAACTAACTTTTTAACCAATTTTTCTAATGACAAATCTTCCAAAGGATACCATTTTTTAATGCAATTCAAAACATGAACTGGATCCCACGTTTCGTTATACCTTGGAAAACTAGGTCTTTCACGAAATGCTCCCTTCAAAAAACGTTTTATCAACATTTCATCAGTATTAGAAATATCTAATATAAACGCTAATGCGGACTTATGTGTGTTTAACGTAGCATAGGAAACATTCTTTAAAAAAATTTCTTTCAAAAAGGAAATTATGTTACCAACACTTACGGAATACACATCTATTTTTTGTCTTTTACAATATAACCACCACTTACAAAGTGTTCCACAGTATTGACGCAGGGTGGAATTACTGATCGATTTTATCAAAATTGGAAGAGCATCCTCAGGAATCCCTTTCTTTATAAACGATCCCCGGATAATCTCGATACCACTAGGGGGATGTTCCTCCACAAGGGGTGGCTGGTGCTAAAGGGCGATAAAAGTAAATATTCAAAGGGTTCAAAAATTATTGGATCTACTATACAGAGTTTTATAAATAAAGAAAACCATGGCTGATTAGGCCAGTAGGGAACAACCAATATACCTACTGCCTTATCCTCTATAATTTTCTTGAGAGTGCGTCCAATTATCGGAAAAGGTGGAAATGCATAAAAAAATAATGATGAATCCCATGTGAAGGTAAATGCATTTGACGTCAGAGCTCCCGGGTCTCGCATCCAGGAAACATAAGTGTCACATTTCTTGTTTAATCTCGAAGCAAAGAGATCTATGTTTGGTTTACCAAATTTTGACACAATCTTTGAATATATTTCGTCATTTAATGAATATTCTGATTCTATTGATATAATTCTTGATTGTTCATCTGCCACAACGTTTTCTTTCGAAGCAATATAAGATGCGTATAACATTATTTTGCGTTTCTCACACCAAGTCCAAATATCTCTGCTGATTTTATTTAACAAGTGATAGCGAATACCTCCCATCTTATTAATGTATGCTATAGCTGTTTTATTATCAACACGCAAAAGAATGTTGCAGTTTTTTGCTTCTGGTGCAAAACATTGTAGGGCATAAAAAACTGCTAATAATTCGAGAGAGTTTATGTGATACTTTGCTTCCTGTCCACTCCATAATCCCCGGGAGACCTTATCCTTGCAGGACGCCCCCCACCCGGTTTTTGACGAATCAGTGTAAATTACATAATCATATTTCTGACATTCAATTGAATTGAGAGACTGTCTTATATGTTGCTTCCACCACAATAGCTCGTGACGAGAAATATTTGAAATTTGCATTTTTGAATCATAACATCCATTCGAATGTTTAAGTGCTAGATATTTCTCACGTTCCAATATTTTCATGTGAAACCAGCCATATTGGACCGCTGGACAAACTGCAGTTAGAGTCCCAATGAGTTTTGAAAAATCCCTAATTTTACAGGTTTTCTTAAAGTAAAATTTATTTATCATGTTCATTATGGATTCTTTTTTATCGTCTGGTGCGTACATAGTCATATCAGAACTGTTATATATGAATCCCAAATATTCACAAATTTGTGAAGGAATCAAATGAGACTTTTCAAAATTTATTATGAATCCAAGTCTGTGTAAAGTTTTTAAAACACTAGTTACATTATTTTCGACCTCTACATAAGAGCTCCCAAGTAATAAAATGTCATCTAAATAAATGAGGCATAACATCCCCTGTTTCCTGAAATGATGAAATACAGGTTTAAGAAGTTTCGTAAACATATACGGGGCTGTTGCTAAGCCCATAGCTAAACAATTAAATTGATAAAGTTTTTCCTTAAATTGAAAACGAAGATATTTTTTATGGTTTGCATATATTGGTATCATATAATACGCATCTTTCAAGTCAATTGTAGCCATGAAGCAGTTTTTTGTAATTAAATCTTTAACACTTTTATAATTGTCCAACTTGAAATGAGGTGGTGATATAAATCGGTTTAAGCCTTTAAGATTGAGGATGAACCTGTCGGTTCCGTTAGCTTTGGGAACCAGAAAAAAATTCGAAAGAAATTGACCATTTGATGGTCTACACTCACTTATAATACCTTTTGTCAGTAAGTCTGAGATAACAGGTATTAATTTTGTAATTTCACATTTTTGTAGCTGTGGACTCGAATAAACATATTGAAAAGGCTTTTGAATAAATGGAATTTTGTAGCCAGTAATCCAAGACAATATGTTTTGATCTGTAGTGAAAAAATGCCAAGCATTTGTATAAAACTTTAACCTGCCACCGTAAGTGTTAGTACATACCTCTATTTCACATTGTTGCGTTTGTTGTAAGGTTTGTACGACTGTCTGAATTCCCGTTCCTTCTTCTGTGGCCTCTCTTTCATTTTTCCCTTGACATACTTGCGCTGGTAGTTTAAAGAAGCGCTTCTGCTTGGAGTTCTTTGAAAAGAGGAGCTAGATGCCGGTGGAAAATTTTTTGAGATGGGAAAGGTAGTTTTCATTTCCCTGCCTGTCTTCAACTGAGTTTTAACTTCTCTGAATTTTTCTGCGAAGTTCTTGCCACATAGAAACTCATCTGGTTTGCTTTCCTTAACGATTTTCCGGACTGTTGAATTCAGATTAGTTTCCACATGATATTTTCTATTTGTTGAAAGCATATTGAAAACACCACACATGTTTTTGCCTGCGTCCACCATAGATGGCAAAAGCTGACATTGGATGTCTGTAATAGGGCATTCGTCTCGTTTCAAAATAGCATCAATGCATTTTGCTAAAGCCGAAAGAGCTGAGCCTACTTGGCCTTGAATAGAAGAGAGATATTTATCTCCTTTTCGACCTTGTTCTGCCAATGAAGATTCCAATTCAGGGTTTAATAAAGGTGCCCTTAAATAAGGAATATTCCTAGGAATGGGATATTTCTTTTCAAAAACGTCCTTGTCACTTCTCTCAACCCCTAGAGTGAGATATTTGCTCCAACGATCCGCAAGAGCCTGATGTACTTCATTACCATAAATAACATCGTTACCGGATGGCTCTTCTCCTAACAACTTCAAAATTTCGGAGTCTTGCTCTTGGTCTCCTGGCTGACCATTTGTTGTCCCAACCGGGTCAATGGGTACTGTCAGTTGTGGGGTTTCATTTTCAGAACCATCTGACGACTCTGAAGTAGAAGTCGTAATGGAATCACCTGAAAAAATAACGAATGGTATTACCCGAAAAAAAAAGACGAGAAAAGCCATGTCGTCACTCATTTCGGAACCACCCTGTAGGCATTGAAAACTATGTGTATATATTGGAATTATCTGAACAATGTGAAACAATTGTCAGAACCAACCGGGTGGAATTACCCAAACTATGATATAAAACAAAACATATTTGGAACCAGTCGTTCATATTGCCTGTACATGAGTATATATTGGAATTATCTGAACAATATAAAATATGTTTCAGAACCAACCAAATGGAATTACCCCCATGGGAACCAGTTATTTGCTTACTTGATATTATGCGTTGTCGCCGACGGCTTTGTTGTCTTTCGAGGTTCGCTAACTTCTTCCGTAACTTTCTTCTTTTCCTATCTAAGTCACTAACATCACTGTTTGCACTAGATACTTTACTCCGTTTAGGCATTTTGCACAAAGAAAAACAAAATTAAATGAAGAGCGGAAATATACGTATTGTCTCGACAAAGCACAAAAGTGTAATGATTCATGGGTAGGTACCGTCGGCTAGCGATAAGAAGTGGTCTATTCCTTTTTTTGCTTAGTCAGATCTTTAAAGAAATTGTGCTCGACAAAGTCACGATTGTGTGACTACGTGTGTATTCTAATTGGACGAGTATATCGAAATATAATTGACTAAAGTACGCGGTGGGGTAACTAGATCGTATAATATATGATGTATAATAATATAATCATGTGAAATATTTTTTCAAGGTTTTTGTTTGAATTTCAAGTTTTGCACGATTTCGGACCTCATTAAATAACTTGTATGTAATTTTTGAATGAGTGACCTGTACCTTTATTTTATGATAATAAGGTATGCGCAGAGTTCTGGGGGAATCCAATGAATTAATTCAATATTGAATTAGAGTTTTGCAGTGAAAAAGTGGGTTTTTCCCCAGTCAGCTAAAATATGCCAATTTACAAGTAGTCCTCGAAACCGAACGGTTCGTCGTAGAAAAAAACTTGTAAAGTAAACTTTCATTCCTAAAAGAAAGGTTACCAACGAAAAATTTGTAGTTTTCAACTTATAAGCAATAAACCGCAGAAGAAAGAGATTGTTTAGGTTTTTTTGCATTTTGTTCAATGTTCCGTCACCAAAATTTGTTAGTAAACCTCAGATTCGGATTCAGCACGCCAAAAAACATAGAGAATGGAAGATTATTTGTTTCAGATTAGGAATCATTTCCCAATTCAGTGCTAAGTATGAAGTTTAAAATGTTTATTCGTAGCTGTTTATTATATAATTCCATATGGGATCGTTATGTGACTAGCATGCATGCCTCTTCTGGTAATTCTCAATTTTTTGTTATGATAAGGACAATGATGGAATAACTATAAACTAGCTAATTGATGACATTTTTGAGGATCTAATATCCGACAGAAATCATGGTATCTACAAAAATTACAGAAAACGATTGAGAAATCGAAAAAGAGTTATTATATACATTTTGTGCCTGCTATGCTGCTACACTTATTTTACGCAGAAATAGAAGCAGGAGTTCCCCTGTTGAATTTTCATGAGTCGTACTAACTTTCCCATGAATTCGAATGAAATAATATACCTATATATTTTTTTCAATTTGTTTATTAGTCTTATCAACTTCGAAGGTTATTAAAGAAGGAATTAAAAATAAAATAACAATGAAATAACTAAGTTCACAGTAACTGGGATCTCGATAGTGTTATTCTGAACCTAATTGTTCATGCGTACATAGAGACATAGGATTTCCCTATATTTGTAGAACGTTTCACTGTATTGTATAGGCATATGTCTATTGTTTCTCATCTAGACGTGTGCTCATCATCAGTTCTGTTTCTTATAATATATTAATTTACTTCGTTTATTGCCTTCAATTAGAGTTTTTCAATGAACTCAATTCCAATTTCTGCGTTTTTGCCGTTCGTTGAAAGAATGAACGCTGAGGAAGAGATATTCGTTATGTCTCCAAAGTGACCATATAAAAGATGACAAGCCTGAGTTCGACGTGTCGGTCTCGATGGAGCCCCTGACAGTGGTACGATTAATAATATTTCAGAAGAAAATGAAAATTACTTAATTTCTGCGGTGTTTTAGAAAAGTAAGCGAGCTTGTAAGCGAGCATCACCGACGAGGTAAATGTCCCTTTTTTTTCTAGATGGAATCTTAAAATTTAAATGTGTTTCAGGGATGCACTCTATATATGGCAATAGTATTCCAGATTGGCAGATCGTATATGTGCCTCATAAATCATGGTTGTTTCGAGGAAGACTGTATTTGCCTGAAAGTGAGGAATGAGTAGTTCCAATGGATTCGGCAACTTCCCAATCTACAACGTGCCAAGAAGGCATGGTAGGTTCCTCTACTAGGCTTTGGATATTTTTTATGGAAATCCAAACGGCCAAGGATGAAAACTAACCTAGGGTAATGTTCTAACCAGGTTTTTTCGCGCTTTTCTGGAAACCCACTGATCCCTTGTTATCCGATGAATCCATTATTCCAAAACAAAAGATGCCCCCGTATAACTACGAGAAGATGAAGATGACCACCCAAAGTGCCGACTTAAGAACCGGCACGGCATTTTTGCCGCACAACATCACGGGGTTGTCTTTGGACAGTTTGACTAAACTCCCTTCTTGCCCCACCATGTGGTCACTGAAAGCTGCAGTTTCATTTCTGTATTTCAATGTGCTGTCATGTCTCTTATAGTTTTATATATTTCTATATATTTTTAATTTAATAACTCTTTTTGAAGTTGAAGTCAGGCGATGTGGATCAGGAAGTCTGGCAGTGGTTATGCTTCGGATAAGTGATGACAGGCAAGGACGGACACATTTTCTGTAGGAATTCTCGACCTCGTTTGGGATCGCACGTTAAAAGATAATATCCTTGTCATTGCTTAGCTTGCACAAAACTCCTGAAGACTTCTAGGGGTTGCTAATAGGGTTGCAAAAATAAACAAACAATTGCAGGCCGCTCTATAGCGCTGTTTCTGCCAATTATCTAATGTGAAAATTTGATACACAAATATTGTCAAACATGACGGCCATAAAATAGATGAACTTCATTATGAAAAACGAGCTGATAATCATGATGATGGTGATAATTCTATTATCAATGAGTGAAGTTCAAGCTGGACTAATTATTATGATTCATCCGTCAACCGTTTCTCGACTGGAGGTTGTTGTAAAAGCTACAATACCAACCTTTAAACAGTTATATCAACCATAATCGGGGCTCAGTAAAACACCAGATATTACACAGTTTGTTATACAGTGAGGACCAAAAGTCCGCCCACCCCCCTCATTACTTCTTTACTTCTTTACATATTACAAAAAAATGTTGATTACATAATTTGTAGGGATTCATTCGATGTGTGACTTTCATTTATACATAGTCTCTCAAAAGAGCGCAGTGACTTAGAATTCATTTTTTTTGAAAAAGGAGACCTTGTATAACATTACATGACCGGTTACGGATACAAGTTTGATGCTGTTATATCCAATGACTAGCTCAATGTGTGTGAGTGAGAATTTATTGATCTGCCAGAAAAAAATTCTTTCTCCCACTCATTGGTTTTATGGATAAAAGAATATGCAATATCTCCGTAGTCTTAGAAATAACAGCATCAAACTTGGTATTATTGGATTCCTTATGATCAACCCTAACCGGTCATGAATGATATGGGGTCGTTCATTAATCACGTGAGGCTCGAAAGGGGGAGGGGGTTAAGAAAAAAATTACGATATATCACAAGGGGGATGGGGGTTATAGTGAAATGTCACGTGTATTTATTTTTTCGTTGAACGCGCGATTTCTAAACCGAAGAGCGGGGCGTGACTTTGACTTGCCGTTGCCAGGCAACGATTTCCTTGCGCGCCGCGATAACCGCCTGGCTCGGCGCGGCATGTCAGTCACCAGTAAGTCTGTAAATCCTTGCCGCGTATGTTTTGTCTTGAAATAATGAAACAATGTCTAAACTAGGAGATCTGTATAGAGACCTATGTGTAGAGTACAAGAAAGGAAAAAGCCTAGTGTGGCTCAGAAAGAATTTAATGAGTTGCGGGCTGATGCGAAACTAAAATATACCACAAAGTTGAAGTCTGACTAATCCGTGTTCAGAGGACAATGTTCATTAAATATATTCGTGTACCAGTACACATATTCAGTGTGACCAATTCACGATGGAAGCACTCTTATAGAACTTTTCAACTGATTAGAAAGTTTTTATTTTATTTTATTTTTTTCATTAGGTAGACATTGAAAAAGTCCACTAGGACACCAAATTTCATTAATAAATCTCTATTTTTAGGGAAGGCTTTTTGAATGTCTACCTACCTAACCTAACGAAAAAAAAAAATAATAATAATAATTCCAGTCGGTTGAAAAATGTAAGTTTTATAAGGGCGCTTCCATCTTAAATGGGTCACACTGTATATGTTTTTCACATGATTCCGACTATCCTTTATCATTTTTATACCAGACAACAACCTGCAACCTTAATGTCTGTCTGGACATTTTTATCACGGTGCTGAATTTTCCAGAATTAAATTTGATTACACCTATATTTAAAGATGATATTCTGAAATTTTTAAGATACTTCGTATCAAAAAAATACACGTGATTTTGGGTAGGGGGGAGGAAGGGTTAGACTAAAACCTCAAATTCCATTCAGTAAAAAGAAGGGAAGTTTTGGAAAAGGAGCTCTTCCTACAGGAGAAAATAATTTTACATACATTTTGCGAATAGTAATTATTTAGTATAATCGATAGAGAACGAACTAATCCTACGTACACTTTGGAGTGCGTGGAAATTGAATATAATTATATAACTTTTATATTGAAAACAAGTGTTTTATTCCAATGTCCAATTGTTCATTTTTATATCACGTTAGACAGTCCTCTACAGGGCCAACTTTCTTGACCGAGGGACGCAAGTGGGTTCCAGCGGATAAAATTGCATACACAGGGTTTATTGTCATTTTAATATGACCATATTGTCTAATTGAAGCTAGACATTAAGGCCTATTTATTTTTGATCTTTATTAACAATCTCGAATCTGAAATAAAGCATTCTAATTTTATCGCGTATGCAGATGACATGACGCCACTAGTGTCGGCAAAGAACACCGAATCTTTAAAAACTAAATGTGAAGTTGCCCTAATTAATGCCTCCAATTTTTTCATTGATCACAACCTACTTTTGAATCCACAGAAAACTAAAATTATTCGTTTCCACAATCATCAGAATAAAACTAATTAATTTTCAATAAATATAAATGATACAAACTTATCAAACCAAACCATAGTGAAATTTTTAGTCTTGCATGTAGACGAACATCTTAATTGGCAAACACATCGTTGTGAAAATTTGATCTCTAAATTGAATTCTATTCAGTACATGTTTAGAAACTTAAAGACTGTGTTAGAGCCCAACTCTGTAGCATATACTATGCAGCAGTTGAATCGAGACCGAGATGTGGCATCTGCTTGTAGGGCAACTCAACCATGGGCAAAAATGTTTTTATCAAACAAAAATACATTTTACGTTGCATTTCTAGTACTCCTAGAATGTCTTCATGTAGACCAATTTTTACCAATTATGGCATTTTAACTCTTGTTAGTTTATACATATATATGAATTAGCAGTTTAGATTTTCAGTTACAGAAATGATTTTAAAACAAAGATTCACCCAATATGAATACTCGGAAAAAAAATGAGATTCATCATTCATCATACCCTTATTGCCAGGATGCCAGGTATAAAATTACACAAAATTCTCCCAACTAAATCCGTCTTAGAATTTACCACATGAAATTTGAACATTTTTTTCCGTCGACCCGACCGTTCATTTATGATGTATTTTAGCGCACTCAAAATCGTTAATTAATGACGCCTGTTAATGAATGATTTTCTATTAATCAACGATTTGATTATATGCAACCCAACATACATTGCTCTAATACATTTTATATTGGTTAGTAGGTACTATCTGTCAATTTTCAAATAAAATTTCAGATAATTTATTTTCATCACACTAGTTGTCACTCACAATCATATATAGTCACGTGCCGTAGTGGTAAAGTTCGCCTAGCAGCCAACACTGAGGTCGACGGGTCAAAACCCACCGAGTGCATTTTTTTTCAATTTCAATTTAAAGCTAGATAATAAAATAAAACTACCACTAAGGAAAATTAAAGTATCTTTGGGTAGAGTCAATATAAATAGGAAATAGTGATTGTTTTTTATCGTATCGTTAAATAAATAAACATTGACTGTAAGATATCTCTATTCTCTCTCTACAAAGCATTGAGTTTCTACAACAATCTGCCAACGGCAATTAAAAATTCTGACTGTGATAGAATATTTTTTAACAAAATAAAATCTTTGCTGACTGAAAAATGTTACTATAACTATCAAGAATATTTGGATGATCCATTATTGTGAATTCTTTTACTTGTAGTGTGCTGTCATCTTGTTCCGCAATAAAACTTCAATTCACTGTTTTTAATTATACATGGGCCTGGTTCATTTGTACTCAGGTTATGATTTTATTTATACTGATAATCGTTTCACTTTTGAATATGTATCTTGTGTTGTGCTGTCGTCAGATCCGTTTTTATTTTATTTATACATATGATCGTTATTTAGTTAATTTTTACTCAATGACCTACAATTTTGTTTTATTGTATCATGTGACTTATGTATTGTATGACTTACCATATGTACACACTGTACCTAAATGGCTAATAAACTTATTATTTTTGAAAACTACTGTCGACGGAAAAGTTTTGTAACAAACTCGTGAATTAAAATGGCGATTATTAATACACTTGTTCGTTAAATAACCATTAATGTTAAACAAGTGAAATATAATTTGATATCGTTTATGTTAAAATATTGTTTTTATTCCATGGACGAATTTTATTCATTCAGGTCTGTGTGTACAGGTGACTGCATAGATACTATTTTAAATATGACTTATTACTTTGTGATATACAGGGTGTTGATTAAGTAAGTTGACAAACTTCGGGAGGTGATTCTTTGAAAGTTTTCAGGACGAAAAGTTCATATAAACATATGTACTAAACGAATTGGTTTTCGAGATACAGGGTGATGAAAATACATTTTTTACAATATTTTTTGGAGTACACTTCGACATTTTCGACAATAATCAGTTCAAATTAGGCGAGTACAATTCAATAGTACAAACGATACAAAATAGTTAATATCTCAAATAATTCACATGGTAGTACTTTTCTGTGGGTATTAGATTAAATATCTTCCTGTACAAGATTATCTATTTTATATCCGCGGAAGCCTTTGAATTTGTTACTCACAGAATAACCTAGATCAAACAATGAAAAAAATATTTTTTTCATTTTCATTGTATTTGTATAAAAGCTTGTCTTTATATTTTTTATTTTATAATTGTTATTCATCGTAGATTTATCTAAGTCTGAAAAAATATTTCTTCCAGTTCACAATAATTGAGAATGTTTTATTTTCAAATTTTTCTAATGTTATGGGACACTGGAAGATAATTGCATAAATATTTTCGTTATAACTCCTGAACCGTACAAGTTAATGAAAAACTTCAAGAAAACAAAATGATGATGAAACATCATTGATTATTCTTCTCTCACAATCTCGCACTGGTGGTAGAAGGATTGAACAAGTCTTGAAAAGGAGGACCCTGTGAATTATTTAAGGAATGATTTTTTTTGCATCGTGTGTACTATTGAATGGATTGTATATGCCTAATTTGAACTGATTATTGTCCAAAATATCGAAGTTTACTCTAAAAAGTCTTGAAAAAAATGTATTTTCATCACCCTGTATCTCGAAAACCAGGCCGTTTGGGACATATGTTCATATGAACTTTTCGTCACCTCCCGGAGTTTTTCAACGTACTTAATTAACACCCTGTATATTCTTCTAGATATTTCTTTACAAAATGTACTTTTGTCATTTCAAAGGAAAATAAATTGATTTGATTTGAAGTAGACCGTTATTTCACAAAACCATTTGCTTGAAGAACACAATCTTCGACGATGTCACAATTGTTTAATAAACGCCTGTGATCGTAAACGAGGAACAAATTCAATATGTGTGAAATTCCGCATTATCGCATTTCCATCACTGCCTAGATAATAAGCTCCGAGACGCCTGTGGGTTTCTCTATAAATAACTTTTACTCTTTACTGACTAATCGCCACAGATCGAAACTGTCAGTTATCTTTAAATACGTTTAGAAACATGTCCATCCATCTCTTAGAAGACTGCCTAGGCATTTAGTGACAGAAATGTGTTTGGCCGCTAATATGCCACTATCTGCTTATTTTAATTTGAAAGGGTTTTTGTAAACACTGCCATGCTTATGGCGGCTTGTGACGGATATGGATTTGTGTGATGACATTTAATTCGAAATGGCAATTAGGTTTTCATTTGAATGATGAAAAAATCTTTCGTCTGTTGTTATTGAAAGAAAAAATTTATCTGAATGTTTTCACAATATGTTTTACATATATTATAATTCATATCAGTTCTATGAAGATACGTACGTACACTCCGTAAAGTCAAGAAAATTGAGACCTTTTGTTTGTGTAGAATTGCATTTTTATTAGAAAAAAAAAAAATTCAGATATTTCAGTTGCAACAGAAAGATCGAAAATGGAATATTGGACGCCTGTGGTGTCACTCAATGGGAGTAATAGTTATTTTTGTATCTATGCGGGAAATGCTACTTTGGTGATCGAGAACTGATTTTTTTTTAACGCGGCGCAGCCGAGTTTGAAAAAACATTTGACCACCAAAGTATTTCGCACACGAGATGCAAACAAAAATTTTTCTACAATCGTAAAAAAATTACAAGGTTCGCGCATTGACAACAATATGCGAAGGGACACTTTTTTCATTTTCGTTCGTTACCATGACACGGTGCGCGAAGTAATGTGTGAAATACCTATTTCGCACACAGCATGTAAACTATTTGGGATTTTCATAATCTAACCTATATGGTCATCAGTCAAGCAAAAATTCAAGAAATCGTATATTTCTTAGTTAATGGTCCTCAATCAAGCAAAAATCCAAAACCAAGCTGCTTACAACTCTGGGAAAACATTCGGTTTTAATTGATGTTCTATTAGCCGATAGCGCTGCGAGAATTTGCGATCACCTGGACACATCATTGTTTACATCGTACGTATTATAAATGTGAATATACTATAAAATGACATTCAGCTTAGCGCGCTATTTTCACAGATTCACAATATGTATCTAAAGCAAATATTTAAAAAAATAACCATAGCAACTTCATGTTTTAAATATGTCGCTAATGTTACTGTTTGGTTTCAGTGGTTAAAAAACCTTCTGATAGAGTAGGTCTTGACCTGTCAATTGAAACTGTAATGATAACCTGTTAGGATGAAAAATATATCGCAAAGCGTTTATAAACTTCTCAAAATATACTTGTTCATTGAATACTTATTCCGCTACACTGTACTCGTGATTGAAATACTCGTTACTGAAAGGACGTTTCTCCAAAACCATTAAAGAATTTACCGATTCTGAAATCATATTTGATAAAAAAATGGTAACATTCTTGCTCTTGATATTGAACAAATATTCTACAACACTTGCAGACTTATGCATTTTGCGTGTATTTCATTTAATCACTTGTACAAGAATAATATTCTGACATTGTTATAGCAATAATTACGTTAGCCTTGACTGGCATCCTAGTGACAAGATGTGAAATGAAATGTCAAAAAAAATTTTTTTTTAATTGGTGTCCCTTTTTACCTATTTGAAGCACGCCACAGCGTGTGCAAATCGAACTTTCAAAAACAAATCGAGAACAGTGAAGTCTGAATGACAATATGATTATTGATCTGACAGGAGTACCTTGTAACGTCAAATTAAATATTACAAACAAATGCAAAACACTTATTCAAACATTATATAACGAAAGGTATACTGATGTCACATCACGATTTCAACCATTTCACATTAGTTCTTATTTTCATTATTTGTAATAATGAAATAGTTATTTATGCAACAAGTGCAAAAAGTAAGTGTTTATTGCACGAGTTGCATACAACATTTTTTTCTACGTTCATGCAAAAAGCAAAAAATTATTTATCAAGGTACGGCACTGGGTGTTGGAAAATGAAAAGCGCAACTTAAATAATTGATTATTGCTATCGATTTGCATTTAAACAGATCACCATCATCTATTTTCCATTAATAATACTCATTTTAAAACTTTCAATTCTGTAATTGTCAGAAATAATTTTTGACTGACGTTTCTATAACCACAGTTGCATTATAAAAATCAAAGTCATAGTAGCCGTGAGCGCGTATGTTATCACGAGGTGTGGTCATAGTACAGACAGTTTGCTCTATGCAAGTAGGCGGTTTAGAAAAAAGCGGATCAGTTTTGGTTATGGAGTTATTCTCGGGAAGGCATTATTTGTTTAGCTCTGGCTGCTAACACTAATACAAAATAATATAAAATATGTAACTGTTTAAAACGTATTGCCAATCTCACCGAATATCTCCTATATATGTAGTGGGTTTGATCATTTATGTTTGTCATGCTGACAGCACGTTGAAGTTGAATGACAGATGAGTGCAATAAAAACTTTATTGCAGTAGTACTTCTTTTTCCACTAATTATAGTTCAATAAAGTTTTGCTTTTCGCATGAATGTATAAAAACATTATTTATGATTTCAAAGTGCACCAATTGAAAAAAAAAGTATTCGTGCTGCGCCGTCGTGCTCGAAAATTCGCGCGTGTTTGAAAGACCATTTTATCCACTTCAATATACTATTCGTTGGCACTCCATTTGATTATATGTAATATTCGTGGTTGTGGAGAAAGCACAATCTGTTACTCGTTTAGAATGAAAATTCGTTATGTCGTGGTTCATCGCGCTCGCTTTTAGCTCACGCTTCGAACTTCCTACTCGCATCGAATTTTTCATTCTAACATTGTTACAGAATATACTATTATAACACTTGTTACACAATATACTATTTTGATACAGAATTGCAAAAATCAAAAATTTGATTAAAATACAATAGGAATATTGATTAAATTTTTGGTTTCGTGGTTTTCTTGACATCATTTTTTGGGTTTAACATCCCACAGTTTGGAAATAATCTAGTAACGACAGACAAACTCGAGCAAAAAGTGAAGAATGAATTGTAGCACTCTGAAACTTGGCACATCACGAGATCATGCATATTTGGAAAAAAAATTGTTTACCAAAAAATCAGGGGTAAAAACGTAAAAAATTTTTCTTTTAAAAAAATATATTTTTTTTGTTGTTATTTCAGAAAATATAAGATTTATCAAAAAACGATAGGTTGAGAGATAATTCAATTCTCCACAAGAATGATTATCAGTAATACCTTATGAAATACGCTCGTTTTCTCAGAAAATGTGGTTTAAAGCCGACGTCACATTTCATGCTCGAGCTAACCCGCCACTGCAAGTTCAGGCAGGGCCGAAAATTAGATTTGTCATAACTTTGCTAAAAATTATAGTAGAAGGAAAAGAAAGAGTGCATATTATCGTTCCTGAAGACTTCTGCTTCCTCATACAAATATAACATGTGAGTATCTGTGTACCTAAAATGTGTTTTTTCCCACTTCACATAACCCTTCTACGATATTTACGGAGGATCCGAAAGTCATGGATATTTGTTGGTATGAAATAATTATACTGAAGCAGGAATCAGTACCCTCTTTGGATCATATGCAACGATTTGAGACTAATGAGACAAGTCTTACTTATAGATGCCAAAGAAAAAACTGGTTTTCAACTCACCCATAATCCCGGCAATTTCTTCAGTAAATGTTGAAAATAATCGCTCATACACATCCTACATAAAAAATCAAGTATGTGATTTTAAGCTTGAGGTTTGGACTTCACAATAGTGTTATTGAACATATATGCAGGATATGAATAAGCGATTATTTTCAACATTTAGTGAAGAGAATGTCGATTTTCTGGGTAAATTGAAAATAAGACAGGAGTAAAACAAAGTTTTGTTTTTGGCATGTATAAGTGGGACCAGTCACTCTTCTTTGAAATTGTTGCATATAGTCCAAAGAGAGTATAGGTTGCTGCTTCAATATAATAATTCCATATTTACTAAATTATTCCTGAATTTCGGATCATTCGCAAACATCTCCGTGAAGTGCGACAAAACACATTTTTCTTTTCCTTTCCCGATCATTTTCAGCAGAGTTATGACCAATCAAACATTCGGCTCCGCCGAGTGCCGCCGGGTACTATTTACCCCGATTCCATGTTTTGACAAGATTCATTATTGTGGAAAGGCATAGTGCTTAGTAATCCCGAAAAGTGCTTCGGAACACTGAAGTGCTCTCGAGTACTATTCGGGATTACTAAGCCCTAAGCCTTTTCGTTAAATGCTTCGGAGCACTAAGAACTAAGCACTGAATTAGGAAGCACAGTGCTTAGGAGCACAAAATTGCTTCGAGCGCTTTCACGAGCACTAAGTACTGTGCTTTGGGACAGCTCTGTACCAACCCACGTTCAAAAAATTTGGTGTTTTTAGGTTCATAATTCGTAACCCAGCTCAAGAGCCGGGTAACTAGACTCGATACGGGCACCTCATGCACTTTAACCAAAAACGTTATGAACTTATTCAACAATAGATGATCGAAATCTTGGTTATAATATTGAGAATTCATATTTTGATTTTTGCTTCTGGTGCATCGGTGTGATGTTGATTTGTTGTAGCTTGCATCTTGTATTAAATGATATTCCTTACCTAATAAACCGATGGTATTCGATAACGGTGGTGACAGGGTTTAAATCGCAATCACGAACAAACGAAACTTTTGCAACATTCAATATAATAACATAGATATCATTTGATTTATTTCAAGTTCATGAAATTGAAGAGGATGGTAGAATACTGTTATATGGCATTCAAGAAAGGTTACTATACTCGTTAACCCTGTTCTAATTCGATATATACCTACTACTTATCTGTGTGGTTAATTCCACTCATTATCAATTTGAATTGGGCCTCTCTATTACCTATCTCAAATTATCTACTCAACTTATTCACTCTCATTTAGAGAACTTGTTTACACTAACTAATAGTAAACACGTTTAGTAGATAATTTGAGATAGATAATATAGAGACACAATTCAAATTGATAATGAGTGCCTGCAATTAACCACTCAGATAAGTAGTGATACAAGATGAGTCACAATAAGACCGACACCGACTACAGATTCCTAACCTCATTTCGAAGTGAAAAGTTCCTATCAACAGGGTGTCAAAAGTACGAAAAAAAAATTGAATTGATTTGAATTGAAAAACTCCTGATGCAAAAAATATCAAACTTGGTAAACTAACCAAGGTTTATCAACGTAAATTGATGGATGTAGCCGTTACTATGTGGTAGGAGATCATCATGAACAATGGGAAAAGTACTTTATAAAGTGGTACAAAAACATAGAAATTTACTTTTTCCATTTTTCATGTTTATCAACGTGATATTTTGAAGTTTGAAATTATTTTAGTTTCATAAACCAGTGGCGTAGTTATCTTGGTATGTGGTCATAATTTCCTTCATATTTCATTTCATATAATCAACAACATTGTACGTTGAGAGAAAAGCAAAAAGACGATATAAAGGTGGAACAGAATAGAGGTGAAGAGAGACAGAGAGTTTTTCGATTTAATTCACAAGAGGTCCACCATCCACCGACAGCTGTTTCGTGGTTTTCCACTAATCAGGGGGGCTTTATGGAGACTCTTGGAATTAAATCGAACGCACTGAAATATTTTTGCACAAACACAACAAAGAATAAAAGGAAAAGTAACTTATGACATCTGTAGTCGAATAGCGGAAACTTAATACAGAGACTCAAAAAATCAAATGTGTTCATTTGGTTAAAATGTATTCATTTGGTTACATCTTAGTATACTATTATACTATATAGTTACTACTTTTTATATTTCTCTAACTTTGGCTACTAATGAAATTGTAGAGTTTTTTTTATATCCATATGTATTACTAGATTATGGTTCCTAATCATGAATAATGAATATTATATTATGACACCAAGAAACCGTGGAAGTTTTCTGTAACCCTCCTGTAGAAAAAGAGTTCTTTGTGTTCTAAGGCCTTCAGTTGAGCTAGCTAAATAGGAAAAAGGTAAACAAACAGGTGAACGTAATATAAAGGGCATGTTGAAAAGGGGAACCTTCTCCATGAATATTGAAAAATGAAAAATGTGACTTATTTGTAATATCTAACAGAAAACAACTGGCTGAGCAAATTGATGCGGAAGTTGACCAGACACATTCCCCAAAAAAAGCTAGCGAACTCTAAATTCATCGCAGAAACCGATCCAGTAGAGATAGTTAAAATTATACATTCTCTAAAAAACAAAAAAGCTCCGGTATCGACAACATAGCAACGGAAACATTAAAATCATTGTGCGATAATATAATCGCTCCGAAAAGGGGGAACATTCTCCATGAAAATTGAAAAATGAAAAATGTGACTCATTATCATCAATCTAACGTTGACAAAAGGAGTATACCCAACGGCTCTAAAAATCTTAAGTATCGACCGATTTCTCTGATTCCAGTTTGGGAAAAATTCTTGAAAACATACTCAAAAAAAGAATAGAAAGTTTTTCAATTAAATTCAAAATATTATATGACAATCAATTTGGTTTCAGAGAAAAAAAATCTACACAAGATGCTCCCACAAAAATTATGTCCAAAATAAACAATGCCATCGATCGGAAATCCCCAGCTACGTTTTCGTAGATTTGCGGAAGGCATTCGATACGGTCAGCCACACCCAATTACTTAACTCACTTGAAAGAACAGGCTTCAGAGGTATTCCTTTGAAATTGATTACCAGCTATCTTAGCGGAAGGGAACAATTCACTTGTATTGGAAATATACTTGATGAAAAGAAAATAGTGACATATGGAGTACGGCAGGGAAGAGTTCTTGGGCCACTATTTTTCAATGTATACCTTAATGAACTCTTTTCAATAAAAATAAAGGCGAAATTGTCAGCTTTGCTGACGATGCTGCCATTTTTTATGAAAATACTGTAAACTGAAGTAAACTGTTGAGGAAGATTTGCCTTCGATTTTTAAATGGTTCAATAGTAAATTACTTACACAAAACGCAAAACACATTATATGTCTTTTACATCTTATGCCAGTCACTTACCAAAATTTTCCTCCATAACATTGAATCTGAATGACAAAACCATCAATATATCTTTTGTCCAGCAACTTAAGTATCTTGGTATTTTTCTTGATAGTCATCTGAAATGGAATCACCATACGAATTATGTCACTAAAAAGTTAAGAAGTATGCTGTATAAATTTAAGCATATCTCTCAAATATTAGAAATAAATGAAAAGAAAATCTTATATCACTCACTTGTGGAATCTCATTCACTTTACGGAATAATAACTTGGGGCAGCACCAGAGCAAATCACCCTTTTAATCTACAGACTGTACAAAAATTTATCCTAAAACGTGTCTATAAACTACATCTAACTTACTCCACTGAAAATCTATTTATGAAAACAAAAACTTTTGATATAAGACAATTATTCTACCAAACACTCCTCGTAAGACAACATCAAAACAAACACGAATTAATAGAGAAAACTGGATTTTCCTTGAAAGAGAAAACATCCACAAAATAGTTGAAATTTGCTCATAAAATTTTACTTTGTATATTACTCCTAAACCAAAAAAATATGTAAGACTTCGATTTATATTTATTTGTAACAAAGTCCACAAACATCCACACACACACACACACACACAGGTTTTTCTACACATTATGTACCTACAGGTTTATACAGGATTGAGGGAGGCTGTCTTTGAGGTTCATGTACGCGCTATGGCAGCTCGAGACGTATTGGCGGCTGAGCTGAATAAATTAAAGAAGAACGATTTGATTGATATAATTATTAACTTCAAAGTGCCAGGGAGTTTAACAAATCTACAAGTGATAAGTTACATACGTAAAATTGGTGAAAATATTGATGCTGAGAGTGATAAATCCCATGACCTTGAAACTGTAAGTAAACTTTCATATCACCTAGAAAAAAGATGTCAGGAGCAGGAAGATCTAATTTATTTATTAAAACAATCAAATAATGGTCTTGATTCTAAAATACTGGAAGTGGCGCCATCCACCAGCAATCGCGTGAATTTCACCATTCAGAATGATCGCCATTCCGAAATCTCCACAAAAAAAACTGAAAACGTTATCAGCAAAGCCAAAGAAAACAATCAGATGAGGGGTCAACAAAAACTGGTCACCAATAAACAAGGGAACTCCCAAACGATAAATACCGCAGACGTTTCCCGAGAACTGCTTCATGAACAGAGTAGATTGAAAATGAATCAGCTAATACATTTAGTACAGGACATAGAAATTTGTGGTATTTCTTGTAACTTGAATATAGGAAAAACTATAATACTGTGTTGCTATCGTTCTCCATCGGGAGATTTGAATGTTTTTTTAAACACTATTCATGACGTTTTAAATGAAATTTTTAAATTAGATGTGAATATCTTTTTATGTGGTGATTTCAACGCAGATTGTTATGATAGGTTCAGTCCAGCATTTAACAAAATCTGTGATGTTCTAGAATGTTATAATCTGAAATATACAGTATCGTGGCCTACACGTGTCACCACTAGTAGTGCCACTACAATTGATCAAATATTCACTAACTTATATGAGGAAACAACATGTTGTGTCATTGATAATGATATATCCGATCACAGTCTAGTATTTTGCGATATGGAGTTGAGCGTAATATCAAAAGCAATAAAAACAGAATACAGCAGGCGTTTTACGAATGATCCTTCAAGATCTGCATGGCAACTGGTGTCAGAGCTGTCTAATAAATCGAAGGCTATTAAATCAAATATAACAATAAACGATAATAACACCATTGTTGACGATCCGAAAGACGTTGCTAATCTCTTCAATAAATTTTACAACGATGCGCCTAAAAAGATATTGAGCAACATAGTCTCCTATGACAAAGACTACAATCATTTTCTGCGTAACGTTACGTCACTTCCAAATTCTCTTTTTCTTATGCCATATCAGGAGCTTGAACTATTTCAGTTACTAAAATCAAAATTAAAAAATAAATTTTCTTCGGGATCGGATGAGGTACCTACAATTCTATTGAAAAAGTGCCTATCAGAACTTATTGTACCACTTACTTTAATGGTAAATCTCTCATTGTCTTCTGGAGCTTTTCCAGAATTGCTGAAATGTGGTAAAATAACACCTGTGTATAAAAAAAACTGTCGCCAGAGCTTTGAAAATTACAGACCAGTCACAGTACCATCATCATAGTATTCGAGTATTGTTTTTTAGATAGATTAATGTCATTTTGTCAAGATGATATAATTTCGAGAAACCAACATGGATATTTGAACAAAAAATCTACGAAGACCGCGGTGTTTTCTTATTATCAAAAAATAATAGAATATATTGAGGCAGGAGAATGCCCTGTTGAAATCTTTTGTGATCTCAGCAGGGCATTTGACTGTATCAATCACGACATACACTGGAAAAGTTGTATAAGCATGGAATTAGAGGCTGTCCTCTAGATTGGATAAAATCATTTATACTCAAACGTACACAGTATGTAGCAATCAACAATCATTTCTCACAGCAAACTGAAACAGACATTGGTATCCTTCAGGGGTCCATATTGGGGCCAATTCTGTTCCTGTTCTATATAAATGACTTGGATAAACTTTCTGTACCTGCATCCTTCACAATGTACGCTGATGATACTTCGTTAATCATATCTGAAAAAATGGAATCTTCCTTGCGTGATAAATGCAATGAGGTGTTGATTTCATTGAATGAATGGTTTTCAGCAAATTATTTGTTTCTAAATACCTCGAAAACGCAAGCACTGAGGTTTCACCATATCCAAAAAGAATGTAATGAGTTGTCATTCCAATCAAACGAATCGGGTCCATCGATTTCAACTAGTTCGGATCAAACAATTTTCTTAGGATTACTAATAGATAAAAATCTCAACTGAAAGGATCACTCCCTTTACCTAATCTCAAAGTTGAATTCGATTGCCTTTCAATTTAGAAATTTGCGGCATGTACTCAATATTGATCAATTGTTACAGCTCTACTATGCACAAGTTGAGAGCAGGCTTCGATACGGTGTGATATTTTGGAGTTTATCTACCCTAGCAAAAGATATCTTCGTGGCACAAAAACGAATTTTACGATCAATGAAGGGGCTTTCACAGACTGAATCATGCAAAGATATATTCAAGAAACTGAAAATATTAACATTACCATGTCTAGTCATATCAGAGTTGAGTATGCTAGTATTCGACAATAATGATGAAATATATGTGAGGAACAAACAAAATCATAGTTTCAATACAAGACAAAAAAACGATTTTTCAATTCCATTTGGAAAATTCAAAATAACTCACCAAACTCCCAGTCATACGGCTCCTAGAATATACAATGCTCTTCCTTTAAATGTGAAAAACTGCTTGACAAAACAATCATTCAAACATAAGTTGAAATCCTTTTTGACAGAACAGTGTTTTTATAAACTAGATGAATATTTGTCGTAGAATCTGCGGTGAAATCAATTTTTTTTTTATTTGTTTTTACTATTATTTTATTTTAAATTTACGTGTGTAAGTATATACATTTTAAGTGTAAGCAACTGACTTTTTCCATATGGTTTGTAACTGTCTTAGGAAATAAATGATTATTATTATTATTATTATTACCTTTGTTCAATGTGAGAATGACTACATACATACCCACACACACACACATTATATTTACTTTTAATATCCCCGCTCAAGTGTATACTTTTTGGGGTTCTTTTACTATTTATTTTTTTTTAATGAATGATTGATATGTACATATTATTGATTCTGAAATTAATATTATTATTATTATGTTCATCTCTAAAAAAAAATTATAAACAAACATCCTGTTATATTCAATGGAAAATCTCTAAATTATAGGGGCACATGCAAAATTTTTGGACTATTCATTGATGAGATGTTATCTTGGAGAACACATATTGAAAACATAATGAAACAATTTTGATTTTAGTTCGAAAATATGAATAGGACATTCATAAAATCTGTTGTGTAATCATCTGCGACTGAAAGACAAACTTTAGTCGCTATTTTAATAACATTCTCCTTATCTAATTTATTTAATGATTTTTTCAATGAAAACGAGAGAATTTAAAAAATCAGCTATCTGAATGAAAATGCGAATTTTCACTTTCAGATTTTTTCTTTTCTTTTCAGTTAGAGACTTTTCACAATATCTATCAGATGTAGTTCAATGTCCAGCGTGGCTTGTGCCGGGGAAGTAGTTGTTTTCTGTTAGATATTACAAATAAATCACATTTTTCATTTTTCAATTTTCATGGAGAATGTTCCCCTCTTCAATAAGGAAACAAATTTTACCAAACACAATTCGGTAGTATATTCCAGTTAAATATCTTAGAAACATTTATTTCTCACTAATTTATTCAAAACTTCCTTATTCAATCGTAGTTTGAGGATCAGCTCCGTTGAATATTTTGAAACCTTTAAAAAAATTACAAAATGTTATCAAATGCATATACAATCTTCCATTTTTAGAACCCACTATAAATTTATATAAACCCAGAAATCTATTGAACATTGAAAAATTATACCAATCGAGGATTTATTGTTTCATTCACTCTGTGAAAATAAAAGAAAAAATGTCTAACATAAATTTTACCAAGTCCTCTATAATAAAAATAAATTATCGAAAACGATCTATTCCTTATGATGGAATCAAAATATTCAACTCTCCACTGAAAAAAATGTGGTACGTTATATCAATAAATGCCGTTTTTTACCTCTCCGTACATTGGCAGAATACATTTTTCATCGTGGCAATGAATAAATATTCACTGACTTTTGTAGGTATTAATTGATACAACGAATTCAAGTTTATTGAGATCAAAGATGATCGTTTCTTACATTTATGAACAGTTTTCGTTGCTCCTGCGGAAAAGTTTATTGAGGTGAGGAAAGGGGTACACTGAGATCAATGATGATCCAATTTCAGACCTATGAACATATTTCGTTACGGCTTTGAAAAAGATTATTGAAATGAAGAAAAAAGTACATTGGAACAATGTATATTATTTCATGAAAAAAATTTGGTACATAATATCAATGAATACCGTTTATTACCTTTCCGTTCATTGGCACAATTATGTTTTCATCCTGATAATGATTAAACATTCACTGATGTACGAAGGTATTTATTGAGATCAAAGTTGATGGTTTTTTTATATTTATGAACAGGTTTCGTTGCTGCTATGGAAAGGTTCATTGAGGTGAGGAAAGGGGTACACTGAAACAATTTAAAATTGTTCATCATATCAATGGACATAATTCATGGTCCCACAGCACTGCTGTATATATTTTCAGAAAATATGGTCCATTATATTAATGAATACCTCTTCGTTTATTGGCACAATACATTTTTCATCGAGTCAACGAATAACTATTCACTGAAATATGTATGTTTATCGATCAATGATGATCTATTTTCAGACCTATGAACATATTTCGTTGCATCTATGAAAAAGATTATTGAAATGAAGAAAAAATACATTGAAACAATATATACTATTTTATGTGGTACATTATATCAATGAATACCGTTTATTACCTTTCCGTTCATTGGCACAATACATTTTTCATCGTGACAATGATTGAAGTTCATTGAGACCAAAGATGATCTTTTTTTACATTTGTGAAAAGATTTCGTTGCTGCTATGGAAAAGTTCATTGAGGTAATGAAAGGGGTACACTGAATCCATTTGAAATTGTTCATCATATCAATGAACGTAATTAATGGTCCCAGAGATGATTTTACTGTTACAATGAATCTAAGTTTATCGAAATCAATGATAATCTATTTTCAGATCTACACACAGGTTTTATTGGGCTATGGAAAGATCATAAAAGATGTAACGAAGTTACTAAGTACCAGTTTTGTTAGGCAGATAGAAGAAACATTTTCCTCCCATTCTATAACTCCGTAATTAATATGTTCATGAATATAATAATAAGCCTTGTCGAACCAAGCCATCTCGTGTTAAATATACTATATCCTCGCATAGAAATCTCCGTTGCAGGCAAATTAGCTTTAGCTGGTAGTACACAGCGCCTCCGCTAGAGGGACCACTCCGCAACGACTTCGTTGTTTGCACAGAGCCGGTTAACTTAAGCAGACAGAAGCGATTCGTTGAAGCATCTTCTCAGGTAGCACAGACTACAGAGACATCCGAAGATCTCCGAAAGGAGCCAGCCGAAATAAAAGATAACTTGGAGATACGCCTTCCAATCAGGATTGCGATGTTCTGATGAATGCATGTTTAATTATTTTGCATATCTTTCGGAAACTCACTGTATGCTCAATATTAGTGGGAGGCCTTCATTGCATTTACGAATGATAAGCAATGATTGAATAAATACCACTTATTCAAATGATAAACAAAAAAATTTGTTCAATGTGTGAAAGCATCACGAGAATAAACTGAAACATAGATTTAATGTATATCAATTATTGAATCAAGGAATAACCGATATTTAATCATCACCGTTCATTGGATTGATGAAAAATATCCATCGTCGAAATAATCTAAATCATTATATCAATCATACAACATTTATTCGAAGAACGAACAATAATAATTAATCTAATGAATACACTTTCATCAGTTCAACGAATACATTTCATTGCTTGGGTGATCACTCTTTATTCGTTTGAAGAATGGAGTTCATTACCATAACGAACCTATTTAATGTACTTGATCATGATATCAATGAAAGCATTCATTGATATTATTAAGATCTATATTCATAGTATGGATAACCAGTGGTACATTGACATAACGATTGCGTTCATTGGACCAATATTGATAAAAATATTCATTGAGTCACTGAACTTTTTCATCGTATTCAGGTACCAATTTTTTTCTGTGTCCCTACAGAACTAAAAAGTATTAAGACAAGTCTGGAATTCAAGAACAAACTCAGAAAATACATGCTACAGTAGAAACAGATTTGACTATGTATTTCATATTATATATTTATGAGATATTACATACGTTCACTATCACTATTTTGAATCGGGTTTGAAGGCCGTCGTGGTTTGGAATACTTTCCTAACTCTTCATCGATGACTCTTCATCGGAGTAGAACGAAGATGAACAGACCTCTGAAGAAGCTAGCCACTCGCGCTAGCGAAACGTTAGGAAAGTATTCCAAACCACGACGGCCTTCAAACCCGATTCAAAATAGTGATAGTGAAAATTTCGGCCGCGAAAGCCTTAGCCAATTTATCATTACATACGTTGTCTTCTATATACTATATGTAACTGAAAAAACTTCTTGTTCCCTGTTATTAACACAGGTTGTTTCTTGAAAAATAAATATTATTATTATTATTATGTAATCTTCATCAGTAGTATTTCTGAACAGTATACAATTTTGGTCAATCTAACAATGTCTGGAAACGAACTAAAATGCATGCCGATGATTCTACCTTGTATCAATCTAATAGGGATGCTACCATTCTCAATGAACTGTCTAAATAAGCCGAGGCCAAGGCAGAAACCTGGTTCAGCTCAAATCTCCTCAAATTAAATAAAGATGAAACTTTCAACATAACCTCTTCAGCAAATAATCAGATTGCAAAGGGCCATGAGGTTAAACTCCTTGGGTTTACGATCGACGATCGGTGGAAATGGGAGAAACATATAGCTCAATTATGCAGTACCTAAGTTGTCATATAAATTATTTAGTCGATACCATAACAAAAACCAACTCTTTGATATATTCAATATGTTTGGACTTCAACTTGAACTGAAGTCGGATCAACCAACTAGAATAGCAAAATACGGGGACAGAATAACTTCATCTGGTATTGATTATGTCATTTCTAACATCGAAAATACTTTTTGTGACATAATTAATTTGGGTATATCAGACCATTTCGGGCAAATGATGACTTGGAGAACTACCGTATTCTCAGATTTGAAGGTTACTAACACCGACATTAAAACTAGGAAATATGATGCACAGTCGATCGCCAATTTCAAACTGCTTTTTTTAAAATGCAACTATCAGCACTTAGCCGATGTAGAAGACGATATAAATATGGTGTTCAAAAATTTTATGGACCACTTCAACTGGTGTTTCAGTCTGGCGTTTCCTGAACGCAGATTATCAACCAGAACAAAGAACAAAGTTGGTAGTAAAATACGTTTCAAATAAACTTTACCAAGATAAGAAAGTTGAAGTTCACGTTCACATTCAATGTTCTTCAGTCCTGTTACCCCGGAACAGTCATCGTCTATAATTCAAAATTTGAAAAAAAAGTATTCAACCGGAATAGATGGTATACCTGCATTACCACTGAAAGAATGCGTAGATGAACTGAGCTTTTATCTTCTGACATTATCAACCTCTCGGTAACTTCGGGTCACTTCCCCGAAGACTTAAAAATTTCTAAAGCAGCACCAGTCTTGAAAAAGGGCGACCCACTCCTAATAGAAAACTATAGGTCTATTTGCCTCCTTAGTTGCTTCTCTAAAGTTATTGAAATTGCCGTATACAATCAACTGATAAATTACCTAAATAAAAACAACATAATTACACCTTGTCAATACGGATTCCGTCAAAATTTTTCAATTGAAACTGCATCGATAGATGTAATACACCACATTCACGAAAATATTGATTGAAATAAATATGTCATACAGGCTTATTCTTTGACTTGTCTAGAGCGTTCGATACCAACGACCCTTACTTTCTGGACATAAAATTGGAAGCGAAGGGTATACGCGGTCCCATAAAAGAATGGTTGATCTCTTATGTCACTGGAAGAACACTCAAAGTTAAAATTGACGACTACTCGGATGTATTTGCCCTTATGTTAGGTACCCCCAAAGGGGAATTTTAGGTTCTCTGTTGTTCCTGCTATACATCAACGATCTACCCCAATCAGTGCACGATGGCAGAGTATTGATCTATGCCGACGATACAACAATAATTGTTTCGGCTGTGGATCTACAAGAACTTGAGGCAAAGGTTCTATCTGTCATAATCGTAATCACTTAATAAATAATCTGAAAAAAAAAATAGTATGTGAAGAATTCTCAAGCAAGAGCAAAACTCCAAATGCTCTTACTTTCAAAATTAATAACACCAAACTAGAGACAATCAATTTTACCAAGTTTCTAGGAACTGTAGTAGACTATTATTTGGAGTTTAATATTCAAGTTGAGGTAATCTGCAAAAAACTAGGGAAATTATATTATGCATTTAGAACTTTTGAAGAACTTTAAGAGGCAACATCAGCGCGTCATCACGAAAGTCAAATTTTACCATTGCGCCGCACATGTTGGGTGTATGGGGATATATTTTTCAAGAGCGATAGTGGAGGTAACGAAGCACTTTTCCGTAAAAAAACTACGTAGCTGGGAGCGCCAATAAGGTAGATAGCTTCTAATCGTAGAATCGGTTTTGCGTTAAAACTAATGATTTTATTACTTTTTTTTCTTCTTCCGAGTCTATAATCTCCTTAAGAATTCGGGAATTTGCCTATTTTTTTCATTTGTCAAACCATAAAAAAAATTTTTTCTTCAAAATTATCAAAACCAAAAATCAGTTAGATTCCCGAATTCTCACAAACGAATTGAATCATTTGTTCCAACAAAATTTTTGCAAAAAAAATAAAACTGAACGCTCAAAACCGATTCCCGTTTCATCAAGGGTATTGTTTGCTCTTAATAGAGAACATATAGTTAACATTTGCTACGCACTCATTTATTCAACCATAAGTTCAAATATTATGGTATGGGGAGGTGCCACTGACTTTTTTAGAGTATCAATAATGCGAAAACGATTTATTCCTTGATATTTGACCTCGGTTACAATACTTTCGCCCAAAATAAAATAATGACATGCAGCAGTGTTTATTTATACAAATTATTGATGGACACTTTCCATAATCTTGAGAAATTAAAAAAAAACAAAGATGAATAACCAACAAGGACAAAAAACAACATACATTTAGAAAAGGCTAACAAAATGCACTTTCGAAAGTCTCCTGCCTACGCTGGACCTTTCTTTTTCAACATTCTGCCACCAAAAATGAAGGATATCTCATCCGAAAGAAAATTCAAAAGTGAGTTGAAAAAATATCTCCAGGAAAATCAGTTTTATTCGCTAGACGAATTCACTGAAGCTATGCAATCACTGCGCTGACTCATCATTCTTATCTCTACATTGTTTTACATGTTTATTTTTACCTTTACTTTTTATTTATACTTATTTTCGTAATCTTTATATTTACGTATTTGTAATTCTAAATGTCACTGTTTGTATATCTTGGATATTGTGTTATATTGTATATGTCCCAATAGTCTTATTCATTTATATATATATTTATATTGACCTATTTATATTGACTCACTTATATTTATACTGACCTATCCTATGTCATGCAAATGATTTTTAAGGATAAATAAACGTATCGTATCGTATCGTATCGTCATCTCAGCTATACCTTTTACATAATCTCAGACGATCAAAGACCTTGCCAATACTAAAAACTGCCTATTTTGAATTGTTTTATTCTCACCTCAATTATGGAGTAATTCTCTGGGGTAATGAGAGTTTTTCGTTTACAAAAAAGAACAGTCAGGCTCATTTGCAAATTGCAATGCAAACTACAAAGACACATGTACCGTTCCCCTGCCTTTACATTTTCAGCCGTGTAATCGAGATACATAAAAATATATTTTCTTTCCAAAAACATACAGACTACCACAACTATTCTCCAAGAAATGGAAACATGTTGATACAACCAAAATATCGACTCGCAGTGTCGGCAAGAAATTCTGCGGATGTCAAGTTGTACAACAAGCTACCTCAATCTATTAGAGCCCTGAGCTTAAATAATTTTAAACATAAAATAAAAGATTTCTTACTAGTCAATTGTTTTTATTCAATCAGCGAGTATATGGAAACGTCCATTGACTTACTCAATCCAGGAATGCTGTGATATGATAATATACTCTGTATTTTTGATTGATAATTTATTGTATTACTTGTGAAATCGTCCGTTTATTTTTTGTTCATTACTGTATCCACTATGAGATGAATGTATGACCTGCTACAAATGTACTCGTATGTAATGTAATCAAATAAATGATTGATTGATTGATTGATGAAATGTCAGTTACGTCAGACCTTACAATTATTTCTTGTTAATTGTACATTGTGAAAACACTCTGTATAACACAACATTTTTTTCTACCCTTGCCACATCCCTTCCACTACGGTGGTCCTCAATCTGTTAGAGATTATTGTGGTTAAAGAACCACCCCAAGCATAGTTCGTTGTATGCATTGAGAGGGGTTTATCAGATGCCTTGCAGCTTCGTCTATTGTAAAGTTGACGCCTGTGAAATAGAGTTTGAATGAGATGTACTGTAGCAAACATTCATACAATCACATGGCCTTTCCACGGGCTATTATGGCTATTATACGATTCAGTTAAGCTCCATAGAGGAGCGTTGGATGAAGTTATGTAAACTTTTTGTTGGCGTGTAGGGAGAATTATCGGTAATTTACTGTTGCTAATTGATGAACATATACAGATCTTTCCGTCTTTAAATTTCTGGGCGTTTGTCGGATTTTGTTTGTCTGAAATTTATTGAAAGTATGAACTATTCCTATTGTTTAGATTGTGAAAAATTTTAAGGTAAGAAATGTATTCGTTTTTTATTTTTACAATAACGGCCGTGTTTCAGTGCTTTCATTATAATTACAGCAGGATCAAATGAAAGCAGCCTATAAACAACAAACTCAGATCTGTCTGACAAATTGTTTTTTTTTCAACAAGCATTTTTCTATGCAATGTAAATCATTGTTAAATTATATAGCACGTGGCCCAAATATTTCAAAATATCTAACATTCTTCCCCTTATGATGGGATCCCCATTACCCTTTCTTAATATTAAGACGGAATATTTTTGCTGCAGATCTTCTGTAGGTCCTCATTTTCGTCTTAACGTCTACTGTCCTCACCTTACCGTCAGCTCCAGGAAAATCAAGCCTTTTAACCAACAGGTTCTTGGTAGGTCTGCATCGACGATGACGACTGCATCACAAACTTAAAGTTTTCGGGACTGCTTGTCGTACCATTTTGTTCGATTCACTAAAGGCCGATTCAGACACCCAGAGTTTTAGACCCCACATGATAAATTCCTCCTGTATTAACAAAATTAAAATTCCTGAACCAAAGAAAATATGACTTTTTGAACGTATGTGCACTGTCTTGGAGTTTACTGGCACAACGGTGGAAATATATGCTTGTAAATTGCACATTCTTCAAAAACTCTGCATGGGCGATTTACAAGACCCTTGTGTCTGTAAACTGGATGTATCTGAATCAGCCCTTATGTTAGAAGATGCTCTTTAATCCACTTTCTCCAAAAGTGGTCAGCTGAACCTTGGGTGATCTTCCATTTTTTACGAGTAACCATATCCTTTTCTGACATCAGGCAAGGAACTAGAGCGACACTTGATGACCCTATTAGGAAATGGCTCAGGGTAAGGGCTTCTTCGTCGGCGAGATCTAAAAAAACATGTGTTAGTGGTTTAATGTCAACTATATTTTTCTACAAACGTCAAAACCTTCGCGCATTGATAACAATATGCGAAGTAACCTTTTTTTTATTTTCCTTCTTTTCCATGACACCGTGCGCGAAGTAATCTGCGAAATACATATTTCGCACACTGCATGTATAAACTATATGATTTTTACATTTTAACCTTTATAGTTCTTCATCAAGCAAAAATCCACGTAATCATTTATTTCTTATTGTTTAACAATAATTAAGGTAATTTAACACTTTTGAAATTGTGAGAAAATTCTAGATTACCTAATTTTATTTTCTTATATTATAAGCTGAACATATTACTTATTTCAAAACAATATTTTTTGTCGTTTGCTCTCAGAAAAGGTGGGAAGCTCCTTATGAATTGCTTTGCAAAAAATTTCGAGATTTTTGAATGTTCTCTGGTGATCGTTTCCTTCACGAAACCCTTTCTCTCATAACCAGATTTTTTGTCCCTGTCTCACCATCTGGAGAAATTTCATGAACAGTATTTTGCCCGACCTCAAACTTGAAACAGAAATGCCATCAATGGGATTTTCGACTTAATTAATCCATTTTTGGATATCTTCTCTTTTTCTGTTGTCAGTAGTTTGGTTTTCTGTAGTACTTTTGGAACTTTATTCACACTGACTGCCGTATTTCTCTTTCAATTCTACCTGTTTCAGTTGCTCTTCTTTCGAAATCAATCTTTTTTCTAATTCTATTATGCGTTTTTCGGTCTCTAGTAAGTTGACGTCTCCTCATCGTACTATTTCTTGACATTTCTGAAGAAACTAGTTTTGGTTTTAGATTTCCCTTCACATGATTGCGGATCGTTTATTGGAACATGAACATCGACAACTGTAATTCCATTGAATGATTCGTTACAGCGGTTTTCACTACTGAACGAAGGGATCATTTTCATTTCATTTTCCGGTTGATCGCCATTTTCTCTTTCTTTTCCGTATCTTTTTCTCCACATGTTTATTGTTTTTTTTTACTTCTTCGTTCAGACATTTCTTTCACGAACCTTTCAGTTTATAGCTCGAAGGACCATATGTTTGAGTGCTTTTATTATAATTACAGCAGGATCAAATGAAATTAGTGTATAAACAACAAACGTACTGATTTATTACGTTGTATTATATTATTCAAATTATCGAGGATGCTAATTTTCTTCTCTCCATTCCTCCCTCTTCTCTCTCTCTCTTTATCGCACTCTCGTTTAGTCGTCTACGTCGCCTCGTTCTATTCAAATGATACTATTGTCATTATTATTACTTGTTATCTACTCTGTTGAGTTTATTTGGTTTTTGGCTTCAACACGAGCCTGCTAGTAGCGACAATGTCAATTGACCATATTCACCGTCGCCATATTATCAGGCGACAATACCACTTAACGAACAACTTTAGTTTTGTGGTAGCTCTCAGAAGGTTCTGAAGAGCATAACAATCACAGCTACGATAATATTGTTTTGCTATTTATTACAACATCCATAAAACCTCTATAGAGAGAGCTACCATAACTCTACGAGGGCCCACTCGTATGAAGGTTCTCAGGACTATTTTTAAATGCAAATATAAAACCTTGTTGCCTTATTCGAAGGATTCCTACTAACCTCCTGAAGTTCATTTTATGGTCTTCAAATAATCTGTTTGGCTTCAAAATGTCTTCTTTGAATGAACTTGGGTTGGAATAATATTTTCGATAAATAACCATAGCCAAAACGGACTGTTGTAATTATGCAGTTGTAGGTTACAAAAAATAGGGCGAACAATTCACCAACAAGTCAAAAATATACTGATGGCGTCCTGACAGAGATCTTCGAAGTGTATATGTCCATTAAACAACGTTAAATACCGAATATCCTCTGCGAATGAAATTTTTTTAACAAAATGATATCGGATACGTGGTAAATCAGCAACCCGCCCAATAACAGAATAGAGCGGAATAGAGAAATTAAACAAAATATATAAAAAAAAAAATTAGTTTGACTCATGTTATTCTCGAAATGATTTTTACTATATCTAAATACAAATATACAGCAAGAATTGTGTATTTCCATTCCGTCTTACATACCAAATTGCAAGAAACATGAGTTGAAATTAGACTCATGTCTCATTTTGACCCTCTGGTTGAAATAATATATGGCTACCCTACCTCATTCTAAATAGCTTCACTAAGTTAACTCATAGAAACTTTTTACCTCAAAATAAACCGTTTTAAAACTATCTTCTCCTAAAAATGTATGTTTGGTTATATTTAATCAGATTTCCAAAACATTTTCCTGAACTTCAAATAAATTTTTTTTAGATCGAGATTCATTTCAAACCTGCCTTACATTCGTCTTCTTATTTTATTTATTATGTAATCTACAGAACAGGCAGTTCCAATAATCGATTACAATATTAAGTAAGGGTCATGTAGCTCAGTGGTTGAGACTTTCTCGTGCGAAACCAGTGACTGCTGGTCGGCTAGGTTCGAATCCTTAGCGACTACAGATTTTTATCTGATGGCCCAAGAAAGTGCTAGGAATCGCACGTTAAAAGGTAAGACCTCGTTAATCCTTGGCTCGCACAAGTTTCGACTTCTGAGGGTTGCCGTTCGTAAGGGGACGACAGCTGGTTAACGAAAAAAACAATTTTAAAACAATTTTAAATTAAAAACTAAATACTAAAGAATCACCATTCTCAAAATAATGCAATGACTGGAACTAAATCAACTCCAAATGACCTGAATCAAAATCAAAATCAAATTGAGAGACACATTGAAAATGACAAATTGGTATTTTTCCTTTAAACTTTGGCTTTCAGTTACAATTTTTATTCAGTTCTAAGGATGACATTTCAATTTCAATTTTTTTCTGAATGTTCTTACATTACATTTAACATAGAAATCTATATTCCTCAAACAATTTGCAAGAGAACACATATTGTATAGTGGGGAATTTAAACCTAGGTTCGAAGTTTAGGCACAACAAATATATATCTTCTTCTATTATTGAAATATGTACTGCAGTTCAGACAAATTTGTGACAACAAGTGTGGATTATCTACTTCATTATGCAGTAGCTTATAGAAAAATAATAGAATAGCAATTTTTCTTCTAAATTCTAAAGTTGTCAATTTAAATTTACTTAAGGAAGAATGATAACTGAGATTAAAAATATATTCACCATTTTAGTTGAAAATATGAATAGGACATGCAATAGGACATGTTCCCTTTTTCAATATTCACCATGTTTTTTATTATATAGAAATCTTAAGAATTTTTTCTGTGCCTTTTCAATTTCATTTTTATGAACAGAATAATAGGTAGACCATATTATTGCACCATGTTCCAGTATAATGCGGACAAATGCATTATAGAGTGTTAGTAATGTGGCCATTTTTGTGAATTTAAATGAGTTTCTAATAATGCTCTATGCTCTATGCTATATGCTATATGCTATATGCTATATTCTCTGTTTATAATTTTGGTCATATGTTGCTCAAAATTGAGTTTTTCATCCAGCGTATCTCCCAAATCTCTACATTCTGTCTTCTTGGCTAAATATTCATTATTTATCTTATACTGAAAGTCATTTCATTGTTTTTTCCGAGTAATTGACATACTAAAGCATTTGCCAACATTAAATGTGAGGCGATTTGCCAGGGAATCATATCTGGGCAACAGGATTTTTTTGACTTAAGTTTTTTTGCGGCTCTTAAAATATCTTCATCACTTACAGACTCTATATCTAAACAGGAGTTCGTTAAAAAAAATCCATGAAAATTGTCTGTGTTATAATCCGCTTGATTTTTTGAATATACGCTCAAGAAGTTATCTGCAAAAGCATCTGCAATATTCTGATGACCGTTTATTGTTCCCCCCCTGTACCCCATGGTTTCAGTCAAGGAACTTGAGATTGATTTATTTTTTGCAACATACGACCAGAAATTTTGAGAGTCACTAGATATGCTATTTTCGATTTGTTGCAGATAAACCCTATGTGCATTTTTTATTTCCTGTTTTGTTTTTGTTCTCAAGTATATAAAATTTTGATAATCCAAAATATTTTTAAATTTTTTATATTTTTTACGAAATTCATCTTTTCTTTTTAAATCCTTTATTATTCCTCTTGAAAACAATGGTGGATAAAATGTTTTAATTTTTTTTGCCAAAGGAACGCACTCCTGCAAGATTCTAAAAAAAAGATCATAAAACTTTTGAACTACAGAATTTACAATATACTTCCTTCAAGATATCATACAATTTTGTGTAATCAGCTTTTTTAAAATTGAATTTAGCGTTGAAATTCTTATCTGGTTGGTTATTTTGACTTCTAAGGTTCACTTTCAAGTTAAAAAATAATGATGGATGGTGTTCATTCTCTTCCACAAGTGGCATATCACATTTTTCCAAACAGATCGAACAATTACTAATAACGAAATCAAGGTATCTATTCAATCCGTTTGGAACATTATTGTACTGCACGGCATTAATTAAATTTATACAATTCAGATTTCTTTGTTCAATTGAGGATAATCTCTCTTTGTTGCCTATATTTACTACTCCCGGAATGTTAAAATCCCCTACCAAGAAAAAATATCATTCGAACCTAGTAATCTATTCTCTATTGTCAAAAATATGTTCGTAGGTTTGTAAATTCATATTGTCGGGTACATACAAAGCATAAATGAAAATATTGCTACCATAAATACTCAACATTAAAATCATTGCAGGAAAATAAAAATTGTTGACATTCATAATCTTTCCTTACAGCTATTAGTGTTCCTCCTCCTTTCTTCTTTTCCGTATCATCAAAATTTCTGTCTCTCCTAATCACCAAGTAATTATTATCAATAAAGAGTTCCCCATCAAAAACACTGGGGGACAGCCAAGTTTCAGTTAATATAATAACATCATAATTTGCAGCATAATCCTTGCACATTTTGATAATATACATTCACTTTTTTGTAATTATGGTTAATGCACATCTTTTAAATTTGATTCAGATTTTATCAAAAATATACGTGAGTTTTCGGACTGCCTCATGAAAATGTTACCATTTCGTACCCATAAAAATCTTACTTCGTTCTTCTTTATAAATTCTCTGCATTTGCCAAACAAAGTCTTGTTTTGCCCGGTAAGCGCTTCATTTATATAAATTGGAAGTTTGGCTTGATTTTCGGATAGACGTCTCCAATATTCAATGATCGTTTAACTCTTCTTGCTTTCATGAACTCTTCTTTTTTCAACCTAGATACAAACCTCAGGAAAATTGTTTTGGGTTCACCTTTATTATTTTTTCTTTCAGCGCGATAACAGAAGTCAATTTCTTTTGTTTCGACTTTCAGATTCAGTGCCTTGCAAATATTCATTACAGTGGTCTCTACATTTTCTTCCTTGATGTCGGGAACCCCCACAACTTCAACCGTGTTGAGTTTTAATTTTTGTTCTTGGAAATTTAATTCTATCTTGAGCTCTTCGTTATCCTTCCTGAGGTATACGCATTCTGTTTCTAAATGTTCGATCTTTTGCATACACTCGTTGATTTGTTCGGCTTGTATTAACCCGTTTTTTTCATCATTTTGTCATTACAACTTTCCATAGTATGTTCAATATTGTTTATTTGACCTGACATAGTTTTTATTGCTTTCAATAAGTCAGAAATAGAAGGGTTACATTCCTTGCACATCCAATCCTCATACTTTGTACATATTTTTTTTGCACAGTCATATGGCTTACTCTGCTACAATCCTCAGTTTTGCATTTTGATTCCTTCCGTGTATTCGAAATTTTCATATTACATATTTCGCAAACCGAGTTCATTGTAACTTTGAGTGTCCTTGTTCTGATTTTACTTCCACAAAAAAAATATAATCAGCTGGTCCGTATTTCGGTGAATTTGAACAAAAACACAGTGAAGTTCGGTCTATTATCAGCCTCTCACCTTGAATTTATTTCTTTATGTAGAACTGTTCTCTGCTTACTGTGATCAAAATTCGATTTTATTGCCCTTTGGAATTGTAATTGCCCTTTAGGTATGATATTAGTGAGCAGGTCACATTCACTCTTGCAAAATATTGAATTATAACTTTGACTTTATACCACTTTTAAATTTTAACGGATCACTAGTGATATACGTGTGAATGGTTGAAACATACATACATACATCTCGTGATGAACGTATCCAGAATCAGTACTTAGTATCTATACGCCCGTGAATATTTTAACGTTCGCATAAAACTTTTCCCACCATTATGATTTACTTATTGCCGTTCATAGGGAGCTACTAGCATTTAAATAGAAATTTTTATGCTTAGATCTTCTAGCGGTTCTCGGGAGTACATCTCAAAACCTCAATAAAACCTCATCGTTAATTTTATTACAGAACCATTGCATGGACTTCAAGAGTGCTATAAAAACATTATAAAACTTAGTTTATATGTGGATAATTTGAATATCGAAAGGATTTATCGTGTATGTGTATACAGCCATTGTAAAACCTCCATAAAATCAAATATACTTAAATGCTAAAAGGTTTTATCTTTACCTTCAGGAGTTCGAATAACCAAATTTACTTATTCCATACGTCAGTGAAAATTTAAAATGATATTTATTTAGGAAGTGCATTCCTCAAAAACATGGTCAGAAGAGTGGGAGTGGGTTTATTATCAAGATGATTTAATTTTCAGATGAAAACTGAGGGTCCATGGACAAAAACTTTTCGGAATTTCCGAAAACATTAAAATAAAATGATATTTTGAAATACAAAGAGAAGTCTACAGAAGGCAGTTTCAAAAATTGCACCATTTTGTTTATCGCATGTATAAGACAAATACATAAGGTTTAAAAACTTTTACTAACTTATAGTGCCGATGTTTTTATTATCAAACGTCAGGTGAAAGCTGATACCGATATAATCCAGTGCGATTGGATTTTGAGACAAGAATCGATTGTAGCACCACCAAGCTTGGTTTGCTAGTAGTTGGAACCATGATAAACACGAAAAAAAATTGTTTACTAAAATTACAGCGGTGGAACATATTTTTTTAATCGTTTAAAAAAATAGATTTTGCGGTAACCTTGGAGAGTATATGATTTATCGGAAAAACAACTCAACAAGGTGAAAGACAATTCAATTTTCCACAAAAATTATTCCTAGTAATTTGTTATTAAATGCGCCCGTTTTCTCAGAAAACGTGATTGAACGCCGACATCAAATTTCAGGTTCACCCTTATCCGCCGCTGGAAGTTCCGGCGGAGCCGAATAATTGATCGGTCATAACTCTGCTAAAATTGATCGGAGAGGAAAGAGGAAACGTTCGTATCGTTTCTGAAGACTCCTACCTTCTCATGCAAATATAATGCGAGTATTTGAGCACATAAAATGTGTTTTGTCGCACTCACGGAGATGTTTGCGGATGATCCGAAAATCATGAATAATTTAGTGAATATGGAATTATTATACTGAAGCAGCAACCCATACCCTCTTTGGACTATATGCAACAATTTCAAAGTAGTGTGACAGGTCCCACTTATACATGCCAAAAAAAAAACTTTGTTTTACTCCTGCCTCATTTTCAACTTACCCATAAAATCGCCGGTATCTTCTTAAATGTTGAAAATAATTGCTTATTCATATCCTGCATCATATATATTCAATAACACTATTGTGAAATGCTAACCTCAAGCTTGAAATCACATACTTAATTTTTTATGTAGGATGTGTATGAGCGATTATTTTCAACATTTACTGAAGAAATTGCCGGGATAATGGGTGACTTGAACACTGAGGCAGGAGTAAAACCCAGTTTTTTCTTTGGCATGTCTAAGTGAGACTTGTCTCACTAGTCTTAAATCGTTTCATATGGTCCAAAGAGGGTACTGATTCCTGCTCCAGTATAATTATTTCATATCAACTAAAATATCCATGACTTTCGGATCCTCCGTAAATATCGTAGAATGGTTATGTGAAGAGGGATAAAACACATTTTAGGTACTCAGATACTCACATGTTGTATTTGCATGAGGAAGTAGAAGTCTTCAGGAACGATATGCACTTTTTCTTTTCCATCTACTATAATTTTTAGCAAAGTTATGATAAATCTAAGTTTTGGCCCTGCATGAACTTGCAGTGGCGGGTTAGTGCGAGCATGAAATGTGACGGCGTTAAACCACGTTTTCTGAGAAAACGAGCGTATTTCATAATTTATTACTATTTTTGTGGAGAATTTAATTATTTGTCAACCTATCGAAATCGTTTTTTGATAAATTTTATATTTTCTGAAATAACAACAAAAAAAAATTAAACTTTTTTAAATGAAAAATTTTTTAGGTTCCACCCCTGATTTTTTGGTAAACAATTCTTTTTTTAATAATACATGATGTTGAGAAGTCATGTGCCGAGTTTCAGAGTGCTACATTTCTGTATTCATCCTACACTTTTTGCTCGAGTTTGTTTGTCGTTACTGGATTAATAGTGATATATATCTATTAGGTAGATTTTTTCTTCAGTGAAATTTTTCTGAAATTCACAAAATACGCACATGAAATATGCACCAAATAAAATATTCTTGATTTTCGCGGTTTTGTTAAAGATACATTATATTTTTAACCGTTGGTAACAATGGATAATTGGTATTGTAGCATGACAATATGACGACGGTGAATATGGTCAATAGGTTCGAATAAATTTAATCTGTACTTCATTGCTAACGACGACCTGTAAGTTTCATTGTCTCAATTAATAAATTAATAACTTACTTATATTGAATACCTAGTGGTTCCGTGAAGTACCTTTTAATTTCAAGGTTTGCTAGTTGGGCTCTGTACAATGCTTTCTGAAGTTATCGAGATTTGAAAATCTTGTCGAAGTCACTCAATTTAAAATATTTTCGCCTAAATTCTATTCATAAAATTTTTATGATGGCATATGTGATGGTTTGTTTTTCCAAAGATTTTCTTATACTCAGTTCAGCGGTGTGAAAATTCATAGGGTGATCCATTAAAAAAAAATAATGCATTGTATTGCCCTGCTTCAGAAAACCACTCTGTATATGTCGATATATCTTCATGATAAGAAACAAAGTAAACCATATAACTTTTATCTGAAACATTTTTTCATAGTTCTCATGTTAGGCGAGATGCTGTACTTCCTCACACTAATGGGCCACCGTGTATACTGTATATTTCACGCCAATGGTGCTAAACGCTTTTTGCGACCGAGATACATACGTAATTTTATGATAAAAACCAGTATTAATTTTATTAAGCTATATTTTCAAACCAAAATAATTTTGACTCACCCAGTAGATATAAAAATTCTGATCGACAGCAACTGACACTAACAATTACTGTTTTTTCGTGTTAAAATTGATTTCGATGTGTTTGTTTTTGAGTTCAGGTACTATTCAGAATTTAGATAGGAATGTACATGAAGCAAAAATCTATAAAAAATTACTTTACCACCGGTTGGTAATGAAATGGTCCGTCCCTGGCAATAAAGTGCACTTTACCACCCGCTTATGCATAAAAAAATTAAAATGGGAGGAGTAATATTCCAACTAATTCATATTCCACCCAACAGATATTGTCGAAAAATACAAATTCCACTTAACGTCTACCTTGGGGTAACTGATTTTCAAATTTCAACATAGAAAGTTGAAAAATGCAGAAAATAGAGTGTTGTGACATACTGTCGAGCGAGAGAAATGTGACACTCTAAAAACAATGGAAACAAAGCATACTTAGTATAGAGAAGGTCCACATTTAGTTAAAATAAATTGTTTACTGGTTGTTCTCATCCCGGGAGCACATGTTGTCTCTGATATCATTATTTGATGTAAACTGTATATATCATGACGCTATTATAAACCAGATATTTTGATGTACTTGTGTGATAAATGAAAAGATGAAATTTCACACAAATCGAAATCTCATTTTAGAGTTTCCAAATAGGGTAACTTCGCCTAATTCCAGCCACTTCCAGTGGTCAGCCTTCATACATTCTTATCCAAATAACAGTTGAATGAATAACATGAAAAAATTCATTTTGAGCTTCCTGAACTCAGCCACCTTTTTGACGGTAAATGATTTAGATATAACAATAAAAATATGGTGTATGACGTGTGTATGAAATATGGTGTGCTGTGTTAGCTGACTATTAGGTGAGAAACCTTCGATAACTTAAAAACGGTTTGTCGTATCGATTTCAAACAAGGATAGACTTCTAGAGGAAGTTTGATTCTATGTAACTATGTCTGCAGCAACACCTCAAGATTATTTTCACCGATAGTCGAAATAGCTGCAGTGGTATTTCTCTTCCATTAAAATTTCAAACAATCTTTATCCGATCGAAATGAATTTGGTATGAAAAGAAAGGTAAAACGTTGATCTATGTAAGTGCTGTAATGTTTTTTTGAAATAATTTGTTTACCTACCCAAAAAATTGCTTTTTGGGACATTTTTGAGATTTTTTTTGTGGAAAAGTGGATCGAAAATTCAATTTCCATCACAACACGTACGTAGAATCAAACATTCTCTAGTAGCCTGTCCTTGTTTGAAATAGATAACACGAACCCTTTTAAGAGTTATCATTTGACTCTTTTACCCTTAAAAGCGCCCCAAACGTGATCGCGCTCATGGCCTCTTAAGATTTTGTCAGTGGTTGAGCACTTCATTATAAGGCTTTTTTCAGGCATCGTCCAAATATCGAACAAGTTTTCGAAGCTTTTGAGGTCACAATAAGCTTTTTTCATCGAAATTTGAACATTTGAAATATGAACCCTATGCATGATGAGAATAAAATGGGCTCTATAACATGCTATTCGTGTTTTTCTGGTATTATAGGAGAGGACGGTAGAAAAAATTATGAGAAATTCACCTCCAGAGTGCTGAAACATGTGATATTTTAACAGATGTCTCTCTCGTTTTCAATGAAGATAAAACTTCCGCGATGTGTCCGAAAGATGTATTTAAAAAGACAGACATCAAGAGTTACCTGAATTCGATTTTTTTGTTAATAATTTCTTCATATTTTTTTCAATGCAAATGTTTAAATAAATGAAGTTTCATCCAAATAACACATCATTCTACTATATAGTAATCGTGGTTGACAACTAGATGCATGTTGGCTGAAATAAGAATCTTAATGGCTGACTATAGGATATTTCGAGTTTTTTCGGAAAAAGTTCAATATCAATTTGAGTATAACGAATTGAGGAAAACTAGATTTTCTGAACAATATAAAACATTTCAGTCAATTGATTGTGAAGAAATTTTAATAACTTTCCTAAAAGTTTTAATTTTCATCTTGATCTCAAAATCAGTTGGTACTTGAATGGCTGACTGCTGGCTACTCTACCCTATAGAAATTATAGAAATGTTCTATTCCCTTTTTGGAATAATCAGGCTAATATTGAAAGTTCCAGTTTGTTTCCCAGAATTATATTAGTAATGTATGAATGTAATTTATAGGTCAAGCCATAGTTGTTCTCACTAAAAATCGTGACAGAAATAGTAGGTGGGAATTGGTGTTATCCTGCTGCCAAACGCTGAAACACGCTTTGGGAAGGAATTGATTTCCTCAAAAAATCAAACATTCAAACAATAGCCACTGCCAGTGTTCCACTATAATATTCGATATACTGGGTGTTATGTAAGTACGTGGCCAAACTTGAAGGGGTGATTTCTTTGAGTGATTTTAAGACGAAAAGTTTATATAAACATAGGTCTGTTTATGCTTTGTTTTCAATATACAGGGTGTCAACATTTTTAAAAGAATCGTTTTATCTTAACTGATTTTGTTGAAATTTGGCAGTGTTATTAATAAGAGTTGTAAGGTGCTAATTTATCCCTAACTAGACCAAAATTATTATATCCAGTGGCGACCCGAAACACACCTTTAACAGATATTTTTTACAAACAAAAAGTGCGCCACTGTTTTTTTTGCAGGTTCTGTATAAGTATGTTTCATATTGAGCAACCGATCATCAATGAGATAAGATGAATTGAATTGAATTGTTTATACGCAAAAAGATATTTCACTTTCCTTCAGCTACTTATGAGCTACATAAGGCGTAGATCCGACCTGTCCTGGAATATCACATGTGGATTGCAGCTCCTAAACATACACTAAGTGCGAATTTACACGGTACAATAGGTAAATTCATTTCACGACCTTGAACTTTACCGATTGTTAAAAATGGACATGTGTCGTCAATTTGTATTCTACTAATAATTCATGAATTTCTGGTAACTTACGGTCTGTTATGATGTTTTCACCACATCCAATACTACACTACACTAAATAATAAAGACGTCTAGATAGAAACCCAGACATTTTATGCATGTTGTTCTACGACCAATTATACAATGTGCTCTCCCCAACAAAAGATGAGGTTTTTTTGTTAATATTATTATTATTTATCGGCGGAGCTGGCTTTCAGCCGAAGTAAGGGGACTTCGCTGTTCGCTCCCTGGTCCCTCATAGGTCCGAACGTCCCAGATCTAGTTCGAGCGTCCTCTGGACGTCCAACACGAGACCATTTTGGTAAAGTCGAGACAAATGTACTCAGTATGTCTAGAGGACATTTATTCTCTAATTATCATAAAAATCGTGTTCGTGTTTCGCTTCCTTGTTTTCATCAGAATTTCAGATCTAGTAATTCCTTGCAATTTTAATTGGATAGAAGAAAATCGAGCATGCAGTGTATTTTCATCTTTTTCTTTGCCACATTAATAAAAAAGGATAGAAAAACACATCAGTGCATAATATTTAATTTGCTATAGAGTCAGGAAACTACGAAAGCGTCTAAGGGTCACATAGTTTTTTTTTTATTTTCCGAATTAAAACCGGAATCTTATTTTTCCGACTTCGAAGTCGGAAATTTCGACTTTAAACTCTGAAATTACGACTATGAAGTCGAAATTTCTGATTCAAAAGACGGAATTTTGGAGTTTTAACTCGATATTTCAGTTCTTTTGCTTCATGCATTGTTAATCTTCTTCAGTATGACGAAAGTTGTTTTCTTTTACTGAGTATTAACAATCTAATTGAACGATAGGCGTTTCCGACCGATGGTTTCCACTTTTTACTCCCATATACACCTACGACGTAGGCTTATTATGACAATTACCTGTCAGAAAACAACTACTCCGCTGGCTGATACCCTAGCTAACAGATATAATGCACAATTACTATATTCGCACAATTATAATACATACAGATACTGAACTACATCTGACAGATATTTGTGAAACGTTCTTTCAAGAAGACCCAATTGCAAAATAGCAAATGCTTATTGTAGTAGAAAGCCAAAAACATATGTTTGTAATTCAGTAGTGCGCCTTGAAATAATGAAAAAAAATTATATATCAATTGCTATGAAATTTTACAGGTGTGTTTCCTCAAAATCAAGGAAAAAAAGGAAAGAACGAAAAAAACGGAAAAACCCCTGAAAAAAAAACAAAAAAAACGGAAATCAACCAACGAAAAACCGCATAGAGAGGAGTATGTAATTATTTCTTGGGGTTTTTGGGTTTTTCTTTTTGAGGATTTTTTTCGTGTTTTTTTCTGGGACTTTTTTTCCGGGTGTATTTTTACCATTTACAATTTCCTCACCATTTCGTTTTTGGTAAATGGTCATAGTTTACATTGTATAGTACATATCCACAAACATTAAATCTATAGCACATATTTTACATGAACACAGTGAATTTTCTGGTCATTACGTTGGTATTTCTGAGAGAAATTAACACCTGAATTGACCAAAAAATGGTCGTGTATAAGTAAAATCAATATTGGTCAATTTCGTTTTTATCAAACCGTGTAAATTCACAGTGAAGCTTTCAGATTCTGTACGAAAAAGAAAACTTCTCTCGTCTTCGCCTACAAACTCAATATCTCCTTGGTACACCTCGGAAAAGTTGGAAATGTCACTGTCTCATAATTTAATACCCCCCTTTCTTGTCATTCTAGGGATTTGATCAGAAACAAAAAGTGAGATAAATAATTATTTTCATAAGGCTATGATGCCTTTGGATACACTCTACGAGTGTTTATTAGGGAGTATTATTATTATAATAACTTGAACTATTTATTGTAAAGAGGTTAATGTTTCACGAACTTTTTTGCTCTTACTTCTCAAATGAATTGTACAAAACTCTGGAAAGAATGTCCCCAAGATCTTTTGTGTCGAAAGAGTATATTAATTATTGGATGCACTAGCGAGCGGTAAAGTGCACTACCGCCCGGCTCAGCGAACGTAAAGTGGCACTTTACCGCCCGCGGGCCGTAAAGTAGACAAAATTCTCATATTGTCTATATTAACACGTCATTTCATGCGAGACCTAAAGCGAATCAGAATTATTTCAGTTCAATAGAGATCCTAACATTTCTTCATGATTAACTTATTTGAAATAGATTCTTCAATATAGCTCTCAGCTACTATAGTTTCACATTTTCCATACTACGTTACTCTTAATTATTGTGTACATAAAGTATAAAACGTGTAGACCATTATAATTCAAGTCAGTATTTGTGATTCGCGCTATAAAACCGCTAGTGCATAAAATTTTGTATGTATCACGCGTGCGTATAGAATGCGTTTATGGCCTGCGGAAAAATCAAGATCCTACTCTATCGTATTTCGTTATTTAACTAACAACAAATTGAATTATACATCAGAATGACAAGAAAACCAAAACTTACACGAACGACATACTTCTAATAACAGTATGTCAAAACTGAAAATAATGGATAGTAGTTAATAGATAAGACATAACATCAACAGCAGCAAATTGTGAAAATAATAAACTTCAACCCTTTCCCTTATTTCAACAGTCCCCTGATGCTGAGCTAAGCTAGACACAGGCCAGCACGTAGAACTTGGAGTGGAGGACGAGGAAAGGCTTTGTGAAGATGTCGCCAGCTGTTGCTCAGTACCAATATGCCCAACTACCAGCATCCCCTTCCGGATTTGATCCCTAACGAACAAGTACTTCCGCTGAATGTTCTTGGTGCGGAAGTGGAATTCAGGATTTTCAGAAAGTTTCTTTCACTGCGAATATAATAAACTTCAACAATACAATCATCAAGTACTGGTTTCACAGGGACCATTTGGAAAAATTTAAGAGAATAACACCAGTGTTATTATACATATTGTTGCAGACCTGAAATTTGAGAAACACTTCTCCTCTTGTTCGAAATCGTTCGATGAATTAGATGGAAAAATCTAGAAGCACTAACTTTTGTTCTGGATCAATCGTCGAACATTCTTATTGTGTTCTATTGATTTCTTTATTTTTCTAGAACTTTATATATAAAAGCAATGCATTTGTGAGATGAAGTGAGTTACTTTAGTTACCTTGGATACAAGTATTTTGGTATCAGTTTTGACAGTGACGTTAGTAACAGTGACAAGTATTGTATTACAGTGTTGTCAAGTGAAGTTTGAATAATAAAGGCAAGTCCACACTAGTGTACACTTATTTTGGAATACGAAGACGCAGCAATATAAATAACCAATTAACTTTTCTGAAGAGTTCATATTGATTTGTGTTGTAATTGATATCACTACTTTACGAATTTCAACATTTTATATACCTCGAATCCAATCCTTATTTTCTTATTAAACAAATAATTCAAGATTTTATTTCTGAAGTAAAAACCTGAATAAAATAATCATTATCTCGGTATCAAGGGACAGGTACATAATACCTCAATTGAGTTGTACATTACCGTAAATAACAATCCGGGATTTTCAAATTCTCATGGCAATGACAGGTAATAAGTTTCCATTATATTGAAACCACTACCAACTTTTATATTTTATTTTTTATCAATTCATGCCCTTTCAAACACATTGTAGGAGAAAAATGTGTGAATAGCTATACAACCTGAAATCCCCACAAGTATGCCAAGTATTCTGCTAAGTGGTCAAGACCACCCAAAGAGAGGGTGTCTAACAATGACCGTTTTATGTGCTCTATTAAACAGGGAAATAAACAAACCCTTGCATCTGGTCAAGTGATGATTAGATCCGTTTTAAAATTGATTGGTTTGGAACAACTTGACACTTTTGACTTTTAAATATTTGTGTAAATATTTGTTTTGGATAGTACGTTGAAGCCAAACCAACCCAGTTTCATTCATGAAAAAATAAAATGGGTTTTGAGGCAAATTCATATCCTACTCAGGTATGGACAAGGTTGTTCAGTTATGGGATGAGGTGACACGAACACTACGTGGAAATGAAGTTTCACTTACAGGGATAGAAAAATTATTCATAAATCATAACGAACTTTCCGTATTGTTGTTGCATCTATACATACACGGAGAAAAATGTATAATAGTACACTCCACACTATTCCACATAGTGGAATATGAAAGGAAAATATCTGTTAGGAAATAACTACTTTCCCCTACGAACATTGAATCAGATCTGACATCTATTTGTGCAATTTTCCTCCAGGATACAATCGCAAGTACTTATTGTAATGAAGCATCGAATACTTTCCATCATCTAGATTAGGATTATCTGCAGACATGACATGTTTCATGGGGAAATACTATCATGCCAGGATAGTTCAGACAACGTTAAAATTTTCTTGGAGTGCACATCGAACACCCGCGGAGGTGTTGTAGGTTTTACGGGTTTTCCTAGAGCCGAAAAATGAATACGCCACCAAAAACCAGTAAGTCCTCCGGAAGGCCACGGCAAATAATAATAAAAATAGCCGTCCTCTACCTGCACAAGTTATATTTTTGGGTATACTCTACGAGTGTTTATGGGTATTAGTATTATTATATTATATTATATTGAAATCAACACGTGTAGTGGAGTCCTGGAGGAATATTATCCCAATAGATGTCAGATGTAAGTCAATGTTCATAGGAGGAAGTAGTTGTTTTCAGACAGGTAGATATCTGGCTCAAATTCTTCACTGTAGGATAGTGTGGAGAGAAGTAGATTTCTACTTAGTCGAAAAATTATTCGATTACATGGGACAAGTAACTCAGTGGTTCAGACTGTCGCGTTCAAAACCATTGACTGATGGTCGGCTAGGTTTGAATCCTAGCGACTACAGATTTTCATCTGATGGCCCGAGAAACTGCTAGGAATCGCACGTCAAAAGGTAAGACCTCGTTAATTCTTGGCTCGCACAAGTTTAGACTTTTAAGGGCTGCCGTTCGTAAGGGGACGACAGCTGGTTAACAGAAAAAATATTTTTTTTTTTTAACTTATTTGAAACTCTCTGGCACACTTCATTCATTGAATCTGTTCGTGGAATCTGTCCTACCGAGGAGGGCTTCTTGAAGTTGAATTTGGTTGTTATCGTTGTTTGTCTTATCCAAGCACTGAAGAGAGGGAAATAACTAAACATGTTATGTTTGCTGGTGCTCGTTCCCAACCAAATGGGGGTTGATGTTTCATGTTTGATGTCAATTAGCACCTGCAAATGTGTCCATCTGGAGGCACAATGCACGAGCAAATGCCAGATGTAATTCAGTGTTCGTAGGAGAAATGAGTTATTTTTTGACAGACATTTTTAAATTTTCAAGTAGATGGGTTAGTAAATGAAGAAATCTGCAATGATCACAATAAGCCCGTCAAGAGAGAAACAAGATGTCCTGCCCTACCAGGACGACGTTTATTGTCATAATCCTATACAATAGGAATAACTGGGCGGAAAATTAATCAGAAAACAACTACTTTCCAGGCTAATACCACGACTAACATTGAATTACATCTAATGAATTTCTCCGCAATTGATAGTTGCATGGAAATGTTCATTGAAACATTTGGAGGTAGGTCTCTGCAGACAATAACTAATGTCTGCAACAAAGGGTTCAACAAACTGTCCATGTCAAGGCAGAAGCTGAGACACCGCCCACAGCCTAGCGTTCAAACCACGGGCGCTATATAAACTCCATCCCCTCAACCAAAGCAACACCCAAAACTTGCGTGATTAATTCAATCACCAATACAAATGGAGAAATCTGAATTGCTCACAATAAGCTCGTCAAGATAGAACAACGTTGAATTACATCTGATGAATTTCTGTGCAGAGCTCCACAAGGATGTCTCCGCAATTGCTAGTTGCATGAAAATGTTCATTGAAACATTTAGACCACCTATAGATCGATTTCTGGGTTCTTGCCCTCATCAGTATGGGGCAGGTCTCTGCAAACAATAACTTATGTCTGCAACAAATGGTTCAACAAACTATCCATGTCAAGGCAGAAGCTGAGACACCGCCCGCAGCCTAGCGTTCACTAAACCACGTTCGTCGTGGTATTAGCTAGGAAAGTAGTTGTTTTCTGATGGATTTTCGACCCAATTATTCCTATTAGGATTATGGCAATAAGCGTCGTCCTGGTAAACGGGCCAGTGTGGAGAAAAGGGAATTTCGACCTCTTCTGAATTATTCATTTACATTATTTTATATGAAGCTCTCCAGTATATTTTTTGAACTTCGAATCATACTCAAGATTTAATATATTTATATAGCGCACTTGTTATGTTTGATAACGGGCTCATAGTTGAAATTACTAACAAGCTGCACGGGAAAAAAAATGTGTGTAGTTTTTTTCACAATTGATTGAAATTTTTAAACAAATTGTCTGGAATGGTTGCAGAAACAATTTTTTGTAGAAATTTAGCACACTATTGTTTATTTTAATTTGTTATAATAATAAATCCACATTGTATATACCTATTCCTTTAAATCAATTTTTTACACAGTATTATTTAAATTGGCTCACAACACCCTTGTGTACACAAGTTACAGAAATTTTAGTTATTTGTAAAATTATACAATATTTTGTTATTATTTCACCCAACATTTTGTTTTTATTACAGTTCTGTGGACAAAATTGAAATTCAGAATGCACAATACTGTATAAAAATTTCACACATTGCTCAAAATACCTGTTAGGGAATATAAATTTAAAATACTCCCTATTGTGTGAGATATTTACAGAATGAGTTTTTAAATATCCCTTCACTGCTTCCTCGTTCTCTAGCTATCTCTTCCTTTTTAACCGGTCAGGGGCTGAATGGAACTGGTGTTGAAGATTGCTTTGGTCTTGCTAGTAAGCCTCGTCCGTAGTGAATTCTAGTATAGCACGGGTTGTGCCCTCTATCGGTTTGTTTGTGATTTATCACACATTTCGTGTTGTACCTTTTTAAAAAAAAAGTGAAAAATTTATCCAAAATCATGTATTATACATATTGTGTATACAAGTCATAAAACTGGGAAATATTTCACTACAAACCGAAATAAACAATCATTGATACTAATATATTACAACCAGGTGTAGTAATTTTCGACTATTGTAAACATTATTTACACGTTTTTTTTAGACTGTTGAAGGAAACAATCTATACAGTTGAAATAGATGATGAGTGCAATTAACCACTCAGATAAGTTCTCTAGCGTAGTAAGCGTATAGGTCTCGAGAATGCTAAGTTTGCACGTCAAGTAAAAGTGACGTAGCTTTGGTGTTTTCGGTAGCTTCTATTTTTTGAATTGGGTTCAAACCAAAGGTTCCAAACATCCATTTTCGGTTTACAAAACTTGTTACATAATAAAATATTTCACACTATCTCTCGCTGAGTTATTTATTAAAACATCATTGTACAATTTTTTTTTATAACTCTCGCACCTCTTGCTAACTTTTTGGACGAATAGGCTTTACAAAAGAAGAATAATTGTACTGTCAATTACAAAACTTATTGAATATTTTAGGTCATTGATCACCATCAATAAATTATTATTGATAGTTTCAGCCTTACGTCATTGAAATCTCATCTGACCGGGAGAAGAGTGAAAACCCTCAGGAAAATTCCCATTCCTAATTGATAAAACATTAGGAATCAAACGATTGTGATAACAGAATGCAATAGCAGACCGTTTGAATCACCCTATCAAAAGCCTGATTATCATATCAAAGTGGGTTTTGAAATTTGGGGATGAGCAAAATGCATTGTTATGGAGATCTCCGCATTATCGGACAACCGCAGCGTGGTTCAATCATTGATTAATATTTACGAAAGAGGACCTTTACAAATTCAATTTTCGCCGTAGTGGTTTTCACTTTTCATGAACCAAAAAACTTCAGTCCGAATGTTGGGTATTTTTTCAATTGAAAGCTTTGATTTAACTTGTGATGTTAATTTGTGTGTGTGAGTTCGAGTTAGTTTGGGTCAAATCTTGCAAGCTGAATTAGAATGACTTCTTCTTATTCTACGGGGTTTCACAAGTTAGTTCGGTTTTGATGACTATACACAATAACGTTAAAAAATATTACTTACTGCCCCCGTGAGGTTAGAGAGAGAACGCATAGGGACTCGGGAAAGTTTCCGACAATTTCGTATGGCGTAAATCATGGCGAAAATAAGATCGAAAAAATCCGTAAAAATAGTGAAAAATGTCATACTGTCGGCGTCCATTAATATTTTTTCAAAAATTCCACCCCTTGTCCCCCTCAACAGCTAGACAGAGAACGGGTAGGGATTCTGAAAGATTTACAACGGTTCAGGGCATAGAAAATGTTGTGTCAGGCGTCTCGGACCTCTGTCTTTCTAGAAACAAGTTGCGAAAACTCGCAAAATTATAATCAGAAAAATCCATTAAATTGGTGAAAAGTATCTAAACGTAAAATAATTTGGTATCAAAAATTGTTACTCCCATGTTTCTCTCTACGGCTGCATATAGAGTGCTTTCATAAAGTGTGGAAACACTGGAAACTCTCCGCTATCTTACGAGCTGATTGGGTGGCGGAAATTTGATCGAAACACAAAAGATAGAAATTTTTTTGATAGAAGTCTTTTGATCGAAAGTATTTTTAATAGAAATACATTTGATCGATTTTTTTTTGATAGAAAATACATTTGATAGAAACATAAGAGGCAGAAAATACAATTGATAGAAACACTATTTGACAGACGAAATATTTGATAGACACGTCATTACATCGAAAAAATAAGTAATCATCAATAGACCAACAACGAGAAAATAAATTTGAGAAATTGAATTTTAGAAGCTTTCAGAGTGTTAGGTTAGGTAGAGTATGTTAAAGTAGGGTAGGTACGAGAAAATAAATTTGAGAAATTGAATTTTAGAAGCTTTCAGAGTGTTAGGTTAGGTAGAGTATGTTAAAGTAGGGTAGGTTAGGTGGCTGGGTCAGGTTCTTTTCCCTTCTATTGCCTTAAAAGATTGGATCTGTGTTCAGTTAGGTCGGTACGTTATAAGAGCGAGCGAAGCGAGCCTAACCTAACCTGAAACGTTAAGAAAAGAAGGCGCTCTCTGCGCTCACCGTTGTTAGACTCGCTTTGCTCACCCTTATTACGTCTCGACGTAACTGCACACAGATCCAATCTTTTAAGGCAAAAGAAGGGAAAACATAACTTAACCCACCCACCTAACCTAACCTACTCTACCTAACCCAACCCCCAACCTAACCTAACCTATCTAACCTAACCTACTCAAACCAGCAAGAATTCCTTTCCACATCACTTCCCAATAGAAAATCCGCATGGACTAATCAAAACTATTTTAGTGTCGCCTGCGTGATGTGCAATGTAATTTTAGGTTGGAAATGTCGCAAATGAATTTTCTTTCCTCACATACACTATTTGTTTTCGCAACAAACATAATATTGGAAACACAAATTTCTTATTCATTTAAATAGGGATTATCCTAAAATTATTATTAGATCATTGGAAAAATTAATGTGAGGAATGAAAATTCATTCCCAACCTAAAATTACATCGCACATCACGCAGGCGCAACTAAAATAATAGTTTTGATTAGTCCATGCGGATTGCCTATTGGGAAGTGATGTGGAAAGGAATTCTTGCACTCAAACTATAGAAATTAAGTATATACAGTGCGGCTTTTTATAGTCCCCCCCCCTGTTAACTTTTGAACGGTTCGACGTAGAAACATAAGTGAAAAACTGTTTCGAGGGTTTCACCAATAGTACTTTTTGAAATAAAACATTTGGTGATTGCTCAATAAGGGGCGCGGGGGGGGGGGGGCATCGACTCAAAATTTTTAAATGGCATGGGGGGTCAAGTGGCACATCGTTGAAAAGAGAATTCAATTCTCTTCACAACCATCTAAATATTTTCGAATTTTGTTCATAATTTTCTTCCCCATTTCGATTTTTATGCCTTTCGATTTTTTTTTAGTAAATGTTCCTCCAGCGCCATATGTCGAGTAATTGCAATGTTTTCTCTCTCAAAAAGTAGTATCGGTAATACCCTTCAAAAAAATTTTGGTTTCATTGTTCCACATCAAACCGTTCAAAATCGAGGTATGAGTAGTATTCAGTTCCACATTTATATTTGATATTTCCAATTAAAATTGCAAAAAAATAATAACGAAATTCAAAAAAATTCAGATTATTGTAAAGAGAATGGAATTTCCTTCTCGACGATGTGCCACTTGACCCCCCATGCCATTAAAATATTTTGAGTTGATGCCCCCCCGCGCCCCCTATTGGGTAATCACCATATTTTTAATTTCAAAAAGTAGTATTGGTAAAACCCTCGAAACGGTTTTTTATTCATCTTCCTACGTCAAACCGTTCAAAAGTTAACCAAGGGGGGGACTATTGAAAGCCGCATTGTATATTATAATTTCTATGACTATGACTTATTTTCGGAGGTAAACCTCGGACAGGTCGATTTTGTACACCTTTTTTATAAAAAATGGATTTTTCCCCACCACCTTACAAGACAAGACGTCATCGATTTGTTTTTTAACTGAAAGGGTATTGTGATGTATCGAACTCGGCGGTGAATTGTTATCATGATTCAGTATATTGTTAAGTCATGTAATATATAATTGAATGACGAGGCGAGAGGAAGCCCAACATTGTGTGGTGATTCAGATACGGAGAGTGAACGAGAACGTATATGTAGGTAGACTGTGGATAATAGAAGTGTTAGAAAAGATAAAAGTGTTTTATTTAAATGAAATAGTGAACACCACAGTGAGTACAACACTACAGGTATATTTTTAAATGAAAAATTGAAAGCCCAATCTTCACACTTATCAACATTTTTTCACGCCCCATTATCGTACGAGTTAATTATTTTCAGAGGAAAAGCTCGGACAGTCGATTTTGTATTTCCGTGTTTCACTATTTCTTACCAAAAATCGATTTTTTCCCAGACCACCTCACAAGTTATGACGGTTAGGTTGTGCAGCCCCACAAGCACTTCGACCTATAAGTTCTTTTGTGCGTGAATTGAAAGGGTATATTTGTATATCAAAAATTGAAAGCCAATATTTTTCTGAGTTCAACCATACCACATACGTCATATCTTATAATTCAAGCTACAGTATACTGAGTATAAAAGAAATCAGTCTTTAGACTCCTCAACATTTTTTCATGCTCCATTATCATACGAGTTAATCATTTTCAGAGGTAAAGCTCGGACAGGTCGATTTTGTATTTCAGTGTTTCACCTTTTCTTACCAAGAATAGATTTTTTCCCCGACCACCTCACAAGATATGACGTCATCGATATTTTTTTTTTTGAATTGAAAGGGTATATTTGCATATCAAAAATTGAAAGTCGATATTTTTCTGAGTTCAACCATACCACATACGTCATATCTAACACTTCAAGCTACAGTATACTAACAAACCAGTCATCAGACTCCTCAAAATTTTTACATGCTCCATTATCACACGAATAAATCATTTTCAGAGGTAAAGCTCGGACAGGTCGATTTTGTGATTCAGTGTTTCATCTTTTCTTAGAAAAAATCGATTTTTTCCCCGACCACCTCATAAGATATGACGTCATCGATATTTTTTTCAATTCAAAATTCAAAATATCAAAAATTAAAAGCCCATATTTTTCTGAGTTCAACCATACTACATACGTTATATCTTACACTTTAAGCTACAGTTTACTGAGTATAAAAGAAACCAGTCTTCAGACTCCTCAACATTTTTTCATGCTACATTATCATACAAGTTAATTATTTTAGGAGGAAATAAAATATTCATTTTCAATGAGCTTTTTGAATTTTTATGCGGACGTAGAAAAAATAATGTTCCTAATTCATGCTTACAGTGTCTTTCCCGCACTTGTTAGGAAAACAACTAGTATAGCTATTAATGTAACGAGATTATTATGTTTTTCAAACAATTAGTTAATTATCAACCTACCTATCTACTTATTATTCTTCAATTCATAACTCTGTCGGTGAATTAAACATGAAATATAACATTTTGAATAACGTCTAAACTACTCTCAACGCAAGTGATATAATTTGTAGTGACACCTGTCAAAAATGTTATTCATCTATTTCACGAACTGACTGCTGTTTGTGTATCTCTTGAAAGATTTGTTTACTCAAAAAACATTTCTTGAGCCAGCTTCAACATTTACTTTAATGTTACCTTAACAATTGCCAGTAATAATAAGTAATTTCCATAATGACCTTGATAGTTGTCGTAGGTTAGGTCTGCCGTAATATTTATTTATTCATGTCAACTGAAATTTGCGAGGTGTAGCTTCAATTCACTTTTAGTTGAATGCCCACGTGAAGTGAATGAAAGTGTTACGCTGACTAACCTACTGTAATATTTTGCTGACTATCCATGAAATCAAGTTATAGAGTTTTATTATTTTCTCGCAATTCACATGATGATCAAGTTCTAGAAACATCATCTCCTTTAATTAGCAGTTCCAATAAAAAACGACCAAGACCTAGTTGTCATTTGTTTTGTTGCAATCCTGATGACTCTTCACCAGATTTTCTGTTCTTCTACACATGCAATAAAAGACATCGCAATAAAAAGTACTAGTCTGGTCAAACGAGGGTTTGTAGACACACAATTATTATTTAATTCCACAAATTTTATTTGTGGATTGGTTATGATTATTGTAGTGTATTTGTAAGAAAATTTCACACCTCACTTTTTCAGCCAATAAAAAAATTGGTTTTTATTTAGTTGCCATGGCAACCCAAAAAATTTCCGGAAATTTTTATCCTCCTGGGTACCCTGGGCGAAATTAATAAGTGGAAATTTTTCTGTCAAATATTTGACATGTGATAGTTAACATTTTGCTTTTATGTACAAATGGAATGTTATTTTTCATATGAAAGGAGATAATATTTCATAATTATATATTCACTAAATATTTCGAATGTGTCTGAAAATATTTTGAGAACTTGCATTTCAACGATGAATAGGTCCATCGGAAAAAAATGTATATCAATCAAATCTACCTATGCTTGACTACATGAACTTAATATTTGAAACAATTTTATTCAACTTATCTTTTCGTGAATACTCGGCTGAAATTTGCAAGAATTCCTTTCCAAATCACTTCCCAATAGACAATCCGCACGGACCAGTCAAAACTATTTTAGTTCTGCGTGATGTGCAATGTAATTTTAGGTTGAAAATGTCGCAAAATGAATTTTTCTTTCTCACATACAAACACCGCCACTAATACCAACGCGTAACTGTCATTATATCAACAAAAACCATTCATGGCCCACTGATGTTACAACTTGTTTTCTCTCAGAATAATCTACAAGTCAGTTGAATTAACCATTAATTTAATATATTTTGGTGTGAAATTTTCTTACCGAATCCCCCGCGTGCTTGAATTATTTGCTGGAAATTTATCTCGTACATGAATTTTTTAAGAAAATCAACCCAGTCGCTGCGCGACTCGGGTAATTGTCAAAAAATTCATGTACTCGAAATATTTCCGGCAATAATTAAAGCACTAGGGAGATTATAAGTGATAATATGAATTCAAAACTAGACTTTATTCATGACAAATACATACTAATTTTCTGACAGTTCAATCATCAAAATCCCTGGTCTCTTCTCGCCAACTATGAATATATTATACAAAACGATCTATCTGAACAAACCTAATATCTAACATTGCCCCTTCGTTGAATCACAAGTCCAATTTCACTGGTTTCTTGACAATACGTCTTCCTGCTCTATAGTCACATATGTTTCTGTAGTTGGTTCATTATTCAATTCTTGGTTGAGAATTGGTCTAGGAGGTGAAAACGGTTCTTGGGTATAACTATTTGATGAATGTCTATCAGAAATTTCGCTATATGGTTGTTGCTCAAAATCACAGTCATCATTCAATGATTCATCCATGCCAGTGCTGCTTGTATTTCTACCTACGGCCACTGCAGAAAATAGAGCAAAACACACGACTCACAGCCTCAGTAAATAGCTCCTTACGCACTGTAAACAAATCGCACAGTTTTCGTAAACAAAACGCACAGTTTGATAAATCTCGGAAACGGCTCAATCAATTTAGAAGAAATTTTGTATGTAGATAGGGTTTTGGTTTTTAAGTTTATCTATACAGGCGTCTTTCTTGGAAAAACACAATTTTACTGATAATAATAATGATAAATTTGGGATCTCGAAAACGGCTTCAACGATTTGGATACATTTTTTTATTTAGATAAGGTATTGCTACTCAAGTTCATTTATATAGGCACTTTTCATGAAAAAAAGTGATATAACTTATAATATTAATAATAATAATATGAATTTTTGGATCTCTGAAACGGCTCTAATGATTTGGATCAAATTTTGTATTTAGACAAAGTTTTGCGTTTTCTTCGGAAACGGCACACTGTATATGGCCGTAGGTAAGTAAAGTACGTAATGCGTGTTGAAAAGCAATTACGCACTCATGGATGATATGAATGGTAATTAATGAGTTTATTTCTACTTATTGGTTTTGTGTACCACCTTGTCATTATTTTGTTCCCTTCTGTACTAATCAGTTTCATGTCTAGGAATGGAACTTAGTTATTGTTTTCTTTCTCAACTGTGAATAGTAGATTCTGGTTATATGCATTCAATATATCCAGGATCTCTTCAATTCTCAGTGTAGGAACGGAAAGTATCAGATCATCAATATACCTTTTGACGAAAGGTATTTCAAAATTAACTTAGAAGAGATCATCTAGCACAAAACAATAACTCAGTTCCATTTCTAGACATGAAACTGATTAGAATAGAAAGGAACAAAATAATAACAAGGTGGTACACAAAACCAATAAGTAGCAATAAACTCATTAATTACCAATCATATCACCCATCCAGTTTTGAAATTAATATGATCACTAACGTGAAAAACAGAGTAGATGAATTGACTCATCCCTCTCTCAGAATTGAGTGTTTGAAAGAACTTAAAAACATTCTCATTGAAAATTCCTACCCAAATTCTTTAGTTGATAAAATTATTTTCAGTACCCCTTCTCACGACATACTTGAAATATTGTATTCACCAGATAATAACATTGTGAACAGTATAATCTATTAAAGTTTACCTCATATTCAACAACTGACTCCAAAATTAATTGAAAACATTAAAATAGCAAAAACAAACATAAAAAGAGAGAGAATTTATTGACCCGCCATCAGAAGACGTTACTCTCTCCCACTCATTCGGCTTATGGAGAAAGTAATAGGTGATATCTCCATAGTCTTTGGAGATAGCATCAAACTTGGTGTTGTTATGATCGTCCCTAACCGATCATCATCATACCGGGTGATCTATTTAAAAAAATGATTGAAGATGGCGCTCAGCTGCCATTTTGAAACTTTTAGCTGGAATTTTCTCATGAAAACTTAAGGTAGCGAAAATTGACATGGCTGATTTCCTTATGAAATTACCTTTTTAATGATGTGTCACACTCACTACCTTCCCTATTCAAATTGTTTGGGTGATAGTGACCAAGGAGAGGGGGGAGAGGTATGACAGTTGAGGTTATGATAGGAAGATGTCTTCCTTAGATTAAAAATCGACGTGTTTTTGCATTTTTTTCAGAACACATGTATTTTGAAGATATTCGATCTGTTTCGTTTTCGGTGCCCCACCCTGTATTTATATAGTGAAAGTTCAACTAGACCTAAAATATAGCCACTCTGTGTATTCATCAATATATTAATATACATTTTCTATGTTGAAAAGGGGAACATTCTCCATGAAAATTGAAAATGAAAAATGTGATTTATTTGTTTTAAAATAGCGACTAAAGTTTGTCTTTCAGCCGCAGATGATTCCACAACAGATTTTATGAATATCCTATTCATATTTTCGAACAAAAATCAAAATTACATATTCTAATTTCTACAAAAATGTGCTTCTAGTTTTTTCCCCATAACTCGCTTAGTTTTCAAGCAATCAAGTCCTTCAAAAAAGCATTTTGTATGCTTTTTTAAGAGCTAAAAGCTCATTTGAATAATTTTTTTTTCAGATCCTATTTTTGAAAAGGTTCATGATAAGAGGGCTCAAAAAAGTACTTTGCGCGAACACACGCAACCTTTAAATGACCATATCTTACTAAATTTTCATTCTACATAAAAAAACACCAACATTTTTAGAAAAGAACAACCTACAATTTTATGTTCTGCATAAATTTGCGTATCATTAAAAGTTTTTGAGTTATTTCGAAGAAATGGCGATTTTTCGCTAAATTACGAAAATGATTTTCTCTCTTCAAGCTCAATTTTTTTCAAAAATAAGTACTTCAAACTGGTCTTACACTCAGAACGTATTATAAGAACATAAATGAAGTGAATTGTAAAGTGGCAACGATTTTTTTCAAATGGGGTGGAACGAAAAAATAGAAATTGACATTATTCTCTCCATACCTCTCTTAGTTTTGATGCTATGAACTTTTATAAAAAAATGAAGGATCTTTGAAGGGCTTTAAAAAAGGTTCTCTGAGTCTTCCCCGTTCTGAGTTTTCCCCGTAAAATTCATTGGTTTTTGATTATTGTATGTAGAAGTTCGCATATTTTTCCAGTTATTCGCGAAAAAGACTCTGAAAACGTGTTTTTTTTGCATGTAAAAAACTGACAATTTCACTCGCGAATAAGTCGAAAAGTATTGATTTTTCGAAACAAAAGTTGCTTGAAAATGTTCACCCCTAAAAAGGGGTGGCATCCACGGCCAGGGAAAAAGCAACCCCCAGCATAGGGTAGACTTTGAAACAGATGGTAAGTAGAACCTAAATCCAAATTTTTATGAAAATCGGTTCTGTATAGGATAAATACACGGGAAAATGGTCATTGACTAGACTACAGTTGACCAAATGAATTCCACATCAGCCCGACACAAATTATAAAGAAGTTTCAATCTTGAAGACAACATAGGAATGAACTTACTGTAATGTTCATCAACCCTAAATTAGATTTGAGCTGTGTCAAATTTTGTAGATGCGGAGCATTTTGAATACGCTCGATTTTCTCATTTGTGTGATGAATACCATATTCATCTATGATGTGTTCTAAAAAAACTCTGGTTTCGAAAAATTCTCATTGAACTGCAAAATGACTGCAAAAACATTTTTATGTCAATCTGAAAAACTTGATCCGGAAATTAAAATATCGGCCAGGTAACAACTGGTTTCAGGTAGACCAGACAAAATTGTATCAATTACACACTGAAAAATTCCGGGAGCACAACTAACCCTAAAAGTCAATTTATTATACTTGAACAGTCCCATATGTGTGCTGATTGTTAGCAATTCTTTGGAATTTTCCCCATTTGGAGCTGTTGATATGCCCATTTCGAATTACTCACACAAAAGTATTTACTACCAGATAGTTTTGCAAAAATGTCTTCTGGGAGAGGTAATACGCCATGACTCATTTCAACGGCCTTATTCAGGGTTTGCTTAAAATCAACACAGATTCGAATATCATTCGAATTCTTTTTCGGACCGACCACTATTGGACTATCCCAATTACTATAACTTACTTTCGTTAATACACCAGACCTAACCCTTTTTATGATTTCATTCTCAACTGTAGGCTTCATTGCATAAAGCAAACATAAGCTTTATGAAAAACTGGCTCTGCATTGTCTTTCAATTTTAATTCTATTATGGAATCTTTGAGAACCCTTGTATGTCATCAAAAACATTACGAAATTTTCGTTTCATTTCATTGACAGTTTTTACTTCATCAAAATTTGTTCTCTCCATACCTCTCTTAGTTTTGATGCTATGAACTTTTATAAAAAAATGAAGGATCTTTGAAGGGCTTTAAAAAAGGTTCTCTGAGTCTTCCCCGTTCTGAGTTTTCCCCGTAAAATTCATTGGTTTTTGATTATTGTATGTAGAAGTTCGCATATTTTTCCAGTTATTCGCGAAAAAGACTCTGAAAACGTGTTTTTTTTGCATGTAAAAAACTGACAATTTCACTCGCGAATAAGTCGAAAAGTATTGATTTTTCGAAACAAAAGTTGCTTGAAAATGTTCACCCCTAAAAAGGGGTGGCATCCACGGCCAGGGAAAAAGCAACCCCCAGCATAGGGTAGACTTTGAAACAGATGGTAAGTAGAACCTAAATCCAAATTTTTATGAAAATCGGTTCTGTATAGGATAAATACACGGGAAAATGGTCATTGACTAGACTACAGTTGACCAAATGAATTCCACATCAGCCCGACACAAATTATAAAGAAGTTTCAATCTTGAAGACAACATAGGAATGAACTTACTGTAATGTTCATCAACCCTAAATTAGATTTGAGCTGTGTCAAATTTTGTAGATGCGGAGCATTTTGAATACGCTCGATTTTCTCATTTGTGTGATGAATACCATATTCATCTATGATGTGTTCTAAAAAAACTCTGGTTTCGAAAAATTCTCATTGAACTGCAAAATGACTGCAAAAACATTTTTATGTCAATCTGAAAAACTTGATCCGGAAATTAAAATATCGGCCAGGTAACAACTGGTTTCAGGTAGACCAGACAAAATTGTATCAATTACACACTGAAAAATTCCGGGAGCACAACTAACCCTAAAAGTCAATTTATTATACTTGAACAGTCCCATATGTGTGCTGATTGTTAGCAATTCTTTGGAATTTTCCCCATTTGGAGCTGTTGATATGCCCATTTCGAATTACTCACACAAAAGTATTTACTACCAGATAGTTTTGCAAAAATGTCTTCTGGGAGAGGTAATACGCCATGACTCATTTCAACGGCCTTATTCAGGGTTTGCTTAAAATCAACACAGATTCGAATATCATTCGAATTCTTTTTCGGACCGACCACTATTGGACTATCCCAATTACTATAACTTACTTTCGTTAATACACCAGACCTAACCCTTTTTATGATTTCATTCTCAACTGTAGGCTTCATTGCATAAAGCAAACATAAGCTTTATGAAAAACTGGCTCTGCATTGTCTTTCAATTTTAATTCTATTATGGAATCTTTGAGAACCCTTGTATGTCATCAAAAACATTACGAAATTTTCGTTTCATTTCATTGACAGTTTTTACTTCATCAAAATTTGTTAGAAAATTAGATTGATTCAAAAATAAAATTATCATATTACCTTGATCCTGACTTGACTTATTTTCAGGCTTAGAAAATTTACTCATTTCAGAAAATAAATTTTTACAACCTAGAGCATTTCTCCAATCAGGATTGAAAATATTCATCCAATTTCTGCCCAAGAGTGGAATAAATTTCTTTTGGCTACTCAATGCTACTAATGGCAGGGCATTTTTTGAGGAATATATTGCGTGTCCAAGTGGTCTTTCTCTGAAAGATATTTCATACCCTTTCAGCCAGGATTAAATAGTCGAATTACTTGTTACATTTTCCAAATGTTTTCTGAACAATCTTAGTCTTCCGCCATATATACTCACCCTATCTAGTGATATACTCTTCTATGATATTGTGTTGACTTCGCCTGAAACTTCTGAGGTTGGTTTTTTATTTTGTATGGTCCCCGGTAGTTTAAAGAACCGTTGGATGACGGTTGGTTTCTGGAATAATTTGCCCTAGCATTATGATCTGGCACTCCAGAATTATTGTGGACAAAGCGCCTATCCGTTGCCAAGGTGGGTTTAATCATTTTCATTTCTCTGCCAGTGCGCTGATGATTTTAGGTATCTTAGAATTTTTCGGAAAAGTTTTCCCCTCATAAGAATTTATCGGGCTTGCTTTCACGAACAATTGTCTTAACTGTTGGTGTCAGATTGGATTCTATGTGGTATTTTCTACTTTTAGTAAGCATGTGAAAGGCATCAGCAATAATTTTGCCTGCATGCCTTTGGCATGAGATATTTCTTTTGTAATTCACCTTTTTCCTGTTTTTCAACCCCTAGGGTGAGATATTTACTCCAACGGTCTGCTATAATGTGTTGGACTTCCTCCCCCCATTTTTGTTCACTTCCTAAAGGTTCCTCGCCAAATAATTTCAAAAATTCCTCAGAAATCACTGGGACTGGTTCCTTCCGTGAGGCGTTGTTATCGTCATTATGCACTTCCACCTCATGTATTTCGTATCTGTTGCCCTGAGGTGCCTTAAAGCAAAGAAAAAAATATTTTTGAGATTTGATTCATTCGATATGAATGAAAATTGTATCGAAAGAAACGCAAGTAACTCGGCAGTCGGATGTTTACATAATCTCACATTTGATAATATACCTTGCAACTCGGCTGTTTGGTTTCTATGTATCATTCCATAAACCTTGAATTTATGAAAACGATAGTAATTTACGTAACAAGTCCGGAAAATACTGTTTTTTTGGACGAGTGGACAAGATTCTAGGACGAGCGTAGCGACTCCTGGAAGTCTGCGAATCCAAAAAAACTGTTTTCGGACGTGTTGCGTACACAATTTTTTCGGTAACCGTGTAGAATAACAAATCGAGACACATTTATTTTTTATATTTCTTTGTAGAAGAAAATTTCGATAATTTTAATTCTTATTTGTATTAAATATCGAACAGAAGATAGGTACTAACAGAAACATTCTAATTCTTATTTAATTCGGGCATTTCCCGGACTAGTCCGGAAAGTACGTACTTCCCAGACTAGTCCGGGAAGTGATACTTTCTCAAAGAAAAATCGTCCGTACTTCCCGGACGGTTGCCGAAAAAAGTCATTTAGTACTTACTTCCACTAGTATGATTCGAACTGTCACTCGAAACATCATCTTTTGTGTGTTTGACTCGAACTTTCCTTTGTTTTGCGTTCCTTAATACACGTGTTAATTCAATCTTTTTAAATATTTACGTGATTCTTCTTAGGAGAATACCCTGATAACTCTAAAGCTGGGTTTATTTAGTTATTGTATTTCATTCGGAAACTTACACGTAATTGAAATGGTAATTCGCCTATCTTTCCATCTGAAAGAGATTAGTTTATTGTGCACTGTGGCATTTAGGGACAATATAAGAACGCACAGGTTGAATTGTCCGGGTATGTGGTCTCAAACAATGTATCGCTGAAAGAATGAAAAACCCCAGGCCCCCACGTGAAATAACAGTGTGCATTCTTTTTTATGAGCGAATGATCTTTTCGAGCTCGATTGAAACCTGATAGACACTTTTGGTAACAATCGGTAGCTTATGGCGATTTTTTATTTGTTATGTTTCTTTATCTTGTGCCGTTGAAAAAATATTTTTTTTTGTCTAAGAACGATACAGAAAGACCGGATTTGCTTCGACAGTAAATGTGTTTTTAAAAACAGTTTTCTTATATTGATTTATTGGTATGACAATCAATAAAAACGAAGTTTAGAATTAATTATTCAATCGATATACACGAGTGGAGATATTTATGAATTATCACAAGAACTTTAAATTTAATCGATAAAACTATTGAAGTACGTTGAGCATGATTTTGCTCATGCACATTATTATATTCATTTTTGTATCAAGGGCGTACTGAGGGCTATCACTCAGTTGCAGTTGGGGAATTCTGTTTTGAATTTTTATTTTGGTTGAATGGTAGTTTATAATCTACTTAATGTAGGATATAGGTACATTTTGCGTTGCCCGGTACACTACTACTGTCATGAATCATGGCAGAGCTGACGCTACAGAACTACGAATCGGGCGACGACGGGATATTTCAAGTAGTATTAGAGTTGACTTGGTGTTATAAGTAAATGGGTGAATAAACGTGTTAAAAGGGAATAGTTCTCCTTTTATTTTTCTAACATCATTGACAGCAAAAATTGTCAATGTTTTGGCGTAGGTCCGCCATTTTGATTTTTTCTTTGAAATGGCTTTAGGGGTCGAGTGATACCTCATTTCAATTATATTATTCTTCATTAAGTACGATAACAAAATTTCAAAAAAATATATTCATCCAAAACAAAATGGCAGTACATAATGTTAGAGCTCTGCGATATGAGGATCTTTTCGATGGCTATTAACCCTAGAGAGCTAAGGTGTTTTGAATGTACGTAATTACTACCCTATCGTAAAATTTACGACTTTTACAAATAACCATAAACTGTAAAAGTAAAATTGCGGTTGGCGATTTATTTATATTTATAACTTAAATTACCATGTACTCTAAACAAAACACAAGAATGAGGTGAAAAAGAAGAATATTTTCTAACATTGATTGCATGATGTTGATCTGTGTTTCTGTTTCGCACATATGGAGCTTTTGTACTGGTCACAATTGGAGTGGCCATTCTTCATCTTTTTTCGATGGACAAAGGCCTCAAATGGTTCCAGGTTCTTTATGAGGTATGGTTTCACACGATGAAGCCATAGGATTCAAAATAGCACTCAAAGATTTTTGGAGTGGGTGAGATACATTTTTGTTTTTTACGACGAAATGCCGATTCAACCGACTAATTCAAAGTGCACAAACACTTGCCTTCGTCTACTAGTTCTAGACACCGACTGATGAAAAGTCATAAATGGACTGAAGCGACACCCGAACAACACCGAAGATTTCTGACAATTTCCATCCTCCCATCGTAAATTTGACGAGCGATAGCTTTGATAAAATCATCAAATTTTTCATTAAATTAAAGTTTATTTGCTGAAAATGTTAAAAAAGTGGCATCTTCGAATGAAATTTAGTGACAAGGCAGGTTATTTTTTTATTGAATTTCAGCAAAATTAAGAAAACCATCCAGATTAAAGAACAATGTTTATTTTTCTTAAATATCTGAGAAATTGAGAGAGAAAATCAAAACAAATGTTCGAAATGTTCGCAATTGGCTTCCTCGCACAAGAGACGATTCTGAAATCGCTTCTTACATTTCCAAACATTTCTGGTGTAAGATTCCTGCATACGTCTCTTATGCGTTCCTCCGATTCATTCATCGTTCCTGGAGCGGTTCTGTACAAGTGAGATTTGAGATATCCCCACAACAAAAAATTCAAAGAGGTCAAATCAGACGAGCGAGCTAGCCATTCAATAGGACCCCCTACTACCGATCCATCTTTCCGGAAATGTTCATTTAAAGTTGGTTACTGGCCTGAAATAATGAGGAGGTGCTCCGTCTTTTTGTTGTTGTTATTTTCAGTCACCTGAATCATTTCCGGAAAGATGTCTTCTTGTAGCATCCTCAAATATAGAATTCCGTTCAAATTTTCTCTCAAGAAATATTCGGACCTACAGTCCGACCAACTCAAGACCAGAGCACCCTTATGAAATCCACATTTTCTAACCGATTGGAATGATTATTTTTCCATTAGGTAGATATTGAAAAAGTCTTCTAGGACACCAAATTTCATGAATGAGTCTCCATTTCCAGAGCCAACTAATCTGATTTTTCAAGGTCAAAAATCTAAAAAAAATAACTAGCGATTATTTTAGAAAAATTCTAACTGCACCACTGGATTCGCATTATTTTGAAATGGTGCATGTGTTAATTACGTTGGAATGCGTCAATCAATAAAAAAGTTATAGGGGAGTAAAATTTAAAAAATATGCCGCCTAATCAACTCACCAATTAAATTTTAGAACTTTTACCAAAATTAGGAATCCACCGTATTCAGGAAGTCGATATATCATTAGCCAAAATTTTATCGAAATCTGTTTATAAATAAGAAAATCATAAGATAATAAATTTTGAAAAACATGTTAATGGAATTTCAGAAAATTTCAGAATTTTTTTTTACTACTCCGTCGAGAGAACAGTTTGAGACCCCGGCGTCAAGTTACAAAATCCTGATGAATATATATATATATATATATATATATTCACATTCAGTGTAGTTTTAGTATGTACCTACATACTTTAAGATATTTATGAAATTAAATTAATTAAATTTAAATAAATTAAATTTCAGTTGTTGTAACATTTTGCTTAAAAATGAGGGAAAAACAGTCCTCTAAATCTGGTCGCTTCTCAGACTACCTTAACAGTTTCCTGGTCTTTACGGTAAAACATGCTACAAAGCTCGCATGGAATGCGGACCGATGAGTCGTAAGCATATGTGAAAAATAAACAAAAAAAATGCAATACCTAGATAAAAATAGAGGTCTGATTGGCCTGACATATGTAGTAAGTTTGTCATAATAGCTTCGGCTGGGCCATACCTCATTAGCACCATCGATCATTTAGCTCGACGCGTCCTTTTATTTTTAAGTTTCTTGGCACTTGTGGATTACGTGCATATTATTGTGAAGTAGATTTGACAGAAGCAAAAAAGCCAACATTCCCCACACCAGGAATATGGCATAGCAGAACCTAAAACATTTCTTGAATACGTGAGTACTTCCTATTGATTTGATTCCTATAGAATTATTGGAATTTCTTCAAATGTACAGAATAGAACCTTTATTATTTCATCATGCTTATAAACTTTAGATTCCAAACTTGAAATCGAGTTTTAAAAATATTAGCCTTCTGTGTTATATTAAGGGGCGTATTCACTAGAGCATTCGTTCCGCATGAGTACTGAATGAGCACCGAATGGGCACCGAACGAGCAACGAGCGTGTTTACATTTCGCAGCTTGACAAGACTGTCAAGCTCAGACGAGCTTGAACCGAGTAGCACATGTGCTCTTTCGGTGCTCATGCGGAACGAATGCTCTAGTGAAAATGTATGTATTCAATTTCACGTCTACATAAGGTTAGTTCGTTCTGATTCAATTATACTAAATAATTACTTTTCACAAAATTCATGTATTCAATTTCGACGCACTCGAATGTCAATGTGAGGTTAATTCGCTCTGGTTCATTTATACTAAATAATTACCTTAGCGCAAAATGTATGTATTCAATTTCCACCCACTACATTATTTTATTTTGTTATAGTGTCGAAAAAGGCTAGTATAGCTTATCCAGAACCTCAACGGTTGTTGTCGAGATCGGCTTCAGGATTAAAAATGGCAGGTATTTGGTGTCGAGATTGGCTACGCCCATGGAAAGAAACCTGTTATAGATATAGAAATAATATACAGTGTGTGTTAAGACCGGAGCACCCTTATAAAATCTACAATTTTCAACCGATTGAAATGATTTTTTGATTAGGTAGACATTTGAAAAGTCTACTAGTACACCAAATTTCATGAATGAATCTCCATTTCCAGAGCCTACTAATCCGATTTTTCAAGGTCAAAAATCTAAAAAAATTACAAGAAAAAATCTGACTACACCACTGGATTCGCGACATTTTCAAATGGTTTGAATGTAAATGACGATGAAAAATCAGATTAGTAGGCCCTGGAAATGGAGATGTATTCATGAAATTCGGTGTCCTAGTAGACTTTTTAATGACTACCTAATAAAAAAAAAAAATCATTCCAATAATCGGTTGGAAAATGTGAATGTTATAAGGGTGCTTCGGTCTTAAGTGGGTCACACTGTAGGTACTTTGACGTTATTCACTATACTATAATTGACCCCCGTTACAATTGTCTCTGGTCTACCATTCTCTAGATTAGTATTACGTATGATGAGTGTGATATAACATGAAATAACTAAAAAAAGGTTAAAGATAGTGCAATTTAGAAAATAAATAAACTCCATATCGCGAGTCTGTCGAGTCAGCGAACCTCTACTATCATATTCATGTTTCCTGTAAAAAAATGGAGAACAAGAAGACCCCATTTCGGAGACAGCATTTACCGGGTGGCCACGAAATTTGTCACGTCACACCATCTGGTTATTTTGAAAGATAGAAAGATGAATTTTGGATATGTTGTTTGAGACATTTCTTACTATTCGAATTCGGAATTGAACTTCCGGTGTCACCGAAAGCTTAATCAACTCTTCAATTTCAAACGGAATACCTCAAATTCATTTCATTATAAATATTCGTTATTCTATTCTGAATTCGCAACCATATGCTTTGTGATGTAATTTACTGTCAACATGACGTCACAGTTTGCAAAAAATGAAAATCTGATGTAGTTCGAGAACGCCAAATTAAAAAGAATAGTAGAAATTGGAAATGAAAAATTTACCCAATTCATCGTGAAAATTGAGTAGAATTAATAATTATCCATAATTACAACTGAATAGTGCATCTATTCAGAGCAACTGATGAGAAGTTGTTCAAATAATTGTTCGTACAATTCAAATGGAAAGTACTTACCATTTTTTTTGTTCGTCTTGTTCTTCATTTTCGAGACAAATCCCAACAAATGGTTCAGGGGGGAATAATCTTCATCAGCGGCTCAGCGCCCATCAGTGTGATGCTATTTCGGTGGTTTAAATCGTATTTAATAGATAGTATACCCGTATTGAGTTGACGTTGTTCATAACTTTGCTGAAATTAAGGAAGTTTTTTATTCAAATATATGATTGGGAAAATGAATGAATATTTTACGTTAAATTTACTGAGAATTGAATACATTCGTCGGCTCTCTTATATGTTTTGCAATGTTTAAAAGAGTTTCACAAAAATGAACAAATTGAAGTGAATATTATTGACTGATAGTTTTCGATACAGTCAAACCAGCCTAGCGATAGATGTGAAAACGTCGTAGCACAACGGATTATAGTCCCTAATATATCCAGTGATGAGGCACTCAACCTGATCGAACGCTCAATTTGAAATTTATCTTGATATTTCAACTGAAAGAGAAAATCTCACAGCCTGCACATGAACAAGTATGAATTAGAAAAATTCTTGAATTGACACCAAATTTGATTATTCATTCTCTATACACTAACAAACCGAATGGCTGATTTTGTATTCCCAATTCTTTTATGAAATATCTACACGGAAAGAAATCGATACTTATTATACGAAATTCATACACTCATTAGCTGAATTTCAGACACCCGGCGTGACATAAGAACGTACACCTAAGATTACCTGACGAGAGTTACCTGTTCCAAATAAGCTTTGGCGATTTAAAACTAAACTAATTTCATATATTTCCAAAGAACCACTCAGAGGATCAGATGCTCTTGGTATATCGAGCTAGAAACCCTGTTCTACCAATATAGTAACCTTGTCATGTGAAAATGAGATTCAGGTCGAATATAATTAGGTCCCCAAGATTTGATGACTAGTTAGCTCGCCTTTTCAACCCCGTATACCTATTATATGAAGGTGAAGATCTCATCACATTAATATGAGTATCTTGTCATATAAAGCTTATAATCTTGACATATGAATCTAGTAGCCTCGTCGTATGAAGCTGGTAGTATCTCCATAAAAAACTATCGTCTTATGAAACTAGTACTCTCGTCATGTGAAACTAATAATCTCGTCATATGAAACTAGTAATCTTTTAGAAAACTTTTTGAGAGAGTTAATGTTGGACGAAGAATACATTCAACATTTCTTGGGTATGAGTATACAGCACATTATTGAATATGTTGATTGGTGAATGATTTATTTATTCATTTAACGACACCCATGAATCAAGAGAACCAACTGGTATACCTACCAACCTATCACAAAAATTATATTTTAATAATAGATGATTTAATGTTGTTTCAACTACGCGTGCATGAACATTATCATAATACATTCGAGTTTTATCTTCTTAATATTAAGGTAAGTTGATTGGTAAGATTCAGTTAAGTCATGTATGAATTAACCATAAAAGCATCAAAATGGTATATGATTTACACATTTCATAGACACGTCGCATTTGTTCTCTTGGAGCTCTCCTCGCTTCACTCGTCATACTCCAAACAACGCTTGCAACAAAATGAGATCTTATAAAACTTGCATCATATACCATGTTGATGCTTTTATAGTGAATTAATTCGTAAACTAATCTGAACATAACTTTACCTCAACATTAAGAAGATAAAACTTGAATTTATCATGATAATGTTCACGCACGCGTAATATAAACAACATTAAATCATATATCATTGAAATATAGTTTTTGTGATAGGTTGGTAGGTATACCAATGATTGGTCCGCCTGATTCATGGGTGTAGTTGAGTAATAGTAATTTATAGTACTAGTGTGTTATGTTGAAAATAAGTTAAGCGAGAAAGATTTATATATATATTCTAAAGTGACTTAGGAAATATAACACATGAGTGGCATACAATGTTGTATCCAACACATGACAGTTATGTTAACTCACTAGTGACTTATGGATTATAACTCACTAGTGTGTTATTTGATAGTTAACTTGTCTAAAATGACTTCAATAATGACAGTCATAACTGGCATAAATAAATTAATCACCAATCAACATATTCAATAATACGCTGTACTCACTCAAGGAAAGAATATATTCTTCGTCCAACATTAACCCTCTCAAAAAGTTTTCCATAATTTCGGATATGTAATGACCACTATTATCGAGTATTAGATATATTGCTTTCTACATTGCAGTCAACACGTTACACTGCTTCAACAATTGGAAATTAAAACACTGAAATGAAATGGACGCCGTCTGCCGGCCCGACACGCGACTCACGCCCTACTCAGCTGGTTCGTTTATCTCCGTGAAGTTTCGGCGCGAAAAATTTCAAACATGAATCTATTCCAGAACGACGGAAGTTGACTTCAAATGACGGAGAATCTTCCGTTCATATGACGAGAGATATGGATTAAATGGTTGAAAAAAACTTACAAACATGACTGAAAACGGCCGAGCCCACTTATGAGATAGGACAGGCCGGGAAATGAGGGCACATGATAATCCCTTTACAATACGCCTCCCCTCACCTCGCGGTCACTCCTTCTACTCGACCGATTGGGCGGACTCGGCCGTTTTCAGTCATGTACCGAGTACCGAGAAATGAGAATATGTGTTTTTTAGTACTAATCTTTAAGTCTCAAAATCTGTTTCAGAAATTGAGATTATGACTATCACTAGAGCTTCCAGTCATGCTGCAAGTGCAAAAAAAAAAACAAATTGCATTTCTGCCAAAACTAATAATCCGACCGCGCCTGTTTTGTGCACAAATGAACTAAACCTGATTAACTACTTTCGTGAAAAGGACCGACTCTGTAAACTGAAATTTTTCCGAGTTTTCCGGTTTTTCCCTGTTACTTAAGGTGGATTTATGGTCAAGTTTTAGGTCGTAAGTAATAAGTCGGAAGTTTTAAGTAATAAGTCATAAAAAGTTCGATCATTGGCTTTCATGCAAAAGTCATAAGTTTCAAGTCGTAAGGAAAGTTAGCCAACTTCCATCTTTTACGATAAAACTTACGACTAATTTTTCAAACGGCAATAAGGATCTGTCAAGAAGAATAATAATTTTCGAGTTTTGAATGTTATTTATTGTTAAATATAAGTTATTTGTTTTGTGATGTTCATTAGTTTAATTATAAAATTTTCAGACTGCGTGAAAGTGACCAATAATATACTAATTTCCATATGATAATATGACAGTCTTAAGACTTGGGCATGAATGGTCAATTTTTTCATTACGACTTCTGACTATTACTTAAAACTTCCGACTTATTACTTACGACCTAAAACCTGACCATAAATCCACCAAAATAATCCGATCGGGTCGTACAAAATCTGATTTTGTTCGTATTTCAATTCTTTACAATTCTTTCTATTGGAGTAACTATATTGCTTGTTTTCATTTGATAAGCAAAACATTTGAAAAAAATTGTTTTTTTTTTGTTTTTTAACGTTTATAACAAATCAATAAACGACAATTGCCAGTCCAAAACATTTCAAATATATCAAAATTTATATAATTCATTAAAAATTAACGTAAAAAATGCAACGTATTGAGATTTTATCGAATGCGGCACCCTGTTATTTGTAATTACTCAATTAACGATGCAACTCTTTAATCTGTCAATAGTTTGAGCGATTTATGGATTATTTTCGATAACGATCTCAACTTTAAGGGCCATGTAGCTCAGTGGTTGAGACTTTCACGTTCGAAACCATTGACTGCTGATCGGCTAGGTTCGAATCCTTAGCGACTACAGATTTTTATCTGATGGCCCGAGAAAGTGCTAGGAATCGCACGTTAAAAGGTAAGACCTCGTTAATCCTTGGCTCGCACAAGTTTCGACTTTTGAGGTCTGTGTTCGTAAGGGGACGACAGCTGGTTTACGGAAAAAACAGTATTTTAAATTTTTTTTAATGGTCATATCAATAATATGTGTAACAAAGCATTCACAATGCTCGGGTTCATTAATAGTTATTTATGTAACAAGTGCAAACAGCAAACGTGTTGTCCAACTCGGCCTAACGGCCTAGTCGGACAATTTTACGTCGAGTGCAATAAACAATTTTGCATGCATGTGCAACTTAAATAATTATTAATTACGATCGATTTGCATTGCAACAGGTCACTATCATTTATTTTTCCATTAATAATAATAATAATAATAATACTCCCTCATAAACACTCGTAGAGTGTACCCAAAGGCATGACCTGTGCGGGTAGAGGACGGCTATTATTATTATTTGCCGTGGCGCTCCGGGGCGACTTACTGATTTTTGGTGGCGTATTCACTTTTGAGCTGCGCAGGAAAACCCGGAAAACCTACAGTACCACCTCGGGTGGCCGGTGTGCACTCCAAGCTAGCACTAGCCGAGATTGGCATCTAGACAACACACAATACACTTATACACTTGCTTTCAACAAGGACTGTGGTCGTCTATCGATTCCGATATTGGGTACTTGAGAAAAAATCCCTCATACCTACATCGGGCTCGAACCGACTACCGCTATACTGAAGTTCTGAACGGCCTGCGCCTTAGACCGCCAGACCACCGACCATGATACTCATTTTAAAACTTTCAATTCTGTAATTGAAAAAATAATAAATCAGAATTGATTTTTGACTGACGTTTCTATAACCACAGTTGCATTATAAAAATCAAAATCATAGCTGTCGTGAACGCGTATGTTATTACGAGGTGTGGTCATAGTACAGACAGTTTGCTCTATGCAGGTAGACGGTTTAGAACAAAGCGGATCAGTTTTGATTATGGAGTTTTTCTTGGGAAGGCATTGTTTGTTTAGCTCTAGCTCCAACATTAATACAAAATAATATAAAATATGTAACTGTTTAAAACGTATTGTCAATCTCACAAAATATCTCCTAAATATGTAGTGGGTTTGAACGTTTATGTTTGTCATGATTACAGCACGTTGAAGTTGAATGACAGATGAGTGCAATAAAGACCTTCTTTTTCCACTAAATATATTTCAATAAAGTTTTGCTTTTTGCATGAATGTAGAAAAAAGAAATACTCGCCATATAACAGACTGCGATGCGATAAAGACGTTAATATACTTTTCACTGGTTCGGATTTTTTTGGAGTATAATAGTGTCATTCGGTGTCCTTTTTATGCTTGCTATAAAGAGAGACTTGAAAAAGTTGAATCGTTTCACAAAATACTTAATATGGAAACTTGGCCTACAATATTTTGGATTCAACCCGAAAATGAGTTTTTGATTTAATGTCACTTAAGGCTAGACGTAAACTTGCAATGGTTCTAGTTCTCCATAAAATAATACATTCTTTCTTCAATTGTTCTGCTCTTTTAGGATAGCTCTGCCTTTCTGTTAACTCCAGAAGCTTTGGGAGTAATCGTATTTTTTCATTTGGCATACGATTCCATAGACCAATTATGATTCCATGGCAATTAGTTGTAGACTTCAAAAAAATTTCAATATGCATATTTCATAACTTGATTTTTTCCATCTTTCACATTATAAATTGAAAATGCATTGTTCAATAGATTTCTGATAAGTCATTCTGTAGATACTGAATGGGTTTATTTATGTTGAAAAGGGGAACATTCTCCATGAAAATTGAAAAATGTGATTTATTTGTAATATCTAACAGAAAACAACTACTTCTCTTTAATTTTTAGGTTTATAACTTAACTCTAGTTGGTGTTTGACTGGTTTCTCTATCTGAACCTTCCTTTATGTACCATTTTGTACAATTCTGTAGTGTACTGGACTGATAAACAAATAAACAAATAAATGACTGCGGACTGTCTTCCATGCGATGGCATAGTCGGTTCCTAATCGTATTTTTTTGTTAGAAAAAAATCCTCTATTGATTGACCTTCTTGCGAACTTATGACATATGCAACCTAAAACTACAAATACACGTGTTGTTAATGACCTACGATCATTTCGTTTAGCTTCAACACTCGTTAACAGTCTGCAAAGAAAAGGACGGTGAGCTTCATTAACCTCCGGGCCTTCCTTATTCCCCAACACTACCTTATTAGAAATGAAATAACACTTGAACCTCATAAGCACATCAAATATTTGTATCAAACGGCACTTATTGAAATTTAATCATAATTCATCATGAAGTGGAACCAATTTTTTATTTCCGATTGTTAGAGATAGTATACGAACCTGATGGATCTCATTTGAGCCGCCTTCAGCAATCTCAAGGAGTGTATAGATGCTGGAAAAGAAATACTTCTGTGATAGACTATTAAATATTAAATGAACAAACAATCCATGTTTTCGAAAATGGATTGGAACCTTTGGTGTGAATACAATTCAAGAAATAGAAGCTACCCAGACTTTGCATGAGGCAGAATTGCTTTCAGTTCAATAACTGCTTTTATGAACAACTCGAAGGTACAGCCACGGGCAATCCTCTGTCTCCCTTCTAAGCTAATTTGTTTATTTGTAAATTTGAGATGGAAGCAAGAAAGAGCTTCGTTATTTTCCTGGGGTTTGGATTAGATATGTGGACGACGTGTTCGCATTTTTGATATCAAACAGGTCGACGTAGACAGTTTTGTTTCAGAATTGAATAGCCAGTTCCAAACCATATCGTTCACGTATGAAACTGAAAACGAAAAACAGTTGCTGAGAAAATGATAATTGGGGAAGTGGATGAGTTAAACGGTTATTCTGTGGACTTGGTAGACAAACTCATTAGAAAACATATATTTAAGAGAACTCTTCGTAACTCTACGACTTTTCAAACAGAGGAAACCCCTTCTAAATATATCGTCATTCCATACGAACCTCGAGTTACTCGACAGCATTTTTAGAACCCTTAATATGAAGGTGGTATACACAAGACTTCATATAAACTGCCACAAATCTTGGGCACTCCCAAAGATAAGACGGAAGAAAAAGAAAAGTCGGGGATTCATGAGATTAGCTGTATATAAGGACTGCGAGAAGAAGTATGTGGGCCAGACCCGTAGGGCTTTGAAATTACTCAGATCCGATTCTCGAGAACAGAAAAATCGAGTGTGGCTCAACATGCCTTCGAGAGTCTAGAAATTGCGAAGTGTCAAAATAGTATGAATGCCGATAAGGGCTCCATTCCATACAGCCCTTTGTTCAAGTTCATTGTACAATGAACGTTTCTTTCTTTCATAATCCATTGGTCTTCATTTGTTATCATTACTTAGTTTATTATTATTCGTTATTTTACTATTAATTATTTTTTCTCGTTTCGAATATGTTAGTATAGTAAATATTATTATAAGTTAGTCATCAATCCAAGTGTCATCAAGTACGAAACAAGTATTAGTTTAGAGCAGGTTGTTTCTGATTTGAAGTAAACAATTCAAGTAGATAATTAAGGTAGGTAGAATAGAGGGTCAGTTGAAATAGATAATGAGTGCAATTAACCAGGTAAGTAGTAGGTATAAATGGTATTAGAATTTTGTTCTCTAGCGTAGTAAGCGTATTGAGAATGCTAACATTGTTAGCGAAACGCGCGTCGAGTGAAAGTGAAGTAGTTTTGGGTAGCTTCTATTTCTTGAATCATGTTTTCAGCGATGCTTCACGAAAGTGTCTCATCCTATCTGAATATTCAAACATTTCAGTTTTATTAAAATTTTCTCTTTAGAAAGTGCTCAGATTATTTCTTATGCATAGAAAAATGTGGTATACAAAATATTTATATTTTTTTCCCTTTCATATCGATTCATTCATTTTAATTTTAATCACATTTAGGAATTAGATTTCACGTTATCCCAAATCACATTACTCTTTATCACTGTAAAATGACTGCTATTGATTGCTTGCCAATTTTCTAACTAAAAAAAATCTGGCATTGGAGTTCATATGAAAGTCACATGTTCCGTCCATGACGGTGCAGGGAAAGTGACGAGAGTTTTACGTTTTGTTTATAAAATGAAAATGAAACTCGTTGTGTGGCCTATCTATGGGGGCCTACATCGCATTTTATAAACACATATTTGTCATAGGGATGGATCTAAATTATTTTGTAAACATTATACATATTCCATATAATTTGTGGATTTAATGTAGTTACTCAGTTAATTTATCGGCACTTGATGAAAATTTTAATATGCCCCAACTGTTGGTTACACCATGACAGGCAGATGAAGGCTCCATGTTTATGTTGGAATCAGTCGTTCGTCAATAAATTTCATTGCGTTTTCGCTATAACTCACACATTGATTCAAATTGACAGAATTTTTGTGGAAACGGAAAAACGTCGAATATTGAAGAGAATCACGATAACGGAAGATAGGTAATAATAATTGCAGAATATAGAAACAATATATACAACAAGATATTATTATAAATTACCTAAGTAATTTTTCACGCTTATTGGATGAAATTTGAATTTCAACCTTTACTGGGGTTGGCTCACTGTTGAGTGATGATAATATACAGTGTGGGCCATCATTTTTGCATATTGGAAAACTTTTCATTATCAGAGTTACCTACAAACACACTTTCTAGGGAATGCTTTCTGCATATTAGAAAACCTAAAAATCGATTTTGATATATTTCATGTGACAACCAAATGTCAGAGATTTCAAAAACTCATTACAAATGGGCGAAGGGTAGGGTAAGGTTTTTTAAAGATAACAAAAGAAAATATTTGAAAAAGTTATCAACAATTGAATTTTAGACCTATATGCAAAATTTTAAATATCTCTTTGAAAATCGCTAATTCTACATTTTTTTTTTGTTGATTATAATATGTTGGTTTTTATTGATATTGAATAACTCTTAGAAATCATTATAAACATTTTTGATCAAAAAATTGAACCTTTCAGGTTTGATCCGAAAAACTAGTTCAAAATTAAAAAGAGGAAAACACCTTACGGATTGTCTGACCAGAACTACGGGTCGTTTTTAATCTTACAGGTATTTTCCTCACCAATTTATATTTTTTCAGTTCAGTGCGTGGACATTGGTCACAAACATTTTGCGAGAAGTAATTATTCAGTCTGATCTAACCAGAACGAACTAACCTTACGTAGACATTTGGGTGTGCTTGGAAAGTGAATACATACATTTTGCGAGGAGTAATTATTTTGTCTGATCTAACTAGAACGAACTAACCTTACGTAGACATTTCAGTACGTGAAAATGTAACACATATATTTTGCGAAGAGTAATTCTTCAATCTGAGCTAGCCAGAATGAACATCGCAGTGGTCGGAGGTAATTTCCTAAATATCTTTGGTGAGGAAATTTACAGCTAAGAAAGGGTTTTTGGTGGGGAAACTACGCCCGTCCGTGGACTTTTTGAGGTATATAACAAATATTTATGCCATTAGCCCTTTTGGGGCTATAGGTTATAGGCTATTGCAAACTATATCTACAGGTATAATAAAAGCTCTCAATAAATATTTGTAGTTTTACATTGTTGGAATTTCAGAATGATAATATGATCTATGAATGTTATTGAAAATATTCATTCAGGAGTGTATCATGTCACAATGAATATTATTTTAGGAAACAGTGATTTTTTGATGTGGAAAAGTTTGCTTTTGATTCGGTCTAAAACTGAAAGTTATTAATTGCATCATATACAACAATCGCACTCAAACTGTGATTGCGATTGCTATTCAACCTTAGCTCACGATAGGTCAAGGGCTTTCTCACATGTCATTTACTACACTCATATCTAGTTCACAAATTGAAAAACATCGATTTTCAGAACAAATAAAAAGTAAAATGCTAGCTCGTCTCACCCTAGAGTGACAATGGGCAAAATTCAGATTATATTATAACTGACAAAAAATTTTGACCTGACTAATAACTCTAGTTGACGTTTCAATAGGGTACTACTAATAATTCGCAAATTTTAAATTGATTATTAATTGATTCGACTCTATAGATAACAAATTCCGAAGAAAATAGGGAATCCTTTGGAACATCTTTTTTTATGTTCTGGGACCAGCGAGAAGGAAACTCCTGTATTGTTCAGAGAACATTGTGAGAGCCGAGTGAAAGTATTTAGGAATTGGCGTTCTTCTTTTGAAAGTAGTTTCCATAATCTAAAAAGTTACCTATATGAAGTGATTCATAATAAAATTTCGACTTCGAAGTAAGAATTTAATTAAATTCCGACTTTGAAATCGGAAAATAATAAAATCCCGACTTCGAAGTGAGAATTTAATAAAATTCCGACTTCGATGTCGGAAAATAATAAAAATTTCGACTTCGAAGTGAGAATTTAATAAATTTCTGACTTCGAAGTCGGAAAATAATAAAATTCCGACTTCGAAGTGAGAATTTAATAAAATTCCGCCTTCGAAGCCAGAAAATAATAAAATTCCGACTCAGAAGTCGGAAAATAATAAAATTCCAACTTCGAAGTCGGAAAAATATTTTAATGGAGAAATTTCCCCTTTTCAACATGAATACTTTCCAGGAAGTTACTTTGAACGATGGAAACCTCATGTTGGCTGAATCTTGTTTTCATATTGGGCCAATATGGATACTTATATTGTAAATGTGAAAATAATATTGAACCAATATGGGGCATACTGGAAAAACAATATTTCATTAATAATATTGGCTCAACCTGGTCTGAATGTATACAGTGCGGCTTTTTATAGTCCCCCCCCCTGTTAACTTTTGAACGGTTTGACGTAGAGCGATAAAAAAAACCGTTTCGAGGGTTTCACCGATACTACCTTTTGAAATATAACGCATTGTGATTGCTCGATAGATGGCGCGGGGGGGCACAAAAACCTAATTTTTTTAAATGGCATGGGGGGTCGAGTGACACATCGTTGAAAAGAGAATTGGATTCTCTTTTCAACCATCTAATTTTTTTTAAATTTCGTTAATATGTTTTTTCACAATAAGCATTTGAAGTGTCAATGTAACAAAAAGAAAACAAACTATTATGACATGTAGTATTTAAATAATTAGAAGCAAAATTGTTGTCAATTAACGAAGCAGGTGTTCGAAATGTCCACCTAATACTTCTTGACAATAAAAAATTCGATTCACAAATTCATGCCGAACATTATTCAACATGTCTGCAGTTATACCAGCACAAACCCGTGTTATTCGTTCTTTAAGTTCTTCCAAAGAGTTGGATTGTTGGTCATACACTTTGGATTTGACGTATCCCCACAGAAAGAAGTCACAAGGTGTAAGGTCTGGTGATCGTGCCGGCCATTCGATTGGTCCACGACGTCCAATCCATCTCATAGGGTGTGTTACATCCAAATACTCTCGAACTTGACGTTGGAAGTGAGGAGGGGCCCCATCTTGCTGGAAGGTGATGTGTTCCTGAAATTCGTTCTCATTTTCTTCTAATATTCCAAGTATGAGTGGTTCAACCATATCTCTTAGTAAATCCAGGTACAAATTACCGTTTAAGTTTTCTTCCAGAAATAAGGGACCTACAATATGGTCTCCCAGAATTCCAGCCCACACATTTACACACAGTGAATATGAATACAATAATTCATCAATCCATTGTACTTTTATAGGTAACTAATTAATTATTGTCATTTAAACAAATCCAATAAATAGTCCTTTCATAGTACCTGTTATTACTTTTGTCATTAAAAATAAATGAAATGGGTATAATTTCGATATCCTAATACCTAATTAAGCTTTGAAAGGAATTCAAAATGAATAATTATTAATGTTGTGAATTGTCTTTATTGACCGTATTTCGTGGTATTGATTGCAATTGTGAATCACTAGAACAATTAAGGTATTTTTCTTCAAACATTATTATTTTAATACCACCCAAAATATTTTCCGTCCCATTATTCATTAAACCCTTCAAAAGTTATTGAGGTAAGGTAAGGAAACGAATTCAGATCCGCTCTTACACTTGACACTTCAAATGCTTATTGTGAAAAAACGTGTCAACGAAATTAAAAAAAAAATTAGATGGTTGAAAAGAGAATCAAATTCTCTTTTCAACGATGTGTCACTCGACCCCCCATGCCATTTAAAAAAAATTAGGTTTTCGTGCCCCCCCGCGCCATCTATCGAGCAATCACAATGCGTTATATTTCAAAAAGTAGTATCGGTGAAACCCTCGAAACGGTTTTTTTTTTATCTTTCTACGGCAAACCGTTCAAAAGTTAACGGGGGGGGACTATAAAAAGCCGCACTGTATATATTGTTCCATAAAATATTGGGTCAATATTGGTTCAATAATTTTCACCAATATCGATAGAGTGATATTGCCTACATATTGTTTCCAGTATCTAGCTCCAATATTGCGATTTCAATATTACTTCATATCGTTTTAGAGATAGAAAATAATATTGTATGTCAAAGTTTGATAGCACATTGGAGAAATATTATTTAATCCATATTCGAAAAATTGTATTGACCCTATATTGATTAAGATTGTTACGAAAAACTCAAGCCAATAGTTGAAAGACAATATTTATACAATATTACAAAATAAATGTATTACTATCATTGAAATTTGAATATTGGCCGAATATTCAATAAACAATATTGAAATGAATTATGATCAAACTTGGGTAAGAAACCGCTAGATGGCCCTACATATGGTTCGACAGCTGAATCATAGTAACATATATCAAATAAGGTTTCTCACAATGCGTTTACAAGTCAATCTACTCAGTGGTTAATTGAAGTAGAAATGAATTTGTAGAATTTTCAAATTATTCGACATTTTCTGGAAATATTTCATCAATGTTTCCAAGGCAACATATTCATTTTGAATATTTTACCAATATATGCAAATGATATTTTACCAATATCCCTAAATATTTTGAGGCCAATATTGCTTCCACAATATTTCAATAATATTATTTGTATAATGTCCAAGGTATAATGTCCAAGGAAATGTTATCAGTTCAGAATCTATAATTAAAATGGGTGTACCACAGGGAACGGTACTGGTACCAATATTGTTCCTTGTATACATGAATAATATAGCTAAAATACATGGATTTAAAGGGCGTCTGATCTGTTACGCTGACGACACAGCTTTAATACTCACCGGTGAAAATTGGCAAGATGTTAGGCAAAAAGCTGAAAATAGTCTAAAAAAATTCAATTGTGGTTAAACATGAATAAGCTCACCCTTAATATCCAAAAAACCAAAATTATAACTTTCACACCCACAATAATTACCCAGCCGAACAACTATATTCTTAAAATACATCATATTCAATGCCAAGATATACCTTGCACGTGTCCTACAATAGAAAAAATAACATCAATAAAATATTTAGGAGTCTTCTTAGACCAACACATACGATGGACAGATCATATATCCCACGTAAACAAACGGCTCAGAGCCCTAATGTATAATTTCTATACTCTGAGAGACATCCTCTCTAGAAAATCTCTCATTATGCTATATAATACTCTAGTCGAATCAATATTGGCATATTGCATTACAATATGGGGTGGAGCCTTCGATACAACCCTTAACATACTTCAAACAACACAAAACACACTTTTGAAAATCATATTAAAGAGAAACAGGCGTTATTCTACGCAAATGCTGTATGAAGAAACACAGATACTGAATATTAGACTATTATTCTCTCACCAATGTTTGAAAAGGATGCACAAAACAAAACACAATCACAATCAGAAAAACTCACGAATAACAAGATCCACTACAAATATGGACCTTAATATTGAATTCTTCAGAAAATCAATAACTAAAAGATCATTCTTGTTTTATCGACCTAAATTTTACAATTCATTACCAGTAAATATCAAAACAATCTCAAATCCTGGAAAATTCAAAGTTGAGACAAAAAATTTTATTCGTAACACTCCTAATATATATTACGATATTTTAAAGCTGTAATAAAATGTATATACGTATGTATAAATATACATTGAGTATAAGTAATATTTAATAGGCATGATTTTTATAAACATTAGAATCTAACTAGCCCACCACTCACACAGGGGTCGGCTGCTCCTTTCGTAAATGCCCTGGAAGATACATATACATGTAGACATGCATTTATTATTGTATTAATTACCCATAATAAACATTTTGTACATTGGCATAGGAAAATCCCATGATGGAGTATAAAAGCAAGTCAGGCAAACCTTGCCTAGGCTAGAATACTCGAATCATGGGTTTTCCTTATTATTACTATAACATTGTATTAACAAAAAAAACTGTACTTTCTTATGAAAATAAATTGTATTGTAATGTATTGTATATTGTACCAATATCCGGAAATAATTATAATTTTATCTCGCCAATATTACGTTTGAATATTTTGCCAATATTTTACCATTATTATTCTAATTTAACTGTGCTACAGCAATATTGTACCAATATCGCTTAACATTTTGAGGCCAATATTGCTTCGAGAATATTACACCAATATTATTTTTTAAATATTGGACCAATATCGCCAAATGTTCACATTTTTTTTCTCGCCAATATTATTATATGAATATTTTGCCAATATTTCCACAATATCGTATCAATATGGGTGTGCTACTTGGGAAATAGCGACTAAAGTTTGTCTTTCAGCCGCAGATGTTTCCAAAACTTATTTTATGAGCGTCCTGTTCATATTTTCAAATGAAAATCAAAATTAAATTGAGTATTCAATTCAATTTTAAAAAAGGTGATATTTTTGTAATATCTAACGGAAAACAACTACTTCCCCGGCTGAAGCCACGTTGGACATTGAACCGAATCTGATAGATATTGTGAAAAGACCCTAACTGAAAGAAAAAAAATCTGGAGGTGATCATGAAAAATGGGAAAAGTAAATTTCTATGTTTTTGTACCACTTTTATTTATAACCTTTAGTTACTGCAGTTTCGTCCTATATGGACATTTTCAAAACCATAATTCAAACTTTTCCCATTTTTCATGATGATCTCCTACCTCATAGTAACGGCTACATCCATCAATTTATCTGAAGGTGATAATTTTCATTTTCATATAAATGTATGAGAAAGGAAGAATGGTATTTGAAAGTATCACTCACAGAAATCGTTCATTTCATTGATGCAAGGAACGCACCTCTTACATCAGATCTTCAATACATTTTTGTCAACGAGAATGTATTTCGCTCTTCCAAGCTCATCAGGGAAATCGAAAGAATTGGGAAGCAGGCTCTTCAGAAGTTATTTCACACAGCAAAAATGGAAAAGATGGAAATATTTCTTCTGCAATAACACGTTGATAATTGTTTTTAACATTAATCTGTCATGAGTAATGCATTTTGATTTTTGTTTGGAAATACGAGCAACATGTTCATAAAATCACTTGTGGAATCATCTGCGGCTGAAACAACTACTTCCTTGGCTAAAGCCTCGTTGGACATTTAACCAAATCTGATGAAATATTTCAATATCTCTTCTGCGGTAACGTCGATAACACAGAAGAAATATTTCCATCATTGCTGTGTGAAACTTCTTCTGAAGAGTCTGCTTCCCAATTCTTCCGATCTCCCTGATGGAGATCTAATGTAAGAGGTGCGGTTATTACATCAATGAAATGAACGTTTCTGTGACTGATCAATCAACTATCTGAATGAAATGCAAATTTTTTTTTTTTTAGTTAGGATCTTTAGATGTGGTTCAATGTTAAGCGTGACTTCGAAGTCGGAATTTTATTATTTTCCGACTTTGAAGTCAGAATTTCATTATTTTCCGACTTCAAAGTCGGAATTTTATTAAATTCTGACTTAGAAGAATTATTCACACCCACACACCAGAATAACATGTTTCAGTAAAACTTTTCTTCAAAAAATTGACAAATGAATAACTACAAGGCTCAATTTTGGATCGAATCCAAAAATAAGGCAAGCTTGATAATAAACTGGCCTAGGCCGGATATCGCAATTAGTATTAATAAATGAAACGATGTTTACTCGGCCAATGTGTAACCGAATCGAGGCGATAATCCGCGGATTATTTAAAGAGTTCTGGTCCAGATGGTTGGCTGGCTAATTGTCATTTGTCGACCGCGCAACATTTCCTCCACTTTGAGCGCGCGTTTAACACCTAGCTTGCGCTCAACTGGAAACCAACCACATCAAAGGCGGCGTTCGTTAAAAATATAAACAGAGACAATCGCTCGAGTGATCATTTGCCGCCTTTGATTCGGGTCAGGATGCGATATGATGTCTCATTTGATAGCAAGATCTGTTTCAGGAAATATCCGCCGGCTGCAGGAAACGCACCAGGATATTTGAATTCGTAAGCTTGTAGTTGAAACGGTGCCGCATGCTGACGACGGCAGTTTTGAAAATGCGTTCTAGGTAAAGTCGTTTCATAAAACTGGTTCATAAGCGTTCAAAGATTGCATCACAAACAGAAATCCTGGAAAAAAGAAACTTCCGGAAATATGAATATAGCGCGATGAGAAGAGCTGTCACTAGGACAGGATATTTATATGTATGTGTTATAAAATTCATAGTCTGTCCATCCTCTTTGAATCAGGGAAAAGTACGTGAAAATTTTCATTTTAATTTCAATTATTTAGTTTAGCTTCATGTGAAATCAAGTGGGAAATAGTATTCATACATTGGAACAACCTGCATATTAACATTTCAAAGAATACAAAAAGCTTGTGACAATAAGGTTTTCATGAGATTGCCGTACCTACTCAAAAATAATTCCAGGAATCAACAAACGCTTTTACAGATCTGGTCATCAGAACTATATGGAAAGAATGAATACAAGTTCAACGAAAAAAAATTTCAAGATAATGCATCTAAAGGCCGATTGAGATACATGGATGCCCACCCAGGATTTCTGACCCTGCAGGATAAATTCCTCCAGTATTAACCAAGTTAATACTTCTGAACCAAAGAAAATATGATTTTTTGATAGAAACGCAAGTAAAATGAACGTATGTGAACTGTCTTGCAGTTCACAGGCTCAAGGGACAAAATATATGCTTGTAAATTGCCCATGCAGGGTTTTTGAAACATGTGCAATTTACAAGAATATATTTTTGACCCTTGTTCCTTCAAACTGCACGACAGTTCACATACGTTCCATACGTCATATTTTATTTGGTTCAGAATGATTAACTTCGTTAATACTGGACGAATTTATCATTTCAGGTCCAAGTGAAGTCCAAACGTCCATGAAACTGATATGGACGTCCAGTGGATGTGCAATTTTGGACATGCCCTGTACGTTTCATAATTGAACGTCTAATGGATGTCCATTGAACTTTAAATATTGGACGTTTGTTAAACATCCATATCCATATATGTTCGTAATTGAACGTTTTTGGGATGTACAAAAGTGGATCTAATTTGTACTTTCAGAAATTGTACGTTATTGTATATCCATTGGATGTACAGTGTTGAAACAATGAATAAATGTACATTTCTGAACATCCATAGGGGGTGTAGAGGATCGGATCCAATTTGATGTCAGATAAATCAGAAAAGCACTCATTATTTCTAGAAAGTCTTGATCTCCACAATCCATATCAAATATTTAATGAAATAATCGAAATAACACGAAAAATTCAACCTGGTATTTCACCAAATCTGAGCTATTTTATACCAAACCCGCCTAATTCAACAATGGAATTTGATGGAATTCTAAAATAACACGTTCTGCTCTTTCCATCGACAAAAATTCTCAATTCTTAGTGGTCTTAGTTGTTGAGTTATATGTTAAACTACTTAGTAATTGATGAAAAGGTAATAGTCCATACTCGAAGTGGAAGACCAAGTTTTTTTTTTTTGGAAAAAGAACGCAAAGTCGTCTCCACAAAGATTTTAATAAGACCAGGATAGAAATCCTATCTTAAAGACATGTTTTGAACATATATATGTTCATCGTCAGTTTGGTACAAAATTCATAATAGTGCATGATGCACTCTTAGTGCCTATATTTTTAATTTTTTATTTTATACTATTTTTCTCCCCACACATTCTTCTCTCTATTATGAATTTTGTACCAAACTAATGATGAACATATATATGTTCGAAACATGTCTTTAAGATAGGATTTCTATCCTGGTCTTATTAAAATCTTTGTGGAGACGACTTTGTGTTCTTTTTCCAAAAAAAAAAAAATACTTAGTAATCATTAATTCTTGATTTAAATGACAAGACGAAAAAGTATAATCCTTATACGTTCTATTGTATTCAACATTCTTAATTCTTAGTTGACTACCAATATGGCGGCAATTTAGAAAAATTTATTATGAATTGGGGTTATTTGTGAAGATAGCAAAAAAGGGTTATGCGAGAAAATTGTTTATGATTAAATTCTAGGCCCTCATACGTGATTTGAAATATCAATTTAAAAAAATTGAAAATTGTAATTTTTCTACATATTATTTTTCATTAATTAAACAACACTGTTTTTTTGGTCTCCAATAATTTTTGGGGATCGTTATAAACTTATGTAATAGATAATTAATGTAATCTGTTCCCAAATGGTAGTGCAAAATTTCAAAAACTAGTTTTCACTATTACTCTTGCTTTTGCAATAGTTCATAGTTTTTTTTAAATATGAAGAGACCACATAGAAAACTTTTCCCGACCGCAATCAAGTTTTCCTTCTTTTTCCAAAAAACTTGATTGTGATCGAGAAAAGTGTGGACTCTTCAAATTTAAAAATATATGAAAAATCAGATGAATTTGGAAGATATGAACCACTGCAGCAACATTGAAATTTTGTACCACCATTTGGAAACAAACTTAAACATTTACATTTTATTATTTACAGTTTATATCGTTCCCTAAAAATTAGTGAGGACCAAGAAAAACAGAGTTTTTTTCATCAATAAAAAAATATTCAGAAAAAATTTCCCTAAAATTAAATTATAAAGAACTGTCTCAAATAACTTTTGTTGCTATCTTTACAAATAACCCCACTTTTGCCAATTCGTAATAATTTTTTTCAACATGCCGCCATATTGTCAGTCCTGTGACATAATATCAAAATCGATTATTAGGTTTTTCAATATGCAGAAACGATCCCAAAGTATTTTTTGTAACTCTGATAATAAAAATGTTTGTCAAACCTTATTGCCCACACTGTTTATTAAATTTAAGAAATATCAAAATTTTTAAATAATAGAAACCTATAATTCTATATTTTCAAATACTAAGAAATTACAAGAAATATTCTTCATACACTTTGTGAAATATATTTTTTCCACGTTTATTCTTATTAAATAAAACGAAGCATTTGTAAATTATGCACGCCTATGTATTTCGATGTTTCGGCGATTAGTGTTCTGAGAATTTACTCTACGTTATTCTTGAAATGGACTAAGATGTGTATTGTAGGTTATTCTGTAAGTTACATATTCAAAAGCTTGCCGCGCAACATTTTCAGTTCGAATAGAGGGCGGAAAAGTTAAAAGTTAAAGTAGTGTTAAAATACAGTGTAACCCATTTAAGATGAAATAAGCACCCCATATTAAAACTTATATTTTTCAACAGATTATTTTATTTAGTTTTTTTTTTTTTTTCGTTAGGCAGACATTCAAAAAGTGAACTAGGCCACCAGATTTCATGATTTAATCTCCATTTCCAGGACCAACTGATCTTATCTTTCAAGGTCAAAAATCTAAAAAATTACTATCGATTTTTTAGAACAAAATCTGACTCTACTACTGGATTCGCGACATTTTCAAATGATTCATATCAATAAAAAAGTTATAAGGGATTGAAATTTGAAAAATATGCCGTTTAATCAACCCATCAATTAAATTTGAGAACTTTCATCAAAATTCGAAATACGCCACTGTATTTAGGAGGTCTCGATATATCACTGGTAAAAATTTCATCGAAATCTATCCATAAATAAGAAAATCATAAGATAATAAAATTTCAAAAATATATTAAATAGCTATATATTCATGAAAATGTCATTTTATCTCATAATTTTTTATATTTCCATTTATCAAACAGATTTCGATGGAATTATGGTCAGTGATATTTCGAGACTCCCTGATTCCAGTGGTGGAGTTAGCCAAAGTTCTGATAAAAGTTTTGAAATTGAAGTGGTGGGTTGATTAAACAGCATATTTCTCAAATTTCATTCTCCTATAATTTTTTTATTGACTGACTCATGTCAACATTATTTTCATACGAACTATTTGAATGTGTCGCGAATCATAACATTCTCTGGAAAATCGGATAAACACTCGTCCACGAAAGTGAAACTGTCCATTTTGGAAATATAGGTATGTATTTCTTCTCACAATTGACACGATTTGAAAGTGGTCAGAAGTGATATAATGCATTTAGAATAATTTATTATAGAGGTTTTAAACCAACTGAAAAAACATAGAAAACCAAACTTGTGAACCTATGACCTAAGTTCAGTGGGTTATTTGAATATAAGTATATTACTTGAATTATTTGGGTCTTCGGCTCATGCCTATTTGTAGGATCATATGGAATGTTATAAATCAGCTTGGTTCTTCATGGCAGGAATACACTGAAAGCATTTGATATAATACGGTAAACGGTAAAAATAACCTGGAAAAAAACCGGGAAAAACGGAAAAGAAACAGGAAAAGGACCCAGGAAAAAATTTAACCCCCCCCCCCCGAAAAAAAACCATAAGAACAAAAATAAAATTTCCTCGCCCTCGAATGTCTACGTAAAGTTAGTTCGTTCTGGTTAGATCAGACTGAATAATTAAACAATCAATCAAAATTTTATTGAACCAGTTTTCTCTTCCAATAATATCAAGTGATACTAAACAAAACTGGAAAATTACTGACTACTCCAACAGGTCAGAACACATAAAATAAAAAATAAAAATAAGCACTAAAATACTCACTTAAAAGACAGTTACTCAATAGAGTAAATCATACATAAAAGTATTAAAGTATTATTTACAATTACTTTCAATACATATATTTAAAATATCCCATCTAATTATGAATCTTGGAGGAGTTCATCAACTGAGTAAGTAGTACGCTTTCTCCAACAAAAATAACCTTAGTTTATTCTTGAATACACTGACATTTGGAGATGATTTTATCCCATCATTGAGCTTATTATATAGTTTTACTCTACTGTGTATTACTCCTCGCAAAATGTATGTATTCAATTTCCACCCACTAAAATGATTTTCTGGTCAATTCCAGCTTGGGATTAGTGTAACATGCAGGTAACAACATTTTTGGTGCTGAATTTCGGCGCCGGATTAAGGTTCGGGTAAATTCGGTGTTGAGTTTCGGTGCGCCCCTGAACTCAAGATGTGCTTAACAGATTGAGGCCAAATATTACGATCTGAATATAGATGAAGAAATTAGTTTTAACCTGTCGAAGAGAAAATGACACAGGTAATGAATTTCACAAGCATTGCATTTCTTTCAATACCTGTATACGCGAATACGCCTAAAATGGGTTATCTATCAAAATGTGGTCCAGACTATATACAGTGAGTTTTGACAACTCATATGCAAGTATTCTGCAATGCACACATTTTTATGAAGAATAAAATTTTTTGACAAATCGATAATAAAAAAGTTTTCCATATGATGCAAATTTTTGACACTCACTATATATAGTCTGGACCACATTTTGATAGGAAACGCTTTTTAGGCGTATCCGTCTATTTATGAAACTTCATAAGAAGTTGTTTCATCCGTTAAACAGAACGCTGAAGGTCGGCCTCTCTTCGGCTCCTGTACTATGAGTATTTTTGGTACGAATAAGATTCAAAAACTCAGAAAACAGTGCTAACTTGATGAAAGCCAGGTAGAATAATATTGGCGTATTTTTTATGTTTGGACAGTTTCCTATGTTTTTCAACAAGTGTTTTTGAATATTATTATAATATAATATTATCATAGTCGGAAAATAATAAAATTCTGAATTTGAAGAAAAAATTTAATTAAATTTCTACTTCAAAGTCGGAAAATAATAAAATTCCGACTTCGAAGTCGGAAAATAATTAAATTTCGACTTCGCCGTCGGAGTTTTATTATTTTCCACGCTTGACATTGAACCGGATCTGATAGATATTGTGAAAAGACCCAAACGAAAAGAAAAAATCTGAAGGTGAAAATTTGCATTTTTATTAAGATAGTTGACTGATAGTTGATAGAATCAGTCACAGAAAACGTTTTTTCATTGCAAGGACCGCACCTCTCACCAGGGACATCGGAAGAATTGGGAAGCAGACTCTTTAGAAGCAGTTTCACACAGCAAGGATGGAAATCATGGAAATATTTCTTCTGTTTTACCGACGTTACCACAGAAGGAATATTTAGATATTCCATCGGCTTTGGTTCAATGTCAACGTGGCTTTAGCCAAAGAAGTAGTTGTTTTCTGTTAGATATTAAAGATAAATCACATTTTTCAATTTTAATGGAGAATTTCCCTTTTTTCAACCTCCCAATAGGTTATTTTGAACGAAGGAGAATAGCGATTAAAGTTTGTCTTTCAGCCGCAGATGATTCCACAACTGATTTTATAAACATGCTGCTCATATTTCCAAACAAAAATCAAAATGCAATACCCATGACAGGTTAATGTTAAAAACAATTATCAACGTGTGCAGAAGAAATATTTCCATCTTTTCCATTTTTGCTGTGTGAAATTACTTCTGAAGAGCCTGCTTCCTAATTCTTCCGATTTCCCTGATGAGCTTGGAAGAGCGAAATAGATTCTCGTCGACAAAAATGTATTGGAGATCTAATGTAAGAGGTGCGTTCCTTGCATCAATGAAATGAACGATTTCTGTGAGTGATTTCTTTGAATAACAGTCTCCCTCAGATTTTTTTCATAATATCTATCAGATGTGGTTCAACGTGGCTTTAGCCGGAGAAGTAGTTGTTTTCGTTAGATATTACAAAAATATCACATTTTTCAATTTTATTGAATACTCAGTTTCAGTTTGATTTTTGTTTGAAAATATGATTAGGATACTCATAAAATCAGTTTTGGAATCATCTGCAGCTGAAAAACAAACTTTAGTCGCAATTTTCCATCGTTCAAAGTAACTGCCTGGGATTCATATTGAAAAGGGAAACTTTCTACAATAAAATATTATTCCGACTCCGAAGTCGGAATTTTATCATTTTCTGACTTCGAAGTCGGAATTTTATTATTTTCTGACTTCAAAGTCAGAATTTTCGTAGAACACAAACAGCAAGCATCGAATGAAAAAGTCTGGTTATTTTGTTTTGAATAAATAATTTCTATACAGGATTGCGTTCAATAGCACGATCTCCCATTTGTGGACATAATTCGCAATGTGGAGGAAAATAAGTCTAAATAATTACCCCTTATTCGAACTTATTATAATAAATTGTGTAATAGTCTCAGTGTAGTCAGGAACTGTATGCACCAATGATTTTGTTTTCAGAGTATATGCAAGTATTAAGGCTACCCACGATATCATCACCAACAAAGACTTCACTGTTTCTATTAAATTCAAATGAAAATCGTATCTGAATACCGTCGATTCACAAGCACAATCAGTGAGTGAAAAGATGACTTGTGATATTTAAAGCTGTAAGAGAACCAAAAAGGCAATGAAAGGGTACCTGTGAGTGTTAGTTGTCAACGATCATATTTGACAGCTGACATGGTGAACGTGATAATGAATGAAGAGCAGGCATTACGATTCAGTATTGTGGCCACTGATTTGGAAAGGATGGGTATTTGGTCATTGTCAGAAGTTCGAGACGTTTCAATAAAGCTGACATTATGATGAATTTAAGTTTAATATATGAAATATTTTGTATTGTTGAAATTTTTATATTGGTATGCTGGAGAAAAAAGGGACAATGTTAATCGAATTATAAAACTCTTGTAGAATACCCGGATAATCAACAATATGTAATCAAAACAAACCTTGCCATTTACCTAATATATGAATAATGTAGTGTAATGTTGAATTTTCCCATATGGACAATCCGAAGAGTAGAGTGTAACAATCAAAACTAGCAGTCGAATGGTTCAAATAGTGAAACTCATATAAATCATTCCTGGAGGAAGAACAGAAATACTTGAGCGGTTTTTCAGTTTTCAACATCACCATAGTGTTGTATTGATTGATTTTAAAATACTCTCACGGTTGTGCCTATAGTTTAACATATTGGATCACCAAAAGGCCTTCCTAAAAAAAATTATAAACACCCCAGAGAGCCAAAAAATGGTAAAAATATGAAACTAGTAATATGTATACATTTTCCATAAAATGCAGGCAAAATAATGCATACCTACTAATATTATTCTTGATGAACCGCAAATGGTGGATTATCATACTATGACAAATAGCCGACCATTCTTTTCTTTGTATTTTGTCAATTCAATGAGACTCTATGAATCTTAATGATCAGATAAACTCCCGAGAGATTTAGCTCGAGGGAGTTATTTTACGAAGACTATTCATAAAATAAGTCACATTTTTCAATTTTCATGGAGAATGTTCCCCTTTTTAGCGTGATATCATTCATACACACGTTCATATACGGTGTTTTCTGGGATGGATTAGATCATATGTTCCCTAATTTCAGTAGAAGAAGATAACCGAAAACGATACATGAGAGTTTTGAGTAATGTCAAACTTGACACTTCTCTTTGTTTACCTAAATATTGCATATCATGTGACTAATCAATCATGTAATTTCATAGGTGCAGCCATGTAAGATCCGGCGTTTACAAGAGTTCTGAAAAAAAAATATTTTGCACGTAACGTATCGTATTTTGAGTGTGTCTCTCTAAAAATATGGGTTAAAAATAACAAACATTTTTTTTTTGAAAAACGATATTTCGGAAACAACAGGGTCCTGCAACAGCGCTGCGGTGGGCCATAGCTCTTAAACAGCGCAACTTAAAAAATCTTTCGAATACAAGCCTAATTCCTACTTGGGAGTATATTTGGAAAATATTCCGAAGTATACAAAATGACCCAAAAAAGTGCACCAATCCACCAATGTTTTTTGTAATGGAACACCCCATTTTCCATCACATGGTTGAATAGATATTATTTTAACTATTTGAAAAATATAGGGTCATGCTATTTCCGGACGTAAAAATTACTTTAATATGGTCTAGTTTCCGTAACATGACACACAGTTGCAATTTCGTTACTTTTTGTGTACCGGATGGATCAAAACGCAAATTGAAAAATATTTTGTTTTTTCGAATGGAAACCCTCAAATCAAATTTCTGTATTGGGAAGGTCACAAAATTTCCTTTCCAATGATGTATCACACTTGGTATTTACTTCACCATGTAAACGTATTAATTAAATGCATTATAATTTGTGATGCTCTTTAAGGTCAACATACATTTAACTAAATGAGAAATGCAGAAATTATAGAAGGTGTTCAAATTTTCCTTCATTCTCCTGTAGAAACAAGTGAATAAGTTTTTGTGGAAGATTATTTTACCCTGATCAGTATTCCTAAGATAACGTTACCAAATGTGTTTCTTATAAGTTCCTTCATATTTTCTTTGGTCGTAGGAGTCTCTGTTTGAACAATACCTTTTAGTATCACCACAAAAAGATATTTGGAAAATCAAACTTGGTTGGGATGACGAAATCACCAACATTTTGAAGAATGGCAACTGTGGTTTTCGGATCTCTGGAATATATTTTTTGTCAAAGTTTCAAGGGTTTATTTCGCTTTATAACGAACTGAATCTAAAATTCAGTTGCATGTATTTTCTGAGAGATTGTATGCCACAGTGGCTTATTTGCGATGTCAACATAATGAAAGGTTATAGATAACTTTTGCCAGTGCAAAAACTAGGGTAACTTTTTTAAAACAAGCAGTATCTATTCCTAGGCTAGAATTACAGGCAGCGTTATTAGGAGCTCGATTAGGACAATCCCTCATCAAAAATTTAGATTTAAAAATCATTGGACAGACTCTGAAACATTGTTGCATTGGATTGGATCCGAGGCACACAGATATGAAGTCTTTGTGGCCCATTGCTTAGGTGGAATTCAAAGCTTAACTAAAGCCACTAAAGCCACTAAAATGCATCAAAACATAAATTTCTCTCAGAACAGTCGATGGTTACATGGACCAGGTTTTCTCAAACTTTCACAAGAAAACTGGCCCACGGAGAAAATTAATGTTTTTTTCGGAACCTATTGACGATAAACTTTTGGAAGAAAGAAATGAGTATGTTTTCGTGAGTTACGACACGACAACACAATTGTACCAATTTCATCTCTACAATATTTTTCCAAACAGACAAAATTGAAACGATCAATGGGATGGGTTTTGAGATTCATAGAAAAATGTAAACAAGGCGTCAGATCTATTGGAATAAGAATCCTACAAGGAGAAATATACTTGAAGACTATATTTTCGAATATTGAAGAACTCAACAAAGAAGAACTCATGGAGGCTGAAAAGTTCTTATACAAGAGAGTTCAAGCAGATGCATTTCCTAAAGGAAATAATAATACTATGCTGAGAGAAGCAAAGCAGATTATATTCTTCATATTGCATGATGGATAAGGATGGATTACTGTGATTGCGGGGATGACTGGACCATCTGGTAGATGTCCATGAAGATTTTAAGAACCCTATTATTCTGGACCCGAAACATAGTATCACCAGACTGATCATCCAACATTACCACGAAGAATTTCATCATGAGCAAGAAATTGTAGTAAATAATTTGAGACAGATATACTGGATAATACGACTGAGACAAGCCACCCTGTAGGCTTGAACCAACTATTAGACTCTTCATCAGAATAGGAGTAGATTATTTTGGACCTATCCTGGTAACGGTCAAAAGGAGTCATGAAAAACGTTATGGTGTCATCTTTACGTGCATGGCCATCGGAGCTATTCATTTGGAAATTGCCCAGGACCTCAGTACTGATGGTTTTATTCACGTATTGAGACAATTTAGTTGTAGGAGAGGATTTCAAGAAGAACTTTTCAGCGACAATAAATCGAATTCCAAAAGTGCGCAACGTGAACTAGGAGAAAATTTGGAAAATCTTAATCAGACCGAAATCAAGAAGTTTTGTTCTTTAAAAAACATATCTTGGAAATTCAACCCCTCATCAAGTCTAAATGTGGGAGGAGCGTGGGAACCTCTCATACAAATCGTAAAGAAAGTAATGAAAGAAATTCTTCAAGTAAAAACCCTCAAGAATATGTTCTGCGAACTGTCTACAGAAATTGAAAATATACTGAACTCACGACCTCTAACTCACGTCTCTCTGGACTCCGACGACTTTGAACCACTAACTCCAAATCATTTTCTGATTGGACCTTTAAATCTGCTATCGAAATGGAAAACAGCACAAAAATTAGCCGACATATTTTGGGAACGATGGACACGAGAATATCTTCCTCACTTGGCGAAGAGGAGCAAATGGCATCAAGAAACACCCACAATACGTCAGAATGATATAGTCATCATAGTCGACCCCAAAGGTCCCCGAAACATTTGGCCTAAAGGACGATTCATCAATTTGTATCCTGGCAAGGACAATAGAATTAGGATAGTCGATGTTCGGCTAGCCAATGGAACTATTTTGAAAAGACCTGTCTCAAGACAGAGAAGAAACCAAGAATGGGTAATTGTCTTTTCTACAGCCCTATAGAACAATTACTGGTAGGGAGAATGTTGCTGACCGTATTTTATTTTTTATTTTTTCCCTTACTAGTTCCTGAACTATTCTAATTCATTCAATTTGATATTAGTTGCTTTGAAAAAATTAAAATTCTGACTGACTTATTTTTTAAATTTTGGAAATCGGTCAATCGGCCGGGTAATATAATAATAATGTATATCTTTTAGGTAAGAAAATACTTCACAATATGCATACAACTTCTTTGAGAACCCAATAAAATTGTAATTATTTATTTTTTAAAAATTGATTTAGAATAATGAAATATATAAATATATATACAGAGTGGGCCATTGAAAACGAAACAGCGGCTCTGTAGGTCGACAGAACCGAGTTATATAAAAACGCTCGGACACGTCAACCACATTTTCGAGGGGGACATCGTTAGCGATGAAATTCACCCGAAATACATTCCATCCCTCGGAGCTGTGACTGCCACCCCTAAATTTTTAAATGGCAACATATGGCAAGTGATACCTCATTTGAAAGGTATTTTTCTTCTTAATATCAAACAACAAAAATAAATCAATTCCATCGATTCGTTTTCGAGATATAGGAACTTGAAGTTGGGAAATCACTGTTTATTCACTCAATCAATAAAAACAATATCTGATAAAGCAACTGTCGCAATAATTATTATTGTCAATGAACTAAATGTTCAAACTGGCTACCACCCATTTCCATACAATAGTACAAGTTCTGCTCAAAATGAGACCTCACATTTCGTAGCATTTCCGGCGTTATTCGACGGCATTCTTCAATAATTCTACGTCGTAATTCTTCCAGAGATTCTGGTTCGGTTGCATAGATTTTATTTTTCAAGTGACCCCACAGGAAAAAGTCGAGTGGGGTTAAATCTGGAGTTCTGGCTGGCCACTCTATAGCGCCTCTTCTTCCAATCCAACTTCCAGGAAACATTCTATCCAAAAACGCCCTAACAGGCTGTGCATAATGTGGAGGTGCCCCGTCTTGTTGAAATTTCAAGTGGTCTTCATGGTAACGATTGTCATTTTCAATGATGTCTACTAATTGTGGATAAACAAATTCATTCAATAATTCCAAATAAGTTTCTCCTGTCAGGTTACCGTCGAGAAATACTGGTCCAATCAAACGGTCCCCAAAAATACCGGCCCAGACATTGAGTTTTTCGGGAGTTTGAGTATGGACTTCGTGGAAAACATGTGGATTGGCATCTGACCAATAACGACAATTATGACGATTCACAGTCGAATTCAAAAAGAATGTAGACTCATCAGAAAAGCAGATGTTGAAAAGAAAATTCTCATCAGCATCTATTTTCGTAGTCATAATTTCACAAAATTCCTGTCGCCTATCAAAATCAACTTCATTCAATTGGTGTACCAAATGTATTTTGTAGGGGTGAAGTTTATGATGTTTCAGAATTCGGCGGATACTGGTTCTACTAATATTGGTAACACTTGCCAATTTCCTTGTGCTCAATGTTGGGTCTGCATGAACTTGTCCTAAAAGTGCAACCTCAACAGGTTCATTTCTCACAGGAAATTCACGTTCTGGGTCTCGTTTCTTGTTGGCTACTGATCCAGTTTGACGAAACTTTTGTACTAATTCTAGAACGTATTTTCTAGCAACAAGTTTATCTGGATGCGTTTCATTGAACAAATTAGCTGTACGGTTACCACACTCATCATTCTTGAAAAAAATTGTTATTATTTCAACTCTTTCCGCGATCGTGTACACCATTATTGAGGAAATATTCAGCAGCTGTAATTCACTCTAATGTCGTTCAACCAACGATCAGTTTGACATTGCCAGACGTCCAAAATTGCGATTTGGCGAAAAAAAATATCGCATACATGTTTTTGTTGTACGTGCATTGGAGTCGAATTCGAGAAAACGTCTTTTTATCGATTTTCAAGAACTTTTTTCGATCAAGTAACTGAAGATGAAATAAGAATTTGAAACGGAATTGCATGTTATTTGTTGGTAAACAGTTAGATCAGTTGCATTGTTAGATCTTATTTTTATTGATTGAGTGAAAAAAAAAGTGATTTTCCAACTTCAAGTTCCTATATCTCGGAAACGAATCGATAGAATTAATTTATTTTTGTTGTTTGATATTAAGAAGGAAAATACCTTTCAAATGAGGTATCACTTGCCATATGTTGCCATTTAAAAATTTAGGGGTGGCGGTCACAGCTCCGAGGGATGGAATGTATTTCGGGTGAATTTCATCGTGAACGATGTCTTCCTCGAAAATGTTGTTGACGTGTCCGAGCGTTTTTATATAACTCGGTTCTGCCGACCTACAGAGCCGCTGTTTCGTTTTCAATGGCTCACTCTGTATATATATACAGTGTGTCTCACATCTCATGGAAACACCCCCGTATCTCCCGTAATAATTCGGGTAGAATGATGAAACTTTCGGGACAGATGGACATGGTCAAAATGCACCTACCACCTCAATTGGGTTGGCCTAAGTGATATACACTGCCCACCACTTGCGATGGAACAACCCATTTTTATGGTAAAACATACTAGTTGGCAAATGAATATGAACCTACCTATCAAATAGATAGGACCCAATAGCTCTCCCGTAGTATGGCCTCCACGATCCCCAGATCTAACTCCACTGGATTTTTATTTTTGGGGAACGTTGAAAAATAAAGTTATAAGAATAGGCCAACAAATAGGAAAGATCTTCTTGCAAGAATTATACGAGCGTGTAGAGAAATCACACCTAGAGAACTGAGAAGAGTTTGAGGAAATAACAGAAGGCGCATAGAAAAATGTTTTCGTTTGGAGGGAAGTTTGATAGAAGGCACAAAAATATAAAATTGTTAACAATTAAATCAATTGAAATTGATTGTTTTGTTTTTTAATTGAAAACGTAATTTTGAAAGTACTACTTCGAAAGAGTTTTGAACTACATAGAAGTTTTCGCCACAAAAAACACTTGTCTTTTTGAAAATGATGGGAAGATAAGAATCTGAATTAACATTAACCATCCTAAAACCTCACTGATATCATGTTTCCATTTCACTTACAAAATAATCATTTCCTCTCTTATTGTCTTTGCGAGAAGGAATAACTTTCCTAACACCAAAATAAAAAATAATCAAATTTCTCATAAACAATTGATTTTTCATGTAAAAATTCTGATTTTCTAGGTCGCATTAGTGTTTTGATGATGTCAAAAGCAAAACAAAAATATACTTCAATAATTACGGGAGTTACGGGGGTGTAACGATTTCTAGGTTATGGCACAAACTTTTCCCAAGAATCTTTTTTCGAATACTCTAATAATAAACTTTTTTCTCATATGGTACATACCGTATATTGTTATAATAATTTTTTTTTATAAGTAATAATAGTAAAATTTGTTATAATTTTATATAATAATATAGTAGTAATAATAATAGTAGAGTTGTATTAAGATTGTAAATAGAAATATACATTTTTTTTTATTTTTTTTTGTGTGAATTTGTTTTCTGTTCTTTAGTTCTAGCAAAAGTAGTTAGCAAATAGTGATTGTAATGGTTAATTAAATGAGTTTTTCATAATTTTCGGTCATCTAGTAGAAATCAATAGTCTACATAACAAAGTTAAATTCACAGTAGAAATCGAACAAAACAAGAAGGTTAACTTCTTAGATCTGAGTATTTCAAGAGTTAATAATAGTTTTCAATTTAATATATACCGGAAAAACACCTTCACACACCTTTGATTCTTTCAGTCCGATCTCACACAAATTGTCTGCGTTTAGGTCATTGATACACAGAGCTTTCGCGATCCCTTTACCTGATAAGAATTTCCAGGATGAACTAAACATCATTAAACAAATTGCGGTAAACAATCAAGTACCAGTTTCTTTAATAGAAAAATTAATATCAGGTAAAACTCAAAAACTGATTAAGAATGAACTATACCCAAATATTGAAGAACGTAATACACGTAAATATGGTAGCATTACTTACTCAGGTAAACTTTCAGAAAACATCCAAAATTATTTTTCTGAATTCAAAATAACAACAGCTTTTATAAGTAATAATAATTTAGGCAGAATTCTATTCAATGCAAAACCTAAACGAGACAGAATGAAAAAATCAGGGATATATAGATTAGAATGCGGGGAATGCTCTGCAGTATATACAGGCCAAACCGGTAGAAATTTTGACGTAAGGTTCCGTGAACACGTCGGTTTAGACAAAAAATCAACAATGTACGAACATCTACAAGAATCCAAACACAAGATAAGTAAAGATAACCTCAAAATTCTACACACATGTAATAAAGGGAAGACAACGAATCTGTTGGAAGCCATGGAAATTAATAAATCAATTAAAAACCTGAAATTTAGAACCCTCAACGAGCAACTCGATTTGTGTAGGTCTCCACTTTTGAATTTATAAATTTGACAACCCAGGTAATTTCCATAACCTCCAGGGTCTAAATTTATATTGTTTCACCCTTGTTGTCTTAATTACCTCTCCATCCAGCCTACCTGCAAACTCCCTATATAACTAGGCTTAGAGTTCAATTGTATTAGTTTTTTATACTTGATAATGGGATAAAACCCGAAACCGGTCGTAACAATAAAAATCTAGTGGAAATAAGACAAAATAGTGTTCTTTCGTTTCATCAAAGTGGTCCTAACTTTCTCTGGTGGGAACCAATTCCTTCTCTTTCTCTGTATTTATCAACCAGTTTCTTACATACGAGTGATTATTTTGGGACTTCTTCCCGGAATAGTTTCAAATACTAAACCAACTAAAAGAGAAATGTTTGAATTAGTAATGACCATTTTTGATCCCATTGGTTTTCTTTCTCCAATTATTGTTAAAGGAAGGTTAATTTTACAAGACTGTTGGAGCAAAAATATCGATTGGGATGAAGCTGTTCCAAATGAAATCCAAGAAAAATGGCGGGAATGGTGCATACAAATTGAAGATATTAAATATTTCTCCATTCCAAGGCAATATTTTACAGAACCAGTCCAAGATGTGGAACTACATGTCTTTAGTGATGCAAGTGACAAAGCGTATAGTACTGTAGCCTACTATAGATCGAGTATTCTCCAGAAAACTTCATTTGTAGCTTCCAAATGTGAAATAGGACCACTAAATAAAGTACTGACAATACCAAGAACGGAACTTCAAGGTGCTGTGTTAGCTGCTCGATTAGGAAGATCAATTCTGAAGGAATCAACATTTAATATCATCAGAACTTATTGGTGGACTGACTCAGATATCGTTTTGAGTTGGTTGAAGACAAAATCATGTAGGCAGTATGAAGCACATCGGATATCAGAAATAGCCCATATATCACCTGTTCGGAACTGGAAATGGGTACCAACACTGTCGAACCCAGTAGATCTAGCCACGAAAGAATCCAATAGAACTTATATCGACAAAATGTGGTTAGAAGGTCCCCCGTTTCTTAGAGAACCTGAAAGTTTTTGGCCCCTACAAAAGAGAGAAAATTCATTGGGTGTCGTGAATATTGTTTCAAAAACTGATATGAACGTTTGTATGCCGGATATATCAAGATTTTCAAACTGGATCAGACTAATTCGTACTAGTGCATGGATGAATCGTTTCACCTACAATTTGAAAACCGGAAATGGAAAAGAGAAAGGTGAATTATCAGTGGAAGAAATTGAAAAGGCGGAGAATTTATGGTGGAAAAAGATACAAAACAGCATTTTAGTGAAGAAATATGTTGCCTGGAGAAGAAGCAGCCCATAGAGAAACAATCTCCAATTTATCAACTTTCACCGTTTCTTGACAAAAATGGAATCCTAAGAATGAATAGTAGGATTAAATATGCTGACTTGGAATATAATATGAAATTTCCAATAATTTTGCCATCTGGAAAGAAAGAACGTTTAATCTTACTGCTAGTACAAAGATACCATGAATTGGTTTATCATACCGGTCAAGAGACTGTCATTAATAATTTGAGACAGAGATTTTGGATCATTGGATTAAGACAATGTGTGAGAACCATGATTAATAACTGTAATAACTGTAATTGTAAAATCAAAAGAGCCAAACCACTTCAGCCTGAAATGTCGCCGTTACCTGAATATAGGATGAAAAGCTTTACTAGACCTTTCAGCTTCTGTGGAGTATGTTACTTCGGACCTATCAATGTGAAAGTAAGAAGAAGTTTGGAGAAACGGTACGGGGTGTTGTTTACTTACTTGAACACAAGAGCAAATTCCCTAACATCCGATTCTGCACTGATGGCCATACGAAGAATGACAGCTAGAAGAGGTCAGCCAATAGAATTACATTCAGATAATGGTACTAACTTTGTGGGAGCCGAAAATGAATTGAAAAAATGTCTATCTGAAATGTCACAAGAAAAAATCAGAACAACTCTGTCTACTCAAAATATTAAGTGGATTTTCAACACAGCAGCAGCACCACACATGGGAGGAGTATGGGAGAGGATGGTTAAATCTGTCAAGAAAGTACTGTATATAATCCTGAAACAGCAGCACCCATCCGAAGAACTCTTACATACCGTTTTTTTAGAAGTTGAGAGTATTATCAACTCTAGACCTATAAGTTATGTGTCTTCGAATCAAGAAGACCTTGATGCATTAACACCAATGCACTTCTTGATTGGCACGGCGAATACGGATACCATTACTGGGATTTTCAAACCTGGAGATATTTATGGCAGAAAACAATGGAAAATAGCCCAGATTATATCAAATAGATTTTGGCAGCGTTGGATTAAGGAGTTTTTACCTCAATTACAGAAACGATCTAAATGGCACACGGTATCGAAATCCCTTCAAATTGGAGACGTAGTAGCTTTCCCGAACTCAACGCTTAGAAATGATGGAGGTTGGCTAGAATAATAAGAACTTTCCCTGGAAGGGACGGGCAAGTAAGGAATGTTGAAGTAACCACTTCTAAGGGAAATTTCATTCGGCCTGTGAATTGCTTACTATGGTTGGAGGTTGGAGAATGTAATGGTTAATTAAATGAGTTTTTCATAATTTTCGGTCATCTAGTAGAAATCAATGTTTTGTTTTTGTTGTCATAATAAGAATAGAGAAAAATGTCAGACTTTTGCGAAATATACTTTGTAGTTGAGTATAATAAAGTTTATAAAGTTTATATATCTTTGTAATAGGATTGTACCAGTGCCTTTTACAGTGATAGTAGTAGTTAGAAATTTGTTATTCTTTTGCATGTATTTAATATTAGTAAAATGTAGTTTTCAGTAAAAGTAGATAAATTATAGTATTCAAATTCTTTCTCTTTTCAGGTACTCAGCTACTCAGTTGGTACGCCACATGAGAATCTCCCAATCTCTGGTAGAATTCAGGAAAAGGAATGTCAAGGATGATTGAAAATACTGCAATGTAATTTACCTTGGAAATAAATGTATAAATTCAACTAAAGTAGTTTATTTTTATTGTTATTGTTCAAATAGCATGAAATGTGAATACTTTTATCAACTCGATAGTTTTTCATTTTATATACTACCTGTTCCTACGATAATAACTTATGTTCTAAAATATATCCATACTACGCATTTCTCACAGATATAACAAATATTCAGGTTCGGTGCCGTTACTGTTCAAACAGCCACGTCCTCTGAGTATTTTTCTTTGATGGAAATTACCTTAACCTATATACTTGCTTGTGCTAAACAAAAAACAGTATGAGGTTATTCTGAATTGAATAATAATAGTTCTAATAGCTAATATGAATAATAAAAGTCCTGAAGTGATAAAGTTTATGTGCACTATTTCGCGGTGGAAAGTTTTTATGACTGTTGAAAGTGGAAAAGTTCGGTATGCAAAGAAATTTGAATTGTGCACTGGATATATGGTTCTTAGCTCTTCTTTGACTGTTTAGGGATTAATGCCTTATGATGTTGGCAGATTTCAGCTTCTCTCCTCTGCAACTGGCAGGTTAGATATCTTCATCTTATATTACTGAAGGTGAGTCAATTTTATCTCTATGGACTGCATATACTTCTCTGTTTCTGATATAAAAAAAGATTTCTTTCCGAATGGGTGTATTTGATTAAATTTTGATAATTTTCTGCAGCTTTTTCTAAAAACAAACTTCCCTTCTTCTCCTCTTGTTGATTCTTCTCTTCTTTTTTTTTTTTCGTTACTACCGATCACTTATTTTTAATTGTCAGTCACTGTTATGATTTATTTCTTATAATTAATTAAACTATTTACAAATATCTCTATATCGTATATTTTTATTTTTTGATTCTATTAACCTTCATCGAGTTTCCACATTTTCACATAGTTTATTTATTTTACATTTAGTTACTCATATGATTCTTCTTTGACTTCTTGCTTCCTCGTCCTCCTTTATAGAACTCTACTTGTGATTGGCTGTGTGACAATTTTCATATACAAGGTAAATTTAATTTAATTTCTTGAAATTCTGGTATTTGTTGAAAATTGATAGTTTTCCTACTTTTTTCGGACTTTTTGAACTTGTTTTGAATTGTTAATAACTAGTTCATGCTTTGTGTTAATAAAGTTAATTTCTTTCAAGAAATACCAGTGTTCTTGGAAGAGTTTAGTACATTACGTTTGCTGGCCTCGTACTCTAATAATTTGTCAGTAAATTTTGATTTGTAATGTTTCTAACTATTTTAAATTGAAATTGAGATATTCATTTGATGAATTAAGGACATATCTATTAAGAAAGAGTATCTGCCTGGGCTCTTTGATGAAATATATTTTTTAATTAATAGGTATTTAATTTCAAATTCCCATCTACTACTCTACTTTTTCATAACAATATATATGTTTCATTAGAACGAACAACGAACTTGGTTGTTTTCTGTTGGTAAGTAGCCATGCTTTCTTTTTGCCATCGATACCTATTACTTACTGTCAACAAGTAACTTCCATCTTCCTTATTCCCAAGATGACATGCAGAACTCTCCTACAAAAAATATAGCTCTTGTGCCTCGATCGAGAATCTAAGCTCTGCGTGTGGGCAGTCAACGAACGAAAGCTCATTGTAGCCAGCCATCATCTTGAATTAAAATGATAGAAGGAAATATCTCTTGAGAAAATAATTTCTGCCAGTCATTCCTAGCAGGGGCCATAACTGTCGTAAGACCAGGTGTTCACGATAAAAATTGATTTTGGAATTCATTGAGGACAACCGAAATAAATCTCAGACATCCCGTGTTATTGTGATCTATAACATGCCTGGAAGATGATATGAACTACTTCAAGGAAATGTATTGTACCTGAATCATCTATATTTTTTGGCATGCTCACTAAAAAATTGTTAAGAGTTATTTTTAGAAAAGTTTTCTTCATAGAAACATTTTCAAATTTTAGATTTTTGATATTGACTAATTGAAAATGAGTCTTATTTGATATCCTGATGACTACTTTATAATAATGCTTTTTTTCCGTCGACCGTTCATTTATGATGTATCTCAACACACTTTAAATCATTGATTAATGACCCCTGTTAATGAATAATTTTCTATTAATAAACGATTTGATTATAGTGGAAATTGTCAAACTGTGTGCACGTTCCAATGCAATTGGATGAAGAAAAGGTTTGTATTTCGTGCAGAAATTTATTTATAAAATAATAGCAAAGCGCTTTCGACTATAAAGTTATCATCAGTGCGTACTCGTCAGGTGTACAAGAGCCAGAACATAAAAATATCATGTGTCCAGAGGACCATGTAAATATTCAAAAACAGGACATCATATGGATAACATTAAAAAAAAATCCTTATTCCAGGATTAACCTAGATAAAAGTTCCAACAGACAGAGTAAGACTTGTCTGCTGAAGCTTAGTCTAAGTTGGAACTTTTATCTAGGTTAATCCTGGAATAAGGATTTTTTTAAATGTTATCCATATGATGTCCTGTTTTTGAATATTTATATGGTCCTCTGAACACATGATATTTTTATGGTCTTGATCTTGTACACCCGACGAGTCGGAAAGCGCTTTGCTATTATTTTATAAATAAATTTCTGCACGAAATACAAACCTTTTCTTCATCCGATTTGATTATATGCAACCCAACATACACTGCCCTAATACATTTTATATTGGTTAGTACTATCTGTCATTATTCATTTGTCAATTCTGAAATGAAATTTCAGAAAATCTTCAATACACCAGTTGTCAGTTGAAATCAGAAAAAGTCACTTGGCGTAATGGTAAAGTTGGCTTCACAGCATTATAACGAATAGGCAATCAACTTTTATTTATTTATTTATTTAGTCGAGAGATGTGATAGTGACGTCGACAGTTCAAACCCACATGGGGGCATTTTTTTTTCATCTGAAAAAACAGTACAAAACTATCACGAAGGAAAATTAGAGTTAATATGAATAGGAAATAGTGATTGTTTTTTCGTATCGTTAAATAAAGGAACATTGAAAGTAAGATATCTCTATTTTTGAAAACTACGGTCGACGGAAAAGTTTTGTATCAAACTCGTGAATTACAACAATCTCGAACATTAATCGCCCTTATTAATACACTTGTTCGTTAATACGTACTTCATATCAAAGGTCCCAAGAAGTATGCAACACTCCGTTATTAACAATTTTGCAAAAAAATGTATTATATAAAGGACGTTATAAAGGTTTGTTGGTATTTTAAGTTCATATAAATTCTTATTGAAAAATCATTGAACCAAATTTTCTTTATTTCTTGACAAATCTTGCTACCATAGTAATGCGATATACAAAGTTATTCAAAAAACGTTCCAACATATCGCCCGGCTTGAAAAACTCAGTTTTCAAAACAACTTTCATGAAATTATAAAAATTAATGTTTTTCAAAACAACTTTCATGAAATTATAAAAATTAATGTTATAAAATGAAAATATAAAAAAATCCAAGTTCTATTTCCATAGTTAGGTTACTGATCATCCAACTGGTAAAGTGAAAACTCTATTTACTGCTCGTCTCAAAATTCCAGTTGCTGTCTGAATACCAATGATTCGAACAACGTTATCCTTTCCTGGATGCAGAGTTTTCACTCGACCCAACTGCCATGGTGGAACATTGTCGTTCTTGACTAATACTAATGCACCGATTTCCAACATTTGCTGAGCTTTCTTCTTCCGAACGTCTTATTAACAAATGCGCTGGTGTTGAGGCCGCAAGGTCGTTGGGATCAGCAGATAATGGACATAAGGAAATATTGCTTAGATTTGCGTTAACACGGTGGCATACTCTTCAAATGTCAAATAACTGTTTTCCACAACTCTTTTAATATGAAATTTGGTACTTTTTAAACCTGCCTCCCAGATTCCACCAAAGGTTGGTGATCTTGGTGGAATGTGCCATTTTATATTATCATTAACAAGTTTATTACCAATTTTTTCATTTTCTTTGTTCAGGAAAACTGATATATTAGATAATTCATTTCGACAACCTACAAAATTAGTGCCATTATTAGAAAAAAAAATATAATGGTTTTCCTCTTCGGCTGATAAATCGTTTCAATGTTGCATTGAAAGCTACTGTAGTGAGTTCTGATACTAATTCAAGATGTACTGACTTTGAAGACATGTAAACAAATATACAAATATGCTTTTGTAATTTTGGCATTCCGCGTTTTACGATCCTTTATCATCACAGGACCACCGTAGTCAATTCCGGTATTGAGAAATGGAGCACAATCGGTCACCCGGAAATCAGGAAAGTTACCCATGAGATAATTTGAAGGTTTGGGCTTGACCTTAAAACAAGTTATGCAATTATTGATGATTTTTTTACAGGAACTTCTACCAGCAACTGCCCAAAATTGTTTTCGTAGAACATATAATAAGTTTTGTGTACCACAATGAAATAATCTCACATGTTCAGATTGTATTATCAAATCAGTCAATTTGTGTCCTTTGGGAAGAATTTTTTGATGTTTTTGGTCAAAATTTAATTTTGTATTTTGTATTCTTCCTCCAACACGCATGATACCATCTTTAATGAATGGATTTAAACACCAAATATTGCTATTATTTTTCAATTCTTTATTATTGGATAATCTTTCGTAATCCTTACATAAAAATTCTATTCATGCTGTTTTTATCAGCAAATCTATAGCTCTCTCCATTTCTGAAGGAGTTAAAATATCCTTTGTCCTTTTTTCAGCATCTTTTTTTTTATTCTGCAATTAGTTATTGAACGTAATTCGGGAATATCATGATTGATAACAATTTACTCGAGTTTCCAATCATTGTCATTGGCGTAAAACCATTCAGGTCCGTGCCACCAAAGAACTGAAGTACTCACAATTTACTATAATCTGATCCTCTAGATATAATATCTGCTGGATCCTCATTAGATTTCACATGATGCCAATCATTTATACTAGATATATTTTGTATTTCACTGATTCGATTTGCTACAAACGTTTTAAATTTTTGAGGTTCACCCCGTATCCAATCTAAAGTTATGGTGTCCAGAAATATTTATTATTGAAAGATATTTCTAATGAGTTAATTATTTTTTCATAAGCCATAAGTAGTGCTCCGCATAACTCCAATCTTGGTAAACTAATTTGTTTGAGGGGCGCTACTGTTGACTTAGCACAAAGTAAATTGGCTGTTAAAAATTTATTATCACTAGCACATCGAATATAAAAACCTGACCCATAAACTTTTTCTGATGCATCAGAGAAGCCGTGTAACTCAAAAAATATATAATCCGAAATTAATGCAAACCGAGGAATTCTCAATTCATTCAAATATTTCAACTGGTCTTCAAATAGTAACCATTTACTTTCAATTTTATCTGGTAATACTTCATCCCAGGAAAATTTCTGTTTCCATAAATTTTGAATAATGAGCTTCGCAATAACTATGATTGGTGACAATAATCCGAGAGGATCAAAAAGTTAGGAAACAATAGATAAAATATTTCGTTTAGTAATTTGTTGTTTTTCACATTCGCTGAAACCTTTTATTGAATACTGAATAATATCATAAACTGAATTTCAATAAATTCCTGATGTTTTGTTACTTTCATTCTCGCCAATATTTAATATGCTCACATCCAATTTTTGAATAACATGAAAATATTTTACTATGTCCTGATCACTGCAAAGTCATTTTCTCAATTCGAATCCAGCGGTTGCTAATATTTCATAAATTTCATTCTGAATACGTAATACTTCTGGTATAGTATCTGCACCTGTTAACAAATCATCCATATAGAAATCATTTTCTATTATTTTACTAGTTTCCGAAAATGTATCTCGATTTTCCTTTGCCAATTGCATCAAACATCTCACTGCCACATACGGGGCTGATGCAGTTCCATAGGTAACACTATTCAATTGATAACATCAAACCTTTTCGGTAGGATCAGACAGACCTCCACAATTTTTTTGAAGAGACCTGTCATCTTTATCAATCAGAATCTGACGATACATTTTAGACACGTCTGAATGAAATTGAAATCAAATCTTTTTGTAAAGTTGGTCCAACAAATTGAACATCATTCAGTGAAAGGCCTGTATTTGTTTTTGCCGATCCGTCAAAAACTACCCGAACCTCAGTAGTGATACTTGTATTTTTTATAATTACATGATGAGGTAAATAAAATCCAAGTACTCGAGAGTTATAGTCTTCCTCTATTTTGGACATGTGATTCAAATCTTCATATTCTTGCAGGAAATTTATACATTCCGATTTAAGTTCAGAGTTTTTACTCAATTTTCGTTCCATAGCATAAAACCTTTTCAAAGCAATATGGCGAGAATCACCCAGCATATGGACTGATGTTTTGAAAGGAATATTTACTACAAATCTGCCACTATCATCTCTCTTTGTAGTTGACTCGAAATAGCTTTCACAATATTTTTCGGATTGGGACATATTGATATTTTGTTTACTGGTTCTTCAATAGACCAAAACTGGAAATAACTCAGTGATTCATTGCAATTTTGGCTTGGATATAGATTTCCAGCTAATATTTTATTAGTCTTATCAGTCTTTTCAAGTCTGAGAGTTAGTTGTGTGATCATATTTTCATTCAAGTTTTCGAGATCTAAACTATCGTAATAAGTTTTGAGTCGCGTTATTTAACCTTTGATCTGACCTCGTCTAGAGTCCCTGTATGCAATTTGACATTTGATCGTATATTAGAGTCGGGACACTCTTTGACAGGACGTCAAAAAAACGCGTTTTAGGTTATGTCTACCTTGTAAGGCTGAATGAGCACAAGGGCGTATCGTCAGGGAGGGAATATGTAAAAATATGATTTGAGGTACACGTAACCCGAGTAACTGTGATGGTATCTTTCAAAATCGAATATTTGTCAAGGTTGTCAAGTGAAGCTTCCGAAACGAAATAATTGATATATTCATACCGTAATATGTTCGATACAGAATTGTAAGAGCAATTCCATTGATTTATATAATTTTCCTGGGGATCCAGCTCTATTACAAACATGGAACACGGCGCTCCAGAGACCCGCGTGGAATATAGCATCAAATGCGTGAATTTGTCAGGTGAATTGAAATGATAGGTCTAATATCTATTGAACTGACAATTTGACTCACTATATGAAAGTCGCGTCTCCTGCGATATGAGGACCAATCAGAATGGGATTTCGCGAAAGTACACGCTTCCTTTCGCTTCCTTTCTTTCCGATCCGGAAAGACCACGTCGTCAAGTCAACCACAAATATAAACAGCAATGATACATCTTGTAATCTAATATGACATAAACGTCAGGTTGACAGACTTCATGTTTATTATTCATTAGTTGCAACTATTGAAGAATTCACTTTGTTTACTCGATCAAATTTCAAATAATAACTTGGTTGGTTCGTGAAATTATCTCAATAAATACGACTCGTGCTCACAATACAATCGATAATTCTGTCAGAAATCTTTAACTCGATCAAATTGCGGGACTCGTGGTGTTACCAAGCAATTTGATTTCGTTGATTTCTGACAGATCGATAGTATTGCGACCACTCGTGGTATTACCCCCGATAAAACGTTTGGGAAGAAGAGTTTCCTCCGATCGAGAAAAACTCGACTGAATGTATACAAGGTTATTATTCAGAGTTTAAATAAGATTTTGAGTGGTATGTCGCAAAGAAGTTGAAAACTGATGCTATTCCTGTTTCAAGAACGATTGAAGAGACTGAATTACTTGGTACTAGATCATTTCAAAATTTTCTGTGCGTGGAGGAAGATGTATTTTCCAATGCTTTGGAGGAAAACGTGGAGTTAAAGTTGAAACTGGTCCAGAATGAAGTTTTCATACAAGAAAAAAACCTTTTGAACATTTTTTTAGAACAAAGGGTAGAACGAGTTCAAATCAGAAATGAAAATTATTATTAAAATTATGGAGGTAATAAATGGCGATATCTCCGTGGTCATTAGATATAACACCATCAAACCTGCTATCGTTGGATTGCTCATGATCATCCCTAACCGATCATGTAATAATATACAGGGTGTCTCATTCGAAAATCGAAAGTTGATATCATTTCCGGAGAAATCGGAAGTTGAATTTGTTTTACAAATATGTCAAAAAGTGCCGTCTAGTAAGCATATTCAATGTTCCAAATTTCAGGAATATAGCCAGGGAAACAAAGGAGAAAGAAAAGGAAAAAGAAAGAAAAAAATTCGTAGGGAAAACCAGTCCCTGGAATGTCTACTAATAATACAGATTTGGTAAATCAAAAGTTTGCATACTGATGGGAGTATCTTGCTACGGGCCTGGAATATTAGTATCTTCTTGTATCTATACATCTTCAGTTATATTTGATGCTTCCTGTATATTTCCATCATTCCCATTTGCAGTTTCCTGTACGGCTTGAACCAACCCCAAATAATCATCTTCCTCTTCACATTCTAAAAGAGTTTCTGAATACTTAATGTTGGTGGTGCATAGGATTCATCAACTTCATTTTCACTAGATGACTAACATAATATTATATTCAATATCGTTGAGTGTTCTTGTACTAATTTTTGCTCGTTTCCGACGTGAACAATTCGAGTCCATTTTTGATCTGATAAAAAACCGGTCAAGAGTTTGACAACCAAAAACGGCTTGCTAGGTACCCAAGTTGAATGTTTCACTTATATTATTCTCCACTTAGAAGTCGCGTGCATGCCTTGGTGAATATATTTTGCAGCTTTGAAATATTAAAAAAAACGCACAAGAGCGTCATCAGCACCCTATGCTAAAACAGCACCATGACGCGCATAGGCGTTATCAGCATGCAACGTGTTGAAGAAAATTTCAAATAAATTTGATTTGTTTTTGCATAGTAATGATGGTCGTCAGTTTGATATGGCCAATCAGACGAAATGCAGGCCTTATTTGTATTCCACAAAAGCTCTCGATAAAATTCTGCGTAATGAAAAAATAACGCCTATTGCGAATATGAAAATGAACTTGTCTAATATAAGGTTGCAAGCAATACATCCATTTACAAATGATGTCTTCCCCAAACCGTGGGTTCGGATGAATAATAAATGATACGATCATCGGTCGTTGAAATATCCCTATCATTACTAGTTTGGAAGTGGAAAATGAAAATATTATTGGTTGTAATGTTTTACGATCGAAATCACCTAAAGTCGAACTCTTCAAATCTCATGGCTTTGGTGAAAAATCCCCCTGTGCAGATATTCTGCTTGCGTGATTTTATCAATAAGATTTTTTTTCACCCTGTTTACGAAACGCCACTGTTGACAGAGAGGGAAATATATGTCCAAGTTAATACTATTGTTCGACTGATAGAATTCGCCATTTAAAAAATATTTGATTTTGCCGTAATTTTTGAGATTTAATCTGAAACGCGTTTTTTCGACGTCCTGTCAAAGAGTGTCCCGACTCTAATATACGATCAAATGTCAAATTGCATACAGAGACGCTAACCTCGTCTTAATATAAAAGCGTCCGCCATCGTGAAAAGCAATCAAAGCTATGAAAATAATCAATGTCAAAACGAAATGTAAAGTGAAAATTATTCAAAATTATTCAAACTGATGAGGAACGACAAGAATACAACCTTAACTTAGTAGTATGACAAAGCCGGTTTCGCCTCATTAATTTGAATTTTCGCTCTCGATGGCATCTGGCCATCGAGATCTCCGCCATTTTGGTTCTTCGGCGAAGTTCTTCAGCAACCCCCCAACGCCGAAGAAGGTGGGGGGAGGGTTGCGGAAGAAAAACAAAAAAAAAATTTTTGTCCCCGAGTGGGGCTTGAACCCACGCCTATTGGCATGGCAGCCGAGTGCGCTACCAGTGAGCCATGACGGTTCCATACTAATGTCGATTTAAAACTCGTAGCTTTGATAATGGGAAAAAAAAGCCGATTGGCGGCAGTCGCAATAAACATGGCGGTGTAGGGTGTAGCGTGTGGGGGTTGAGAGAGAGAAAAATTGCAGGTACATGATAGCGTAGAGAGCAATTGGGTGTGTTGGAGAAGAAAAAAACGACCTCATGTGATTCGTTGTGTCGAAAAAATGGCCGTCGAAGCAACGCCCCCCTGCGGTACATGATAGGTGTAAAGAGCGGAGGGCGGGGGGCGGGCGGGCGGGGAGATCAAAACGACCTCATGTGATTCGTTGTGTCGAAAAAAATGGCCGTCGAGAGCCCCACGCCTACGATAGCAATGGCCGCCGCTGGCCGCCGCCGAAGCATCTCTCTCGACTTAGAACAGGCAGCAACATGTCCAGACTTGAGTTGGAATTCCGAGAATCGTGTGTGACGTCACCATGAATGAACATCTGGTGTTTACTGGCGAGCGGCGTGTGTGATTCTAGGAAATGATGACTCAGCGAAATCGAGACATGATTTGGCCTTGGACTTGTTTATCGCTCCACAGCTTAAGTAAACAACCACATCCGGTGGTTGTTTACCCAAGACCATTATTTTCGAGAAATGTCGGCATGAGACACGATTTGACCTTGGATCCCACGGTCTGTGTCACGTCGACAGAGAGCACACACACACATGTTGCATTTTGCAACTCAAATGAAACAAACAGATATGCATATATTTTTATTAGACTTCAGTGCCAGCGGCGTAGTATGATACACTATCATTATCGATTAAAAAATATTTTTGACGTATAGCTTTAATGAACTTATATATAGATTCGGATATTTGAACACTCAGAATCATTGTCACAAATAACATAAACCACTCGTAAAGTGTCGGCTCACATTTGGCAAGCTCCGCGGGAGGATGACCTCCAGGAGCTTGCATCGCGGCATACAGGATGGGCTGAGGGGACCTCGAAGTTCTGCAAGACGTCTTCAGCGGGAACCACTGCGTATCGCTATGGGTGTGATTGACATAGATCTTTCGCAATCGGTACGATGAGACGTTCAGCGGGATTTCGGCTTTCAACACAGGCAAATATTCATCATTGGCTAGCGCCTGAGTCATTCTCGTCCAGTTAGAAATGCTCGAATTCTCGTGCAAATATGATACCAATACCTCACTGCACTCATATGGTGGGCTAATATACAGTACGTTCGACAGAACGGCTGCTAGAATTATATAGTTTGTCATGACGGTATGACTGCTCAACGTACACTGAGATACGACGTATATATCACTCAAATATATATATACACTGAGAGACACATACACCATTGCTCAATGTGCATGGCCCTCATGTTGATTGACCGAGAGAGATTTCATACTTGAAACAAATATGCACATATTTATTTCAAACATGAAATCACGCGCAGCCTCTCAATCGCCAGTGTGCGGCGGCAAAACCATTTGACTTTGGGGGAAAAGTTTGGTGTATATTTGCGAAAAATACACCAAGCTCTTTCCCCAAAACCAAATAGCTTTGAACGACCATTTTTGCCATTCACTCTGTCACTCTCTCATTCGCAAAATAAATCGAGAAAATTGGTTTAATACATCTATTAATACATAATAAAAATACAATACAATATGATTAATAATTAATAATAATAATAATATATCAAACATTGGTTCTTCTTCCTTGGCTGTTGTAGTTGGCGCCGGTGAAACGTCGTGGATCGGTGAATGCTGCTGCCCATTTCCCATCGTCAATTTGCATATTTTGAAAGCGTTTATACATATGCAGCTTTTGTTCGTACTGCGATATTTGCGACTTGAGTTCACGCAAATTTTGCAAGTGCCGATGGAGAAGAGTGTCGCCGCCACTGCCGACGTGTTTCACCATATCAGGTGCGACGATATCCATAGCCAAATATCGAAACAATGTCTCACAGCACAATGCACTTCTATGTCTCCAGATGCTATATGATTTAAACACAACGGGCTTTGCTTCTCGAGTGGCGGTGGAGGGGTTGTGACGACTGTACTTGTAGTGGCGGCAATATCGACGATGTGTGGCCTTCTAGGCAGATCGAGCACACACTTTAGCAGAAAATCGAATTTTTGATTTCCCTTCACATATACCACATCAGCTTCGAGGATGGGGCGCAGCACTTCTTGGATGTTGGTCTCGTTTAATTCCACATAGCCATCGGAGTATGGAATGCCGTGGATATTCCTTTCCAAATATCTCGCTTGGCGTTTATCATTTTCGCTTAGCTCATGGAATGGCACGACGGCTTTGAATAAAAAATGGTTCGTGCGTTGCCCGTCGGTGATGGCAAGTTCTTTTGGCTGGAACTCACCACCCACACAGAAACCCTGGATATCACAAGCTACGAGCTTCATCTTGGCTGACTGACTGATCGACTGAATCACTGAACGTTTGGCTAACAACTAACGCTGAATTTGAACTGATGCGCTTCGAGCGCGTTCCCCCCACCACCCCCCCACTCTTCTGGTTGTTTTCCTATCCATAGGCTTATGCTTCCTTGCGACGCGCATTCAACCAGCGCTCCCCCGCCGATCTTGCAGGCATATGACAGATGACGTATGACTTGAAGTGTTTTGTGTCTTATGACAGACGACGTACGATCTCACTTAAAGGCAAGTGTTCTATGACGTAATCGTGCACTATTACACAGTACGCACGACTATTAGCTGGGAACCCAACTGTGGCTTCTATGTCAAGTTTGACATCGACGGTGGACGATTTCATGAATTCCGCTCTCCGTGAGCAATCGATTACGAAGATGGCGGCTCGATCCTTGAATGCATCGTAATCCAGCAGAGGGCGTTTCTGGGGACAATTCGCATAGCTTGGGTAGAATTCCGTATAGGCGCGATGAGCTTCCACAAAGTTGTTTCTGTCAAATTGCAAGCGCATGCGTTCATGCGGGTAATTGTCACTGTTCAACGTTAGGCGTATGTCTCTGATGTCAACGTGGTCAAAGTAGCTGGAATCTCGTGCAACGTTGTCCATTCGATTTGTTTGGAAGGCGACAATGACGAATCGGGGGCTCTCCACTGCCGTACAAGTTTTGACAGACCATATTTCTTTGGTGGAACCAGGCGTGAGTGCAGGCAGTTCGTGCATATCCCACTTGCGGAACGAGATAACCACAGGTTTGTCAGTCTTTATGGATTGCAGCAGCTGCAAGCGAATATCGTCATTGGGAATGACGTTTTTGACTTTGAGCACGATGCTATTGATCGTCAGGGTGGCTGTGGTTGCGACCTGCGGATTCGCAATCTCCTCTATAACCATGCAGTTGTTGTCGTTTCTGCTTCTCACTAAACGAATGCACTGTCGTCCGATTGTGGCATATCTGTAGTCGTGAAATATGCCAAACAGATGTTTAAGCGGAATCCACATGGCGAACGAACCGTCGTTGGCGTTGCGAATAGCTCCACCTGGATACGTCCATCCGGCGGTGGTCAAGTGTCGAGAATCGGCGTCTGCGTAACAAGTGTATCCTCGCAGGGTGCTCACTATACTCGGCAAGCGAACAGAGTCCACTTCCTTGCCGTTGATTTCATAATACATTGATTCGAAGAAAAATGCTCCAGCATTATTGACGAATCGCACATTGCCATCTCCTGCGGTTTTGACTAGAGTGCCCTCTATACAGACGATAGCGTGGTTCATCAGAATCCATGTGTCACTTTGCTGAATGATGATTTCGACAATGTCATTATTTTGGAAGGATTTGACGTACGGGTGGTACGTTCGAGTCTCCACTCTCTGGATGGATTCATCGAATTTTGGATGATTGTACACGTCGAACACTTGTTTTGACAACATGATGCCCTTGAGATATGAGGAATTCTATGCTCGAGAGAGAGAGCGTATGATTGGTGTGTGCTGTCGTTGACTGCGTCTGCGCGACTGAACTGACGTCTGCGCTCTCAGTACTTTTATGCTGTTGGTTGTCGTTCCAATCAAATACCAACCCCATTTGACAGCTTGCGCAACACCAGTCGTACGATGATGGTTTCTCCACGGAAATTCACACTACAAAAGTCCTGATCGAGAATATTCAAGGTTATGTTATGTATCTCCGTCTTGTTCACAGGCAGGTAGATGAGATTCGAGGGAGTCTCGTCGATGGCAAATCCGGGGTCTTCTCGAACGGCAAACTCGTATATCGTATGGGAGGGTCGGTTGTTGAAGAAAGCGCCCGATGTGACGTTACTGTCAATGTGAACTGTTCGCACTTTGACTATGTTGACGGGCAGGTCAGACTCGTGAACGATTCCAGCTGGGAGAATTCGAGGTGAGAAACCCAACAATCGTCCGATAGAGTCCTCTGGAGTGAAGTCTATGGTGTGGTACTTGCTATAAATTTCGCACTGTAGCGTATTGGTATTGGGTTTGAGAGAGAATACTGCTGCCTTGGCGTTATTGTTGCTGTCTCTGTCGATGTCCACTTCTCTTTTCTTCTTCACCTCTCTCGGTTTGCCGATGTGTTTGTGAATAAACTTGGCAATGTCGCTTATTTCGTAACAGCCAGTGGGTATGCTGATGGTGCTAACAGATGGCGCTCCGTTGGCAAAGTAATAGAACTTCCCCTTGGTTATGTTCGGTATGCTGTTGTACGAATGAAAACCAATCAAAGCCAAGCCGTAAGAGCTGTGTTCGTCCAATTGAATTGGCGGAGCAAAGTCTGCGGTCAGCGTAGATGTGTGACCTGTCAGGGTGAACAGCAAAGACATGACTGACACTTTGGGGGTTATGCACTCCCATTTAAAGACTTCCACACTCGCTCCCTGTGTTCCACATCCAAAATGGGGTCAATTATGTAGGCAAGTTTGGAGATTCGCCTAGCGAAACGGATCCTGTCCATAGCCATACGCTGCCAATCGGATTTGCGCGAAGTGTTGTACGCAAATCGCCACACAACCATATAATGAACCGTATTGCGCTCTTCATTAAAGGTCACTATCTTTTTGTTGACGACCCTATCCATCGTTGTGTTGAGTTTGATCGTAGAGGAATTTCAGACACAAATGACCGCAATTTGCTTGATCGAATGTCTGATAGCGATCGTTGTTGTAGTAGATTTTCACATTTCCACCGTCATTTAAATATCGTACGAGTTCCACTGGCGGTTTCAAATTACCGAAACTGTCAAAGTATTTCACACAAAGTCCACTTTTCACGTAAGCTACCCAATGCGTTCCACGATTTTTTATCGAGTCCAGATTGACAATGGCGCACTCTTTGTACATGGGCGTAGATTGAGGTAGGTTGTCGCGCATGAAAACCCCAACGAAATTAGGAATTTTCAGACGTTTGGCATACTTGACCAAGTCCACATCGTACAAAGGTCGCTTGCTATTGGGCAGCTTCACTAGGAGTTTTTTGCAAACTTCTTGAGGAAAAGACCATAGCCTCCGCGACTTGTTTTGCGCATAAACAGGCCAGATCCCTGCTTTCCGATGTTCTCCATCGCAGTATTGTGGCGCTTCTCTTCATCTAATTTCTTCTGAGCGTTTTTCGAGGAGATGATGGTCCTGGCTATGGTGCTGGCACCACCAGCCAACGATCCCAGTGCTCCCAAAGCTGCGAAGATGGGAAGCAAAGGCAGCACACCTCCACTCTTTGCTTCGAAAGGTATTATTCGAGGTACTTTGATGTTTTTGCGACCGCCCAATTTTTTGACTTGAGCTCGGGCTGCACGCAGTGCTACCAACGAGGATTTTCGCAGAGCCTTCGCACTCATATCTTTGAGTTGTTCAGGTTTCAGTGCCTTCCGCAGATGATTGGTGATTTTCGACACAACATCCTTCTTGAACGACCTCTTTTTCGTTGACCGTTTTGCACCAGAATCAGAGGCCATTGATGATGACTTCATACCCATGCCCAAATTACGCTTCGTCTTCATAGTTGTGGTGACTAGCCAAGCTGCAGCTTTCTCGCCGATGTTCGCGTCTTCGGACTTGACACGTTCCCAAGCTCGATTTTCCAACACCCAGTCAGCCTTGTGTCTATCGTCCAGAGAGTTGCTTTGCGAGTATGCGATATCGTGTGATCTGCAAGCAGTGTCTAGGGGATTCACACCAGCGTCTCCGCGTGCCAACCTCTTCTTCAATTTGGTGCCAGGTCCGCAGTATTGGTATCCGGGCAGATGTAGCTCGAATGGCAGACGATTTATCACAGAGTTAACCACTCCACGACCTTCGTGCTCGAAGGTTAGCATGACAATGACGCGATTGGCGTTGCACACTTACTTACATAGCCGCAGCTCGAGCACTCGAACTGTCAGTCGAACGCCAGATGTGGGCGTGGTCACATGTAACATTTTTTCTCCAAATATACAATGAAAGTGGTGCAACAAGAGCCGACCCTGGAAATAGCCAATTTGGATTTCGTAGGTGGCGGCAACTTGAATGTTGTGCGCAAACACGGTCCTCTGCTACCGAATTCATTTCGAGCGATATTTTGTGGTCCCAGCGGATGTGGCAAGACCAACGCTGTACTGAGTTTGTTATTCAGCCCGAACGGAGCCCGCTTCGAGAATGTCTACGTATATTCAAAATCACTGTACCAGCCGAAATATCAGCTGTTGCACGATGTATTGAAACAAGTCAAAGGAGTGGGCTATTATCCATACAGGGACAACGAGGAGATTATCGAGCCGTCAATGGCAAAGGCAATTTTTATATTTGATGATGTTTCGTGCGACAAACAGGATAAAATCAGAGAGTACTATGCCATGGGACGTCATAAATCCGTGGACGTTGCATATTTATGTCAAACCTACTCGAAAATATCCAAACAGTTGATCAGAGACAATTGCAACATTATAGTGCTATTTCGGCAAGACGATGTGAACCTGAAGCACGCCTTTGACGAGCACGTCTCTCCGGACTACACCTTCGATGAATTTCGACGCATGTGCGCCACCTGTTGGAAGGAAAAATTCGGATGTTTGGTCATAGCCAAAGACTTTGATGTATCCAAAGGGCGCTATCGACTGGGTTTTGACAGATATATTCAAATGTAGTGTCTCGAATATGTCATTCTGTGTGTAGCAATGGCACCGACTACATCACGTGTCCACTCCGAAATTGCCAAAGTCGAACGAAAACGTCAAGTCAGTCAGTTGGCGAAAGTTGTTCGAAAAAAGTATTTGTCTTTGAAACTCGGCAAATCCGAGCAGGATGAAGCGCTGAATAAATTATTCAAACCCATCACGGTGCCGCTGAAGAGACTGAATGCAGCAATGCCCCCACCACCTAAGCGACGACAGCTGAAGGTGAAAAAAGAAGAGAAACAAGAACCGCCATCATCGAGGACCCCTTCCCCCACCACCACCATGAAGAAAGAAGAAGACGAAGACAGCTATCACACAGATGACTATGAGTCTGACGACGACGACGATGAGGAGGATGAGGGAGAATTGCTGGAAGTTTACCCCGAAGTAGCATCTAAATTCGTGAATGAACATCGTGCGAAATCGGGCAAAATCGATGTGACTTACGGCCCCATTTACGACAGACCCAGAGCGCAATGGATACTCGGCAACAAGTTGATGGGCTTGGATAAAGATACGGGGGACATTCGCATTGATGGCGAAACATACCAGGGTACTCCGGGATTATATAGTTTGATTTTCTACAAGAATCCGAAATACCAGAGACAAGACTTGGTGGCATACAAGCAAATTTTGATGAGTACAGGTGCCCATTTAGATGCGAAAGGTAGGCTGAATCCTTCCCAAATAGCCAAATACGAGAATATAATTCGACCAATGTTCAAAGACCCAAGTCAATCGAAAATGGGCGGCGGCAGTATCCCAGATCAATTGACATATACTGGGACGACGTCAATGAGCTAGTTGACAGATATAGGCTACTCGTCGCAGCTAAGAATGCTGGCAGCACCTCTACCGACAACGAGATCGTGGCCATCATCAATGAGCTGAGAGAGGCTGGATACATTCGATAAATACAAGTGTCGATGTTTCGCACCCCACAGTTCCATCATGGGCATCAACAAGTTCGGTCAAAGTTCCTCAGCTCGCCGCGCTCAGCAGCAGCCTTATCATTTCCCCGGTGTCATACTCAACTACACGGCAAACGGGGACATTGACGCTGAACATGTGAAAATATGTAATGTTGAAACGCCAACTACTCCGAATGATGTTGTCAACAAAAACTACGTTGATGACGTCATAGTGAAGCTCAGAGCAGAATTGGATGCGCAGAAACACGCTCACGAGGCCTTGGACATTCGAGTTATGAAATTCATGACACTTTCATTGAAAAAACACGATACTTTGAAAAAGCAGATTGAAGAAATGTCGAGAACGCCAACGATTCTGGACTTTAGTACAGAGTATAACAATGGAGCTGCGCATTAGCATTGCGCAGTCGTTTGGGAGAAATGGAGTCGTCCGCAGCCAAAAAGCAATTGGTCGATGAGCTCCATGCTCCGGCCAGAAAGAGATTTCCCCGCAGACGTACCATCATCAAAGGAATCGACGATCTGTGGCAGATGGACTTGGCTGACCTTCAAAAATACTCGAAAGTCAATAAGAACTACAATTATATTCTCGTGGTGATTGACACCTTCTCGAAATACCTATGGGTGCGGCCTTTGAAGACCAAAGGTGGTCGAGACGTCACCGAAGCGATGGGGGACATATTATCGAAAGCGAACAGAAGTCCTACGTTCCTACAATCTGATTTGGGTACTGAATTCTACAACGCCAGCTTCCAGGCCCTCATGAAAAAGTACAACATCAAACACTACAGCACATACACGAAGATCAAAGCAGCTATTGCGGAAGAGTGATACGCACGCTAAAAGAAAAACTCTTCAAATATTTCAGTTTGAACGGCACCTACAAGTGGCTGGACATTTTACCGGACATTGCTAAAAATTACAATCAGCGCAAACATCGGACGATCGGCATGAAACCCTGTGACGTCACCAAAGACAATGAAGACAAAGTGTACAAGTATGCGTATGATTATGTGGGACGAGCTGGCCGAAAAAAGTTCAAAATTGGAGACTTTGTGCGAATTAGCAAGGCCAAACATGTGTTCGAGAAGGGGTATACGCCCAATTGGACGACTGAAGTTTTTAAAGTCGTCAAAGTGAAAATCACCCAACCAATCACGTACTTGCTGGAGGACTTGGAGGGGCGACCAATCAGCGGCGCTTTCTACGAACAGGAATTGCAAAAGACGAAGAATCCCGACGTCTATCTCGTGGAAAAAATCATTAGACGAAAAGGCCGAAAAGTCCTGGTGAAATGGTTGGGTTTCGACAGTACTCACAATTCCTGGATAGATTCGACAAATCGCTTGTAATTCAATGGAAAATAGGCACATTGGAGCATAAAATTGGGGGCCTTTCGTTTCTCTCTCCCTCTCTCTCCGACCGACTGCGAAATATTTCAAACCGTTCAGCGGCACGATGAGTCAGTCTATCATCATGCTTGGTGGAGTGCAGTTCGAGTCTAACGATCCTACGTCCGATTACGAGTCGATGTCTTCGTCCCTAGTGTCTATCGAGGAGGATTCTTCGGGGTCATCGTCATCATCAAGAGAGTGGGCAGAACGTGTTGCCGATTTGGACCGTGTTTGTGACATGTACAAAGACGCCATCAAGAAGGAACGATTTTACGTGTGCAGCGCCACCTACGAGTTCCGAAACACATCAATTTTGTCTGTGCAATGTGGAATAAGTGTTGCTCGAAGTTTCGTGCCTGCAGTGAGACTTGTGTGCACAATCCCGCACACCATCTCCTTCAGCCTGTCATTCAGCATGTTCGAGTGGGCCATTTTCGTGGGAGCCATTAATCGGCTTTACAATAACCGAGCTGATCCGAATGCGACTGACAACAAGACCGCTCAAATCAAACTCGATTGGGATGATGTCATGGACTTGGAATTACACACTTATGGAAGTAGTGCAACAGTGCGAGTTTCCAAAGATGACACCTACTTCTACTTGACGGAGCTCGAAATCCAGGAAATCCTGCATTTGGATGCCACAGTGTTGGCGGGAAGATTTGAATATTTATTGAATATGAACTTTTGTCAATATTACCATGATATATTAGCTAGTGCCAGAGTTCTTGCTAGAAACAATGATTTGACATTTGACGAGGCTATAAATTTGTGTACTATATCGTCCAAAGATGATAAACATCTATGTTTTCGTGAATGCCTATATTATTTGCATGACAAAGTACTGTTTGATTATGAATCGAAATAAATGTATTTATGGAACAGAAGTAGCATTTTTATTTCAGTATGCATAGAGATATGCAGCAGTACGAAGCAAGACTCGAGACGTTCCGAGGCTGGACTTCGTCATTTTCGCCGAGTGCGTTGGCCAGAGCTGGTTTCACGTACACCGGCTTGAATGACGTTGTCTTGTGTCGTGTGTGTGGTGTCGAAGGCTTCCAATGGCAGCCTGATGACGATCCAATGGCTGACCATCACGAATGGAGTCCAAATTGTGACTTTGTTCGAAATTACCGCCACAACAATCAGACATCAGTGGTGGTAGAACCGCCAGATGGCGCTGATATACCTCCAGAACCAAGGCCGGCGACGGATGACACTTCACCGACAGTTGGCGCTGACATCGCAGTGCGACAAGTGACAGATGACACTTCATCGACAGTTGGCGCTGACATCGCAGTGAGACAAGTGACAGATGACAATTCATCGACAGTTGGCGCTGAAATCACAGAGCGACGAGTGACAGATGACAGCAAGCCCATAGATGATGGCAGTGCAGACTCACCACAGAACACTATAATGACGTGTTGTGTTTGTCTTGTGAATGAGCGTTCTGTGTTGTTTCTACCTTGTAGACACTTGGTGTGTTGTTCACGATGTGCCGGTCTGTGCGACACATGCATAGTATGTAGAGCGCCAATTTGGAATTTATTGAAAATATATGTATCTTAGTTAATTTTTGTTTTATTTTCTGTTCGAATAAAAATCGATCATTTCAGCCTCAAGAATGGATCGTTTTCTAAGTTGAAATGATGCACTTCTTTCGCTCAAAAAGTGCTCATTTTTAGACCCAAAAATGATGCTCTTTTTGAGCGAAAAAAGTGCTCATTTTTAGGCTCAAAAAACGATGCTCTTTTTGAGCGAAAAAAAGTGCTCATTTTTAGACTCAAAAACGATGCTCTTTTTGAGTGAAAAAACTCGCACCAAAATTGACATGGTGGCAGTGCGTTTTTTCGGTGGCTGAGTGGCTGAGTGAAAATTTCAGTCACTGAATTCAGTGACTGAAATTTCACTGAAATTCACTGAATTTTCAGCCCCCATAAGAAAAGCATGGGAAATTTCAGTTGAGTGAAATTTTTCAGTCGCTGAGTCTCACTGAGTTCAGTGACTGAACTTTGACTGAATTTCACTGAACTTTTTACTCAGTTCAACCACCATGTCAAATTTGGAGTCTCTTTTTGATCGAAAAAAGTGCTGTTTTTTGACTCAAAAATGAGTACTAAGTATTTTTTTTTAATGTGGAGGTGAAACGAAATAATATTCAAACATGGATTACATGCTGATTTATTCAAACATTAATATATACATTTGATTATATGATATATGATGTGTGGGAACAAACAAGAGCACAATTTCCGCATTTTCATTTGACATTTTATCGAGATTTTGTGCGTTGAATCAGTCATCGAGTTCCGAATCATCATCTCCTAAGCCAATGAAGCGTTTGTATGCGAGATGCGCATAGTTAAATATCCAATTGACTGTAATCGCCCCACGGCAGAGTGTCATGGGAGCCCTGGAGGAGACAGCGCTTGTCGTCGTGGGGGTTGAGAGCGATCTTTGTTTGCTCCACACTAAAAACGTTGTGCGCAAAGGAGCGAATACAGCGTTGAGATGTGACTTTCTCACGCTGATTTTCCAAACATTCTACATAGTCGTCGAATGTGATTTTATTTTGGACAACACTGTATTTCACTCCTTTGGATTTTTTGACGCATGTTCCACCCTGTATCTTATAGGTGTACAGCTTTGAACGGAGTCCCACGAAATCTGTCATAATTCGGCCATTCGCTTCGTCTTTCATCAAGCCGGGGACTTTTTTGTTGGCAAGGGGAATCCCATACGGGTTGTCGATGGGGTAATCGCTTGTATCGAATTTTTCCAGGTTCGACTTTAATAAATTTCGATAAATGTCATCGGATTTGATCTCGTAAATCAGCGAATCAGTATCCGTATACATCAACTTGCACTGATCGCTCGTGTATTTTTCCATCATGAAACCGTGGTGGAAATCATACACGCACACCTTGGAAATGTCAAGTATCGCCATTCCGATGTACACGGGCTTATTGAACAACAGATCCGTCTTTGCCATCTCGATAGCGACGAGGTCCTCATCGAAAATGGTGCGATTCTTGAAATTCGGGCTGGAAATTAAATTTTTCGCGCCATATCGCCCCTCCCATTTTGAGACCATTTTCACTACACGATGTTTTCGTATGTTCTGCATCGTTTTCCCGAATACTGCGTTATTGGCTAATTTGTAGTTATTTTTGCCGAAAGTGGTTTTTGCTTCTGCGCGCAATTTCGTATTTAATTCAATGTACGGTTTGAGCCAGGCTGATTGGTCGAATTGCAGAACTCTGCGAATTTTTCTAAGTACAAGTCCGTGCTTGTTTCAACACCCTGTAGTGTACAACATAGTTTTCCTTATTGTACAGGGTGGTCATTAATTTGGGTAATTTTGAGCCTGGCGGAGTACGGTGTTCGGCGCATAATGGAAAATCTTTGTGTTTGTCATGCAAGTGTTCGGGGTACTCCAAATCGACTTCGAGAATATAGCCAATCGGCGAAGTGTCTGACACCTCGAGCACATTCAAATCGGCAACATTCTCGAGCCATTTGAATCCCCCATACGGAAGATATTCCATCATGGCCCACCCATATAAATTATTTACATCGAGATATAGCAAATAAGTGGAGGGCTGAGTGACGTCATACCTGTCACCCATGTATTTATTATTTGCCGTGGAGCGCCTGTTGCAGCACTGACTGATGCCTCCGCGAATTCCTCGCTCGATGAACATGAGCATGTCGACGTCCTTCAAAATCTGCAACTTGCACTGGGTGTACTTCAACATGCACGACCACGTATAGCCGGGTAGGGTGTAATGCCACGCGAGGTCCAGGCCATATGTCACGTGACCGATATTTCGAAAATTCTCGAAAATATCAGCCAAGAGCAATATGTCTGTTTTCATGTACAAGTCGGAGTACTCGCCCAGTGTTTTTAAGTTGAACGTTTGCCACACGTTCTGCGCATGTTCGTATTCTGCCTTGCTAATGTGACAATCGTTCAACTTGTTGTAGAAATGATGGAGCGCCGGCAAACATTCAACTTCCAACTTTTCCATCGAATCGATGAAATCGTATGGGAATACGCCCTTTCGAGTGAGTAATTCGTACTGCGAGGCTGTCAGATGTGCAAATTCGCGTTTGGATATTTTCAAATCGTGCACTGTCAAAGTATGAACCAAATGGTCCAAACTCATGCCCATAAAACGGAACGAATCGATGAATCTGAACTTGATGTCTGTATTGTCGTCATACTGGGTGAAAGATATGTATTTCTCTTTGTTGACAGGCAACAAGCTGACTCGCCCCCTCTTTGCTATATCTCGAATAATAAAATGGCTGTCGTATCCGGATAAATTATAGAAAACGATCGGCACCACAGAAGACTTTTTGTATAACAGGTTGCATTGCGCATGCGTATATCCGCGAAAGGCACCCGTGTAGTGATTATGGTCACGGACAACTTTGTCGTCAGTTTTCCAAGGTTTTTCGCAGATGTGGCAACATGGCGCGTTCACCTCATCAGGTGATGCGGTCATGGGAACAATGTCCAAATTTTTGGCTTGCACAATTTTGGCTATGGTCCGCATTCTTTCCGCAAACCAATCCATCGAATCGAGACCTCGATGGCTATCGTAAAATGACAAAGTGTCGTCATATGCACACTTGAAATAAAATCCGGCACTGAACGGAATATGTTTTTGGTACTTTTCCGTTTGAGAATTGCATCCGGCGCCGGCGGCATCTTTGAACGGTTCCAAAATCGACTCGAAATCCGCATATATTACGAAGGGCACTCTTTCTTTATGTACAAAGTCGCGAAATTCTACATGATCGTAGTGGGGGAAAAATTTTACATGTGTTTTGTTTTTGACAATCAACAGTATGACTGTTCAATTTTTCCTCACTTGTGAAATAATTCAAACATCTGTCGCAAATGAATTTTTTGTGAACATGATTATTGAGTTGTGCACTAAGTAGGCGAGATAAATCCTTTATCCAAACATAATGGAATTTTATGTCTGAATCGTCAGTGTCATCGTCGATCAGTGGCGGTGCCTCGTAATCATTTAATTTCGGGTGATATTCATTTTGAATGAGGAGAAGATTGACATGTTTGTCTAATTTTTGTTTCGTGAGTCGACTTGGAACAGTCACGAAAAATGCCTCCTTGTCCGGCTTCGGCTGAATTAACTCCAAAGTGTACACATTGACGGAAATGTTATTTAATTGTTCAAATTTGGTGATTTGTTTAAATTTCATGGGAAAGTCGATTCCGTCCAAATTCAATGCCTTTGAGTAATGCGGATATGACGATGTTCTATCAGTATTTTTACCAGATTGAACAGGATACAGGGCGGAGACGATTGCCCAAGCGAAACATGCATCATCATCATTTTTGATGTTGATGCAAGCTCGTTTTTTGGCAATAGATTTCGGCAACTCGATGAAAGACGAACCGTTGCCGATGCCGGATTTGTTGATATTTATTTCCAAACTAACGATTTTCTCGAGACTCCATCCGCTCTCTTTGTCCGCGAATTCAGAAAGTTTGTTTTGAATTTGATCGATGACATTTTCCAAGAACCACTCTTTCAAAGTTGTACCCCTATCGATCACAGCGTTTTTAGTGTTGAAATACTTGAAGTCGATTTTTTGTTCTTGATTCAAAGAGTTTTTCACGAATTTCCCACAAAATGTCGAATTGACTTTAATGAGTGAATGTTTTTTCAATAAATTTTGAATTCTGTTTTTGAATAGAGAGAATGCGTCCCCGAAAAATTGTCCAATTTCTTTATGTTTTAAATTTATAATTATACCTGTGCGCAGACGCGAAGAAAATGCCGATTTCAAGTCCTCCCACTTTACTCGAGATGTCAATTTTGATTTGAGCCCCTCCCCCACGACGACTGGCTGTTGGCCTGAAATTTTGATTGAATTTCGGATAATTTTTAAGTGACCACATAAAGTTTGCAATTTTCTCAGAGAGCCTATGCCTTCCACCGTTGCGATCGCTCTATTAATAAGGCGGGCGGTGCGCTGGCATTGGGCCAACCAATGTTTGCACTCTTCATCGGAACAGCCCTTTTTGAGGATTTTTACCGCCTTAAGCAACTTTGCCGCCATCTCCACACTTTGTTCAGCAATGGCGTCAGATGACATGATTCAACACAAAATTTCAAGAAAATGTCAAATGAAAATACAAGAAACTTACTCTCTCTGTTTCCAACGGCTGCGACGTCTTCAGGCCTTGGCGATCTCAAACAGCTGCTGCGGATGAGCTCGATTGGCAATTTTCTTTTCACCCCTGTATATTAGCACGTGCTGGGCCTCTGTCAATTTGTCGAGGTTCGCTTTCAATGCTCCAGTCACTCGATTCGGAAGGAATACTACGCAGTCCTCTAACTCCACAAGGATTGACTCCCCAAACTTTGTAGTTTTGGTTTGAGCGTCGAGGATCAATTTGGGTTCGTCCTTCGGCAGCTCTTGTAGTTTGTGCAGGTCCTTCGTGCAAGCCAAGGAGACCTTGTTAATTTCGTCGAGATGAGACTGTGAAAAACATGCACGTTTCAAAATAATGAAGATTTTTTTTTTGATACACGCTGTATAACTCTTTCAAAACATTATTGTGATTCACCCTGTACGACAAATATGACAAAAAAATTCGAATCACCCTGTATGAGAAATATGACAAAAAATCACTGTTTGAGAAAAAATATGACGATTTATGAGACACTCTGTACGAGAAATGTGACAAAAATATTCATTGTATACTGTATGAGAAAAATATGACGATTTATGAGACACTCTGTATGAGAGAAATATGACAAAAATATTCAACGTACACTGTATGAGAAAAATATGACGATTTATGAGACACTCTGTATGAGAGAAATGTAACAAAAATATTCAATGTACACTGTATGAGAAAAATATGACGATTTATGAGACACTCTGTATGAGAAATGTGACAAAAATATTCAATCTACACTGTATGAGAAAAATATGACGATTTATGAGACACTCTGTACGAGAAATGTGACAAAAATATTCAATGTATACTGTATGAGAAAAATATGACGATTTATGAGACACTCTGTATGAGATAAATGAACTTTATAACAACTGAATCGAATGGCATAGACACTTGAAACACTCGCGAAAACATATGTGAAATCTACTAACCTTTTGCAAATCACGAATGAATGACACTCACAATAAAACTGTATGAAGAGCGAGAGGCAGATGAGCAGCACAAAACACTTGTTGTTGCTTCGGAGGCAGGCTATCAAATGTCGTCGGCGCGCGTTGTGAACGTATGTATAAACTCTCTGTGTCATGTGACCCACGCCGATGGACACGTGACCCACGCCGATGGTCACGTGACCCCACGCCGATGGTCACGTGACCCACGCCGTCTGCCCACGCTGAATATGCTGGGGGGGAAACCCAAACTACGCAGTAATAAAATGCTGAGTGGACATTTCTCGGAATTTCAACTTGGGTAAACAACCACCGGATGTGGTTGTTTACTTAAGCTGTGGAGCGATAAACAAGTCCAAGGCCAAATCATGTCTCGATTTCGCTGAGTCATCATTTCCTAGAATCACACACGCCGCTCGCCAGTAAACACCAGATGTTCATTCATGGTGACGTCACACACGATTCTCGGAATTCCAACTCAAGTCTGGACATGTTGCTGCCTGTTCTAAGTCGAGAGAGATGCTTCGGCGGCGGCCATTGCTATCGTAGGCGTGGGGCTCTCGACGGCCATTTTTTTCGACACAACGAATCACATGAGGTCGTTTTGATCTCCCCGCCCGCCCGCCCCCCGCCCTCCGCTCTTTACATCTATCATGTACCGCAGGGGGGCGTTGCTTCGACGGCCATTTTTTTCGACACAACGAATCACATGAGGTCGTTTTTTTCTTCTCCCACACACCCAATTGCTCTCTACGCCTATCATGTACCTGCAATTTTTCTCTCTCTCAACCCCCACACGCTACACCCTACACCGCCATGTTTATTGCGACTGCCGCCAATCGGCTTTTTTTTCCCATTATCAAAGCTACGAGTTTTAAATCGACATTAGTATGGAACCGTCATGGCTCACTGGTAGCGCACTCGGCTGCCATGCCAATAGGCGTGGGTTCAAGCCCCACTCGGGGACAAAAATTTTTTTTTTTCTTCCGCAACCCTCCCCCCACCTTCTTCGGCGTTGGGGGGTTGCTGAAGAACTTCGCCGAAGAACCAAAATGGCGGAGACCTCGATGGCCAGATGCCATCGAGAGCGAAAATTCAAATTAATGAGGCGAAACCGGCTTTGTCATACTACTTAACTTCTATTTCACTGCTCCAATCCTCGGATTATCTGCTACTGCAATGCTTGATGACTGACTTTTTCAATACTTATTTGGATATTGAATTTCCTGATCAATTATCGGAAATATTACTCAATAATCGTTTCGAATTGACCAATGTTTTGTTGATTATCAACTAATTCAAATTGACTGTATATATATGGTCTTTAAGGTGAATAATTGGTATTTTAAATTCATATAAATTCTTATTGAAAAATCATTGAACCAAATTTTCTTTATTTCTTGACAAACCTTGCTACCATATATAGTAATGCGTAAGATGCCTAAAAACCCTGGTGTACCGACTTAAACCTGCAAATCTGTGGGATAAAACGAGAGACATTCGCCAGCTTGATTACGAGAAAACAAAAGAATCCGTGGGCTGTTTTTCTAATATCCCGCGACACTTGAGTGCACCGCCACCGTCGGTTTTCTTGTTAGGGTTAATTTTCATGAACAGAAGTTTGGAGTTATGCTCACGATTCACGAACATGAAATTAATAATACAACAACTATTTAATACATTTTCGACATGATTTATTAATTTTTTTGCTGAACTATAATTAACTCACATTTCACATAGAAGTATTGCAGTTCAGCTGCATCGCGTGGAAATTCACCATTAGCACCTGTCAAGCTTATGCGCAGCGTATGAATTCCAAAATAAAATTATTCAATCTCTTGATAATAAAAAAATTGTTATGGGCCTCTTCATAGACTTCTCTAAAGCGTTTGACTGTGTTAGTCATGAGATTCTATTATCAAAATTATCAAGGTATGGACTGAGGGGAACACCGTATTGCTTGCTAGAATCCTATCTGTCTGACAGACAGCAAATTGTTAAAATAAACAACACTAACAGTAATCCCTTAGGCATTACGCAAGGTGTCCCTCAAGGATCAATATTAGGCCCCCTCCTATTTCTAGTATTTGCCAATGACATCATATCACACTTGAATGAACACAATAAAATTATTACAACATGTTATGCGGACGACACAAACATTTTAATTATAGAAGAGGATGTATTATCATTAAAGTCATTGGCTGAGAATACCTACACTAAAGTGATAACATGGTCAGACAAAAACCATCTGATAATTAATAAGACAAAGACCAATGCCCTAATGTTTGGTGCAAATAATCGGGAACACCAACAGCTTTTGTTGTTTGAAAATACTGATGATGTCGTGGCTTCTTCTGAATCTATCAAAATGCTAGGAATTACCTTTGACGCAAAACTCTCATGGAATTCACATATTGACATTGTCTGCTGCAAACTCAGGAAAGGATGTTTCGCACTAAAGTTTATGTCGAGTCATTGCAGTGAAAATATCCTTCTGCCTTTATACTATGCTCATTTCCATTCTCATATGAGATACGGAATTTTGAATTGGGGAGCAAGTTCTTCTGTACAAAGGGTGTTTTTATTACAAAAATACGCAATTAGGATAATTGCAAAACTAAGTAGAAGAGACTCATGTAGAGACATCTTCAAAAAATTAAATATTCTGACTGTTATCAGTACGTACATCCTCGAAGCGTGTTGTTTCATTTTCAAGAATAAGGCTACTTATAATGCCATCAGAACACAGCATGAACATGATACCAGACGAAAAAACCTTATTTTACCCCACCGGCATAGCACCGTTCGATATCAGAAAAACTTTGAATATATTGGTTGCAGGTGCTATAATTCTCTGGCGGATCACATAAGGAATGCGCCTTCTATAACGATTTTCAAATATCGCCTGAAAAAATATTTACTCCTCAAAAACTGCTACACCATAGAAGGATTTTTTAATTAGGAAGCCTCATGTATGTGCTTATTAATATGTATTTATGTGAGTAAATAAGTGTATATTTTTATGTTTATATGAATATGTGTAAATCAGAATGTTTTCAGTATATACCCTTCGACATTTTTCACAATTTCGATGTATTTTTTTTACAAGATAATTGATGAAATAAATATTATTATTATTATTATTATTATTATTATTATTATTATGCTTTCACGCTGATATCTGTGCATTTGTGACCGAGTTTTCACTATAAACTTTTTTAAAGAAATAAAGAATAATTTTGTGGCTTTGAGTTTAATTGCATTTGGGATTTGATATTTGTGATTAGTTAATGTGTTCTTCCACTTTTAAAAAACCGTTCAATATGACATGTAATAGTGAAAATATTTCTATTGTTCAATTTTGTTCGACAGAAAAGTGTATTTTTTGATCAACTACACTAAAAAGATTTCATCATTCCAAACTAAAAGGAATGCATGGAAAATAAACCAAAACCTTAACAAGCTTACTGAAGACAAGACATTGATAGATTTCAGTGGGAATGGAGAAAAATTTATATTTTTTACTTTATCGCCGACTTTCGCTACTTATGGAAGATTTCAAGAAACGGTAAGATATAAAAACGCATCCAGAGTTGACTGAATTGATAAGAAAACATTTTTGCCATAAAATATTGTCAACATGCATGGCGTTTTGAAATAAAAATGTCTGTTTCAAAGTATGTTCAGATTCTAAGTGGTAATAAGTACTGAATATAAATTAGTTATACCTACTTTGTTCATCTTTCTGGATTGTCGGCACAAAAACGGAACTTGATCAAATTATTAAAATATAAGGAAAATGAAGAAATACATTAATAATATAAGGAAGTTGCACATTTTTTTTATTGCATCACAACTATTGACTTTCAAATGGTTTTTAGATTTTTTTTTTGGAAAAAATAACACAATTTTATTAGTGTTATTTTTTCAATAAAACTTGATATTCCACTTCGAGTATGGACTATTACTTTCGTATGGCATACAAAAGTTTAATAACATTCCTTAAAATTCAATTAGCAATCACAATCACCATGTCCTTGGAATGTTGACAGTGTAGACATCTCTGGAGTCGATTACAAAAGTAGACCACTAATTCATTTGTTTTGTCTTCAAAAAATTCTAAAAAAAAACTAATCAGTCGGTACCCCAGGGTTTTTAGACAACTTAGTAATGCGATACAAAATATGAATATATACAAAGTTATTCAAAAAACGTTCCAACACACACATTGGTATTATTGGGCATTGGCCAATAATAATTGATCTATTTCTCAGTGAAATTGGCAAAGAATTAATGAATGAAATGGAACAAACTGAAATTGATAATATTGGTATGCAGTTGAATACCATTTTTCTTATTCTGAATATCATACCATGCAACATTGACAAAAATGAAACCAAAATAGTCAAGTGCAATATTTCATGATATTTCACAAATATTTCGATCAATAGAAAATACCTCATCAAAAATCATTCAAATCATGAGACAGTGACGTAGCTTCTCGTTGTATGTGAATGAAAGAAATCATAAAAAATTAATATGTACAATTGCTTCTGAAGAGCCTGCTTTTCAATTCTGTCAATCTCTCTGATGAGCAGGGCAAAGCGAAATAGATTTTTTGTCGACCTAAAATGTATTGGGGATTGAAAGCGAGAGAAGCGAACCTTGCTTCAATGAAATGAACGATTTCTGTTAGTGATATTTTTTAATAACATTCTCCCTAAACAATTTATTTAATGAATTTTTAATGAAAATAATAAAAAATTAAAAACTATCTGAATGGAAATGCGAATATTCATTTTCAGATTTTTTCTTTTCAGTTAGAGTCTTTTCACAATATCTATCAGATGTAGTTCAATGTCCAGCGTGCCTGTAGCCGGGAAAGTAGTTATTTTCTGTTAGATATTACAAAAAATCATATTTTTTAATTTTCATAGACAATGTTTCCCTTTTCAATATAAAAAATTAGTTTCGATATTCAAAACCTGAATGTGAATGTGAATGTGAATAAAAATAATTATGAAATATCAATTTCATGTAGATTTATCGGATAATCAAAACTTGAACGTTTCAGTAGATGGCAATTTTTTGCCGTATTCAAAAAACTTAAGTGTTACCCGTGTTCACATGGAAAAAGTGATGTTTTCCAAACAAAGCTCAACGTGACTTTTTGATCACCCATTAGAATTATTATCGTAAATACATTGTGAAAGGAATTATAAAAAAGTTTTCCATTAATTGCCTAATCTTTGTAAATACACAGAAGCGTTCTATTGCAATTTTTTTGTTTTTGTCTTTTTTTTAATATCTATATGAAATTCCGGGAATATTGAAAAAATTGTAAACTCTTAAGGGTCTTCATCCCTGAAAATGTTGAAACAAAATCTGAACTTCTTAATAACATTCAATACTTAATATTGTCGTATATTATATTGGATACTCCAATTATGAAAACCTCTTTTCATTAAAAAATTATTCTCTTATCTTTGCTTTTCAAGTTCATCTTTATAGATTGAAAAAAGACGTCGTTTCTAACTCAATTTTGTTCTCCTATTTCTGCAACAAAGTTCAATGGAGAAGTCATTCACAATTTTTTATTTCTGAACTCCAAATAGTTTTTATCATCAACTATATCATTTTGGATAGCCCGGCCCCCTCTGGGCCCAGCAGCGTCCAGTAGATAAATCGGCACTGCATACCACTACTCACCACTACATATGAAAACAAAAATTATTGAGATATTGTGATGCTCACTATTTTATTTAAATAAAACACTTTTATCTTTTCTAACACTTCTATTATCCACAGTCTACATGTACGTTCTCGTTCACCTAGGTTCTCAAAAACCTAGGCACGCCAAAACAGCAATCGGAAGGGGAAAAATCCCAGTCCGTAGCTGCTGGAGTAAGCAAACGCCTCAGATCCGACGACAGTACGCCGGAACATAAGCCAAAGAAAGCTTGCTCGGGGGTACCCAAACCCTCGTACGGAGCGGTGACTGGGGGCAACAGGGTGGGCTTAATCCACCCTGAATATCCTACCACAGCTTTCAAAAGCGAACAGCTGAGGGCTCTTCAGCGATCCATTATGGAAGCTGTGAGCCTAATCCCAGATGATGGCCCTCAGGTGAGGTTCCAGAGCTGTACTCTTCGGCCTGGATGGTTACAAATCACCTGCGTGGACAGCATCAGTGCCAACTGGCTGGAGGAGGCATCAAAGCAACTCCAACCATGGGAAGGGGCGAAAATCAAATTCGTCCAAGGGCAGGACCTTCCAAAGCCATTCATCTGTGTGGCATACATTCCGGACGATGAAGCCGACGAACGACTTACGGCCGGGGTGGTGCTCACACGGCTGAAAAAAATGAACCACGGTCTGACCACTCAGGATTGGGTAATACTGAACCGAGAGGATTCGGGCCGTGGCCAAACATGGACATTCGCCGTAGACGAAAAGTCCATGTCATCCTTGGAGGAGATGACCTTCAAGCCCTACTTCGGCTTCGGACAGGTTCAGTTCCGTCTGAAGGGCGGCCGTGGAGGGATAGAACCTTCCCGGACGCAGCCGAAGGAGGGGGAGAAAAGCACTCCTCCACAAACAAAAATGGTCGTAAAGGAAGCACCGCAAGGGAAAGGCAAATCCTTCCCGAGAGGTGCGTCCCAGACCAAACAGCCTGAGAGGGTGGTCGTGGGAAAGGGTAAGTCCATCCCGAACAGACCACCACTCAAAAAGGGTACCGGCACCTCCAGAGGGAAGGAGAGAAAACCGCCCTCTGAGAAAGATGGCGGGGGAGGACCGTCAAAAGACGGCAAACAAGGGCCTGGCTGATACAGTCAGACTCTTGCAGGGAAACCTGCAACATGCCAAGGCCGCCACCTACGTCCTTGGCAAGACATTCATAGAGGAGCGGATAGATCTGGCCCTCATCCAGGAACCCTGGACCTCCAATACAGGCCGAGTTACCGGCCTGAGTAACACATCTGGTAAGGTAATTGCGGTCAGCTCTGGGGTAAAACCTAGGGCATGCATCCTAGCCAGAAACAATATTAACTATTTTATTCTTTCAGATTTCTGCACCCAAGACATGGCAACCATCCATGTGAAATTTCCAGAGAGGGGAAGCATGACAGAAATGATCGTCTGCTCAGCATACTTTCCTGGAGATGTGGGGGCGGAACAACCTCCTCCAGCGGCCGTGCGAGAATTAATTGCCTTCAGCAGGAGGAACAACACCCAGCTAGTGATAGGATGTGACGCCAATGCGCACCATGAAGCGTGGGGCAGCACAAACATCAATATGAGGGGTGAGTCTCTTTTTAATTACTTGATAGGGGAGGAGCTTACAATTAACAATGTGGGCTCTGAGCCAACCTTCGTCAATAGGATTAGGAGAGAGGTACTAGATTTAACGATCAGCTCAGAATTTCTAAGCAACAAGATATCCAACTGGAGGGTGTCCTCTGAGCCATCATGCTCAGATCATAGGCATATTCAATTTCACATTGAAATAGGCCCCAGGCCAGTGGTACAATACCGAAACATGCGGAGCATGGACAGGGACGGATACAAAACCTCCCTGAAGAACCATCTCCAAAACGGATTGACCACAATAAATGGTCATGATCAAATAGATATTGCTGCAGAACACCTACAAACTGCACTTATCTCAGCGTATCATGAAAACTGTCCACTAAGGGAGAAGAGGGATAACCGAAATGCTTCCTGGTGGAACAAAAATCTGGATAAAACACGAAAAGAAGTTCGAAGATTATTCAACCGAGCTAAGGTATCAGGTGAATGGGACAATTACAGGTCTGCTCTAACCACATACAATAAAAATATCCGGAAAGCAAAACGAGAATCATGGGAACGATTCTGTGAAAATGTGTCCAACACATCAAGCGGAGCCCGTATCCACAAGATTCTATCCAGAGAGCCGACACAGGAGCTGGGATCGCTCAGACGTCCAGACGGCTCCTTCACGGCCTCCAGGAAAGAGACACTAGAGCTATTATCTAATAATCACTTCCCAGGCAGCCTGATTCTGGACAATCGACCTCCAGTCACAAATATAGGCCGGATTAAACGACCCCACAGAGATGACTGGGTGGTTGCCAACAAAATAATCACACCGCAGGCGATAAGATGGGCGGTTAACTCGTTCTACCCATACAAATCACCAGGAGAGGATGGCATAGCTCCAGCTCTGTTACAAATCGGACTGGAACAGATTATGCCTATCCTTATAAGACTCTTTAGAGCCAGTTTAGCTTGGAACTATATACCATCTAACTGGACCGCGACTAGGGTGATCTATATTCCTAAGGTGGGTCGGACTGACCCACACCCAAAATCGCTCAGACCCATCAGTCTGACATCCTTTCTGTTGAAAAGCATGGAGAAAATACTGGATGGGCACATAAGGTGTGGTGCACTAATAAAGCACCCCCTCAATGTTCACCAGTATGCCTACCAGGCTGGAAAATCGACAGAACTTGCCCTCAATAACCTTGTCTCAGGAATAAGCGTTGCCCTGGAACACCAGGAGGTAGCAGTCGCTGCATTCCTGGACATAGAAGGAGCATTCAATAATGCACTACCTCACTCCCTCTATGAGGCCACTGTCTCTAGAGGAATTGAACCGCTACTATGTGACTGGATAAGAACTATGCTTCATAACAGAACAATAACGACCTCTCTACAGGGAGAAAGTGTCAGCTTCAAGCCAGCCAGGGGCTGTCCCCAGGGGGGGGTCCTCTCCCCTCTGCTATGGTCACTGCTGGTGGATGATCTGCTGGCCATTCTCTCACTCTGGGAGGTCGATCTTCAAGCATATGCTGACGATCTGGTCCTAGTAATAAAAGATAAATCCGAAAAGACGATCTCCTACGTCCTTCAGGATATACTGGATACCATATATAAATGGTGTGAGAGGGAGGAAATGTCCATTAACCCCCACAAAATGGTCATAGTACCGTTCACCAGGAAAAGGAAGCTGGAACATTTAATACCTCCTTCCATCAATGGTGTAACAATTTCATTTGCGAGTGAGGCAAAATATCTGGGAATAATCCTAGATAAAAAGCTGAACTGGAACTCGCATTTGGAAAAGACTATCCGAAAGGCTAGCCTATCATTATGGACATGCCGCAGAATATGTGGCAAAACATGGGGCATGTCACCAAAACAAATTTACTGGCTGTACGTGACCGTCATACGACCAATGATCACGTATGGCTCTGTAGTCTGGTGGAACAAAGGCCAACAAAAAATGGCCCAGGTTAAACTTAACGGACTACAGAGACAAGCGTGCCTGGCGATTACTGGGGCCATTCGCTCCACGCCAACGGCAGCAATGGAAGCTCTTCTTGGACTACTTCCTCTCCACATAGTTCTGGAGAGAGAAGCAAGATGGGCAACATACAGACTCTACCAAGCGGCCATTAGTCTACCGCAGGCATGTGTCATGAGAGGCAGCAGCATGCTGGAAGGCATAATAGCTCACAACATTCTGGGAATGCCCTCAGACATCATGCCTAAAACCACTAACCTCAACATGTCCTACACCGTGGTCTTCCCTGAAAGAGAAGACTGGGTTCGGAATGAAACTGACCTATGTAGGGCAAATGAAAGGTGGTTCACCGATGGTTCCAAAACTTTGGAAGGTGTCGGAGCCGGAATATATGGTATGAACCCAGTAGTGAAACGCTCATTCAGTTTGGGTAAATTAGCTACGATATTTCAGGCAGAGGTATATGCCATTGAAATGTGTGCAAGGGAGCTGGAAAACCGACACCTCACACGAAAAACAATAAAAATATTTTCAGATAGTCAAGCAGCATTGAAAGCGCTTGAATCCAACTGCTTTAAATCCAGAGCAGTATGGAACTGCAGAGACACCTTGAACCGACTAGCACAAGGCAACAACGTTACCCTAGTTTGGATACCAGGTCACACGGGCCTAGAAGGAAACGAAATAGCGGACGCCCTAGCAAAAGGGGGGGCCGAAACAACGTTCACTGGGCCAGAACCGGTCATCGGTTTAGCATATAGCACTGCCAAGAATGCTACAACCGCCTTGGCAGACAATAAAAGACTTGAGTATTGGCTCAGTCTACCAGGACTAGCCCATTCCAAAGCATTTATTGCTTATACAAGGAAAAAACAGGACTCTGACAAACTTCTAGAACTCAGTAGAGCACATCTCAGAGTTATAGTAGGTTTGCTCACTGGCCACTGCAAACTCAAACACCACATGCATAAAATCGGACTTGCACAGGATGCAGAGTGCCGTCTATGCATGGAGGATGATGAAACGGCTAAACACATCCTGTGCACATGCCCTGCAGCAGCCAGAACCAGATTTTCAATATTTGGCAATACAAAAGTAAGGCCAGAAGATCTGGTAAACTGTTCTCCCAACATGTTACTCAATTTCGTTAAGAGATTGGATATGCTGGGAGAAATATAACCATAGGGTGAGCCACAATAGGCCATTGGCCGCAGTGGAGAGCCTGATGTATGGGCTCACTCACGTTTAAACCTAAACCTAACCTAAACCCTCCTTATCTGAATGACCACAAATGTTGTCGTTCCTTTTGCCTCGTCATTCGGTTATATATTACATGACTTATCAATATACCGAATCATCATAACAATTCACCGCCCTGTTCGATACATTACATCTCTTCCTTGGTTTAAACCTAAATTACGAAAAAACTAAACCAAATCAAAATAATTAACAAACACAATACGTTCGACAGTGATAATAGTACATAGGTAAACATAATACCAAACCCCTAACTAAGTATAATATATAACAAACTTTCATCAAATGAATTTGCCAATGGTAAATAGATACATATGAAAACCTTATTCAATTAATGCTTTCATTATGATTATCTCCCATCAACTGTTAGAAGAGGTACGTATTGTTTTGTCCTTTGGACTAAAACTAAACTTCATCTCATGGTTCTGAATTGTATTGTTGTGCCCTCACTTCCTCTATCCTTTTCCTTTGTTCGTTTTATCCCGGTCTCTCACTTCACGAACGTCGACCGTTTTCAGCAGTAGTGGTTGTCGGATATCCAATTCTCGAAATTTGGTCTTGATTTGTTGAATACCGTATAGGCTGTAAAGTAAGCAGCTGTTACAACAATTTTAATATATTCACTTATTTCTAGGCTTTCATGGGCTCTAACTGCTTGTTGTCGCTTTCTTGACTAATGCGATTTTTTCGTTCTTCCATATTCCAAACTTTGCTAGTTACTTACTCACTTTCTGAAATAGGTGGGCAGGAATTGAAACCCCTGCGTAGGTCTCTTACCTTGAGACCCTTGTGCACCCACATGTTCATAGTCTCCTTCTGATTCACCAGTGCAGGACGTTTCATGAGTGGGTGTGATGATGTATCGTCATCTTCTAAGCACCACGATTTCCAATCCCAATGTGGGTTAGGTCAGGTGATTGTGCCGAGGAATAGATTTCCCTTCGAAGCCTAATCATATTGAGTTTCGATTTCCTCGTGGATTCTCAAGATGAATTTTTGCCAGATTGGTGATTTTCCTGATCCTTCCTTGGTTCCTTGGTTAGTTTATCTGCCTGCTATTTGCCGTGGAAACCTAAGTGTACGGGAGCTCCTGTTAGGGGAAACTTGTAGTTGGCTCTTTGACCCAGTCCAATACGACAGTTGCAGTTATATTGTGGCTTCAGAGCGCACTCTCTAGCTTTGTCTTCTGTGCTTCTGCTACCTGACAGTCATGTATAGTCATGACATCGGTAACATTCAGGTACGCTAGCTTTTGTATCTTGATACACTACACTACTGAACCTTGTGAAGCTCGTGTATAGCTATAGGGTTTTTTTTTTGATCCGACCCAAATCTTTACATCCTTTCACAAATCCCGAGGGCCATCAAGCCTTATGGGCCGATCTAGCCGTATGTGGAGATTCCATGTGAGCATTGCGCTTGTGGTCGAACAATACTCGTAGGTAATGACTCCCGGAGCAAGTGAGAATACTGATCGACTAAGGCCTTTTAGAACTCTTTTCCTGGTAAAGGTTATGACAGCGGTTTTCTGGGCATTCATTGAGAGTGGCTCTTGCTCCCACCACTTGCCTACAGCTACATCCTTTTCATCAGCTATTCATTTATTCAACAAAGTTCCTGCGGTAGATAAATCGCAGAGAGCAACATTCGGACAATGGGATGAAACTTAATATGTGGATGACAATGGATGAAAAAATAATATTACTCCCTAAATCAATACACCTTTTTTTTTCGTGTTTTGCATATTTTCAATTTTCAAAACAAATCGATAAAAGTTCCTTCAAAACGTAAAATGAATTAGTTGCAATCTAATATTGAAAAATTACAGGTATTGAACAAGTTTTTTTTTTGTCCGTTGAAAAGTGATTTGAAATTTCAATTAAAATAATGTACATGCAGGCAGTTAGTCGTAAAGGCTATGCGGCCTCACAGACCCATATTCTATAACTTTAAGTCTTTCTTGTTCGGCTCGAGAAGACATTCAGCTTTTCTTGTTGATACGCTCACTGTATGTCCTGGAATTGTATGTATTCCAGTGAGATTTAATTTCATCGGTTACCCAGCATCGAAACTCTTCTATGAAATGGGTTTTACTCAGACTCACAGGTGTATGTTTTCCGAACTTTCAGTGCTGCTTGACTATCTGACAGTAAACAGATTTTTCTCTGGATGTCCCTTTGAGTCACTTCTGGGCATATCACATTAGCATGTACTTCTGCTCATTAAATTGTTGGGGTGTTGACAAGAGGTTTTGAGAGCATCAAACTTGGCTCTGTAACGCCCCCTTCAGCCCTTTCATCCATTGACGTCCTCTCTTTGTGCAAATTTGGTATAAAGTTATTTATGACCACTTCAAACTGCCTTTCGAAGCCAACCTAACTGCATGTTATCTGTGTTACAAGGTTAAGCATTACCTCTAACGCTGGAGATAGGCACGTAAATATTGCCCCTGCGATACCCAAGACATGCACTTTCTACACTTGACTTTGCCGAAATATGTTTCTTCTTTGGCCACCATGACAGTGAAGCAAATAAGACCATAGTTTGATGATACGACCAGTAGATCCAGATTTGGTTACTCTGGGCTTTATTGAATAGGCTTCTCACCCCACTCTCAATATCTCGAGGTGGTGGTTCTACCGTGAAAATGCACCGGTGTTTTTTCTTTTCGGTCACTTATCGTGACAGGCATGTATAATTGCCCCATTAAATAAGTCATAACCCTCTCCATAATTCCTATAGGAATTATTTATCGTAATGAATGAATTTTGATTTTTTTTTTACTTCTAGTCCCACTAGATCAACAATGTAATACCAAATGTTCATTTATGACTCAAAGTTACTTCAAACTGAGAAGAGGAACATTCTCCATAAACATTGAAATATTAAAAATGATTTTTTTTGTAATATCTAACAGAAAACAACTGCTTTCCCGGCTAAAGCCACGCTGCACATTGAACTACATACATCTGATAGATATTGTGAAAAGACTCTAACTAAAAAGAAAAAAATCTGAATGTGAAATTTCGCATTTTCATTCAGTTAGTTGTTTTTTTATTTATCTCTAGTTTTCATTTGATAATTCATTGAATAAATCAGGTAGGGAGAATGTAATTCAAAAATATCACTCACAGAAATCGTTCAATTCATTTAATCCTCGAAAATTTATTTCGCTTCGCCAAGCTCATCAGGGAGATTGGAAAGCAGGCTCTTCAGAAACAATAATACACATCAAGGATGGAAATGATGGAAATCCCATTTAGTGTGAGTTTACGACACCTCAGTACCTTTGGTGTTTTTTTTCAAATGTGCGATTTATCGACACCTCAGTTCCTTTGGTACGTTGTGTATACTATTCAAGGGCATCAGAGTTTTGAAATTAGCACTTGAGACTTGCAACTTATTCATTTGGATTCATTTGTACATATACATGCTTACAAACCAGTCGTACCCCTTGCCACTAGGAACCATTCATTCAGTTCCCTGTTATACTCTATAGCACATTTTCATAACTATGCAGATTTGGTTGTACCACCGTATGCCTACATGTATATTACAATCTATTATAGTATTTTTTCCGTAGCTTTTTTCCCTCTTGGAAGGCCGGCAAAGCTTTGTGGTTTTGCCTGTATTTCTTGATACAGTTTTTCTTTCAATTAGGTATTTCTTTATACCTTCACTTCATCCTGTATTTCTTTAAACAGTATTTTTTCGAATTAGGTATTTATTTATACCTTACTTCATTCTGTATTTCTTGATACAGTCTTTTTTCGAATTAGGTATTTCTTTATACCTCACTTCATCCTGTATTTCTTGATACAGTATTTTCGAATTCGGTATTCTTTATACCTTACTCTATTCTGTATTTCTTGATACAGTCTTTTTTCGAATTAGGTATTTCTTTATACCTTACTTCATCCTGTATTTCTTGATGCAGTACTTTCGAATTAGGTATTCTTTATACCTTACTTTATTCTGTATTTCTTGATACAGTCTTTTTTCGAATTAGGTATTTCTTTATAACTTACTTCATCCTGTATTTCTTGATACAGTATTTTTTTCGAATTAGGTATTCTTTATACCTTACTTTATTCTGTATTTCTTGGTACAGTCTTTTTTCGAATTAGGTATTTCTTTATAACTTACTTCATACTGTATTTCTTGATACAGTATTTTTTTTGAATTAGGTATTTATACCTTACTTCATTCTGTATTTCTTGATAGTCTTTTTTCGAATTAGGTATTTCTTTATACCGCACTTCATCCTGTATTTCTTGATACAGTATTTTCGAATTCGGTATTCTTTATACCTTACTCTATTCTGTATTTCTTGATACAGTCTTTTTTCGAATTAGGTATTTCTTTATACCTTACTTCATCCTGTATTTCTTGATGCAGTATTTTCGAATTAGGTATTCTTTATACCTTACTTTATTCTGTATTTCTTGATACAGTCTTTTTTCGAATTAGGTATTTCTTTATAACTTACTTCATCCTGTATTTCTTGATACAGTATTTTTTTCGAATTAGGTATTCTTTATACCTTACTTTATTCTGTATTTCTTGGTACAGTCTTTTTTCGAATTAGGTATTTCTTTATAACTTACTTCATCCTGTATTTCTTGATACAGTATTTTTTTTGAATTAGGTATTTATACCTTACTTCATTCTGTATTTCTTGATAGTCTTTTTTCGAATTAGGTATTTCTTTATACCTTACTTCATTCTGTATTTCTTAATACAGTCTTTTTTCGAATTAGGTATTTCTTTATACCTTACTTCATCCTGTATTTCTTGATACAGTCTTTTTCCAAATTAGGTATTTCTTTATACCTTACTTCATTGTGTATTTCTTGATACAGTCTATTTTCTCAGATAGGTATTTCTTTATACCTGTCCTTACTTTACTCTGTATTTTTTATTTTTTTTGATAAAGCTCTCTCAGTATTGTGATAAAGCAAAACAATTAATTCAAAAGCACTGTTAATTCAAATTGATAAATTGATAGGATTGATTCATATTGTAGGTTTCTTTGCCATTATCATTATTTACTTTTCCCTGACTTACTGTAACTATGTGATGAGTCGTACTAAATTGTATCTTAATGAAATAGACAAGAGTGCAAGGTAGATAGCGTCAAGGTTTCTCTAAATGATAGCTTTATGTTCGGATATTAATAAAATTTCTCGTAATCTTTCCTTCATTTAGTCTTTTTTTTCGGTATAAAGTAATATAAAACTTCTTCCTTGTACTTACAGGTAATTTCTATAATTAGTTAATCCTCGTCGCCAATTGTGGTGTTCACTATTTGATTTAAATAAAATCTTTTCTAACACTTCTATTATCCACAGTCTACATGTACGTTCTCGTTCACTCTCCGTATCTGAATGACCACACAATGTTGTAGTTCCTCTCGCCTCGTCATTCGGTTATATATTACATGACTTATCAATATACTGATCATCATCAATCCACCCCAGTTCGATACATCACAGATATTATTCGTTAAGCCTGGTTTTCACAACGGCGGATTTCGCATTATTTTTTAGCGAATGTTATGCGGTCGATTAGTTAAAATAACTAGGTTTAATTGTTATTGATTAATATGACTAGGTTCAACTTAAAAGGGTCCCTTTTTATGAATACGGTATTTGCACTGCTGATAATTCTGTGATTTAAAATTGAATTCCGCCATCCGCTATCCGCCGTTGTGAAAACTGAGCTTTATTCGTTAGATAATCGATTTAAAAATCATCTTCTTTAAGTCTATTCATCGTGTGAGGAACTCAACAGATTATTCAATCTAATAGAAAAAAAATCGTGTGAGGAACTCAACAGATTATTCAATCTAATAGAAAAAAAATCACCAACTGTTATCGATCAGAGTTTGTTATTGCAGGTTTCACTCATTTGTGCAGATCAATTCTCACCTTATTTTTCAACCTGTCGTCTGAGAAATGACCTCACTCCCACAAAGCCATTCATCCTTATCAAAGAATAACAAGTGCCTTAGCTACAATCTGTCCGATCTGTCGTCAGTTTACTCTAAACAGAGATAAAATCCAACACCTTGTGACTGACGTCTTTTTTCCCAAGCGACATCAATATAATAAGATATATTTAATACCCAAAATACCTGTTAAACGGTCCCTTTATTCATCGACAAAAGCTCCTGCAGGTTCAAGTCACTGCTCAGCCAGATAATTCACAAGGTTTTTGGGTTTGAAAACGCCAGTGGTGTGTAACATTACGGGGTAAAAAATATTGGGAATTTTTCACCTCAAACTTTCCCGACAGATGGTTAAAAAAACATTTCAGAAAGTATGGAAAAAAAGTCATTATTCATTATGGTAAAAGGGGCAAACATTGACATATCTTCAATTTCTTTTTTATTATTAGATCTGATTTCTTTTTATATTTAATAATTTATAAATGTGAAAGTAAATCGTATTTTCAAAAGTTCTGTCTCTCTGACAAAATAAACAAACGGTTGCTAGACGTTATTGCAAATATACTGGGACAGATGTAAAGCCGGAACAATGTACGTAATGTTCTGATTTTAACTTTATCCAAAAAAATTTATTTTTAAATTGTGTCCGGTGTCAATGTTACCCCATAGATAGTATAACATTGACACCCCATATAAACTGAAGTCTAAGTCAATCTTAAAGAATCGTTACATTGACACACATAAATTTGTTTATGGCCTTTTTCGGTAGAAACGAACAATTTTTCCTTATTTTTTCTTTCAAAACTAAGGACTTATTGGGTAAAACAGTCTAAAAACCTTGTTGTTTTTTTTAGAAATAATATTTTTATTCTGAATAACACAAGAATAATATTATCAAAAACTGGAACTTAAACTAGGATTGCATTTCAAAAACATACAAACTAAATTTTGGTACGTGACTTTGGCTAGATAACAATACTAAACTAATAAATTTTGGTAACTCCACTAATGTGGGGCACTTTAAAAAAATGCATTCCTTTATATACCGCCGGTTCGTCAATAATTACAAAATAAGAACCCTTTTTACGTAAAAAGTTAACCGTAATATCGCTATCCTTTACGTCTACAACCTTTCCTATGTAATGAATGATATCTTTTTTCCCAGAATATTTAGCGACCACCGAATTCCCAAGTTTAACGTTTTGAATGTCAGCATGGGTACTTCTTTGACTTTTGTTTGTTTTAGCCTCAAGTACCCAATTTTCTACTTCTTCAATTATCTCATTCTCTACTAGTTCATGTTCTGCAGTGATCAAATCTTCAAAATATTCCGGCTCATTGTCACTGTTATCATCATAAATTACCTCACTTTCTGACGCACTGGAGCTAGGTTCTTGTGATTTTAATGCCTTTCTTTTCTTTTATGGTTGCCAATGGGTGCTTTTGGTTTTGCTTTTTTTTGCTTTTCTTCTTCCTGTTCACGAAGTCTTTTTAAAACATCTTTGTCTTTTAGGCTTTCAGCAAATTTTTTGTATACTCAGTTTTTCTTCAGAACGGTCGATTTTTTTGTGTTTTCAGTCCTTAGGACTGACAAAATTGAATTTGCTAAATTTGTTTTAATATCTTCTGGTGTAAAAGAACAGGCTGCTATATTTTATTCCTTATGTTGTGAGATGTCAACGGCAACTGGCTATTTTAGCCTGAGTCCCCAGAAGATGTGGCATCTGAGCAGAATCCTCACCTTCAACAATGTGTGCCATCTGATATTTTTTTGTAATTCTAAAGACAAGGGGTAAATGCCCGACCCATCAAAGCCACCTACCGCATTGCTTATGGAAAAACTTGGAGTGTTGGCTAATTTTTTTATTAAAGAATGGAATATAATTTTATCGACATTTTTATAACTCGATTCTTGATAAAAATCTCGAAGTGTTTTTCTTCAAGACGCCTTAACGCCTAATAATTGTGAATATTTTAAGAATATGATTAAACTGATAATACATCAAAAACTACTTGAAATTATAATAAATATTTTAAATAACAAGAGGGGCGGGGATTGGCGCAGTGGTAACGTCGGGGCTTCGTGATCGAAAGGTCGCGGGCTCGATCCCCAGACAGGACACGATTTTTTCAGTTTCAGATGTAAATCTGAGTGATTGAATCTTGTTGCTGGCTGGGGATAATCCTCCACGATTCACTGTTGTGTTAATAATTAACAGTGCTGCTAACTCTTAAGGTGGCGTGTGGAGTTAGTAACAAGGCATATCCAGAACACGTGGCTAATGGCCATAGCAGTCGATGCCAACACACCAAAAAAAAAAAACAGCAAACACGAAAAATGTAATAACTGATAGTCATGGTGACTGGATGAATCTGGCAAATGAGTTCAATGCCTTCCTTATCAATTCTGCGCCGGTTGAAGATAACCATGGTTTGAACCAAAACAACGGCATTCTGTCAAACTCTATATTTCTACCAGTTTTATACCACTTGTTCAATTCCTGTTTTGAATCAGGTATATTTCCAGATCAAATATGAAGTTGGCAATGATAATAGCTTTGTACAAAATACAAAAAAGAATCTCACAATTTACAGATCAATAAGTTTGCTATCAGCCTTCTCTAAGTTACTTGAAGTGATCATTTCGATGAGAATCATATATTTTTTTAAAGCCCATAATGTATTGAATGAATCAAAACATGGTTTTGTCAAAGGTAGAAGCACAGAAACAGCTTTATTTTGATTTCGTTGATCAAGTTCACAACTTAGTCGAGCCAGACTCTTGTGCTTGCGGTGTTTTATTAGACCTCAGTGAAGCTTTTGACTGTGTAGATCATTCTATTTTACTTCAAAAACTTAATAATTATGGAATCAGAGGAAAGGCTCTAGATCTCCTGGAATCGTATTCGAGCAATAGAAAACAAAAAGTATGCATTATACAACAACAGAAATTATTTCTTTCATTGTTTGATATAGGTTATTCTGTGAGTATTGTATTCAAAACCTTCTTGTAAAAGATCACGTATTTTGTATCCGCGGAAGCCTTTGAATTTGTTACTCATAGAATAACTTAGATCAAACAATGAAATAAATATTTTTTCGTTTCTAGTGCATTGTATAAAAGCTTGTCTTTATATTTTTTATTTTATAATTTTTATTCTTCGTGGATTTTTCTGATTCTGAAAAAATATTTCTTCCAATTTACAATAATTGAGAATGTTTTACTTTCAAATTTTCTAATGTTATGGGACACTGATGGAAAATGCTCTCATTAGTATTTTCATTATAGCTCCTGAACCGTACAAGTAAATGAAAAACTTCAAGAAAACAAAAAGATGTTGAGTGAAACTTTATTGATTATTTTTCTCTCATAATCTCTCATTGGTGGCAAAAAAAAATCTGAAGGATTGAACAAGTCTTGACTCTGAAAAAAGTGTGACCCTGTGAGTTATATAGAAATTGGTTCAGCTGTTCTCGAATTTACGCTTGGCATAGAATTCAGCGATTTATTTTTATTACATAGATAAATGTCGGTAGTTATGTATTCCACAACGACCTTTTGATGATACCTGAGATATCTACGGTTCAATAGTTCGACTTATTGAGAAATAATGAATTGACCATATTGCTATACCATGTAGCCTGCACCTTCCTTTTAAAACTATGTATATTCATTTCAATTGAGTTAAAAAAAATCCCCTTCCACACCGTTATTAGAAAATATCCTTCATAATTGATATGCGGCTTTTAATATCCTCCAAATTTTATATTGAGTAAAATCGGTTCTTGTATAATATCTTTTTATTTGTAATAATGAGTTTTCTTGTAGAGAAACAACCAATGGCTCAAAATCACCAATTTATAAAAAACATAAAAGTAAACAGGTTTCTGTTCAAACACTATACTCTATAATCACAGCAGTGATCAATAATAGATTTTAAAAAGAAAACAAAAATTCACCAAATTATTTGTAAGCCTTGTAGCGACTTTGATAAAATTTTAAATAAGTTTGCTTCTAGGAAAATCAGAAACTTCATTATTTTACTAAAAAGAATATCATTCTAAAACTGCTTCGTTTATCAAAAATCACCGTTTATTTTCAATCACTTATTTCACGCTTTCTACAGTTGATTTAAGAATTGTATCTACAGTGTGTCCATTTAAGTTCGCAGCATATGGAAAACAGTTTTATTCAATTTTACGAAACAAATTTACTTCTTAAGAAAAGTTTTTCATGGAATAAGATCTGAAACTCTACCATCATATAACAATTTCTTTCAGTCGTACATGAAGTTTCTTCAAATATATGAATTCCATGCATTCCATGAATTACTAGGTAATTTAAAAACATGTAAGTATTTCAAAACCATGTTCTTGAGGTGAATGAGGGATATTTTCATTTGATTTTCAAAACAGGTAGGAAAACACAATTCTCAAGATATTTTAAAACAATGTTATTTTGACACGATCGTCATAGCGGTCATTTACGGATATTTTCACGTAAAATAATTTCAGTATGGTAAACATTTCTTTCATCAAATTATAATACTTTCAATATTTCAGATTACTCGAGTAGTTATTATTACATAGCCATGTTAAAATGTACTTTATAGCTGAGAGCTCTGGGAAAAAAATCTCATTAGACATGCACTTATCAAGCACGACCAGTACAAAATAAAACGGGTTTAAGGCAAATCGTCCTGCAAACTGCAGTTCTTCGCATTAGGTATATTCGTATCCTGAAGTATCTTTCATTCTTTATTTATTATTTTATCTTGTACATCAAGAACAGAACGATGCTACCGAGTTCGCCAGTGCAAAGATTGTGGAAGGTTACAAACCCAAAAAATCATGTCAAAAATAATATCCGCTCCTTCACATACGCACACGCTATAATTTTCAGTCTTCTCTTTTATATTTACACGTGAATAACTATTATTTGCAATAGCTACATGAAAATCACATGACAAAAGCCAGAAATTATTTTTTCTACGAGCGTGCGGAAAAGTAACTTTTCCGCACGATTTTTCATTTTGAAAGTTGTACTTTTCCGTACGATTCAAAATTATGCGGAAAAGTTATTTTTCCGCACGATTTTTACTTTTCCGTACGATTTTTACTTTTCTTGTTATTGTTGAAAATTAGGATATTTAAGACTAACTAAATGATCTATGTAACTATTCTGTATTATTAGTCATTTTGTAGCATTATTATAACTTGTTTCTTAAAAACTTTGTTTTTTCATAAATAAGATGGACAAACACACTCGTAGGAAAAATATTTTACCCAACTCTTACGGAAAATGTCTTTTCCGCCCTTAACGGCTTGCCCGAACTCCGCTCCTCGTCGTTCGTGCAACTGCCGTCGCGTGTGGAAAAGTACTACTTTTCGCACTTGTTAGAAAACCGTCGACCGACAAAAGTTTTGAGGTTACGTTAGCGCCAATTACGCGTCTATTCAAGGAACTAATTTTTATGATTTACGCAACCGTTTCCATAGTAGTTTAAATTTTGATCCGATTTATATTTGTGTTAAAGAACCAATTCACAATGATATAACAACATAATTTACGACGTTATTGTCATCTAGCTTTTTTGATCCAGCTAAATGATGGGAATGAGACGTCACACGAATTGAATCGCCGATAATTTCTAAAGATGTCTCAAAACTCTACTACTTTGAATTGTGAAGTTCATATATATATAACATCTTTATTATTCCCAGCTATACATCGTTATGGATTCCAGAAGGAAATGTTAACAAACTTCCTGTGGATGTTTCCTCAATAATATGTAGTGACAAAATTGATGAAACATTCCTAGCTATTTCTTCTAAAAACATTCCTATATCTTGAAGATTTTTCAAAAAATCATTCTAATTCAGTGCCGCACTCTCCGCATAAAGTGAATCCCAAGTGAATAGTTTCAGTAACGCCTATGGGACTCCCTGTCAGCAGCCTTAAAGAGATTAACAAGATTTTGTGGATTTGTGTATAGGCCATTGATTAAAAACATTTGTTGGTTAATTTGGTGAAATTCCCAGTGAGCCGTACCACAATGACTGTCAGAAGCTGAATGGAGAAGTCAGGTCTTGAATGAATTAATACTATTCACAATTCGACGTTGAAGGCTAGTTAGGAAGCCTAACTTTCTGCTCATCATGTTCGTATTAAGATAGGTGGGAGGTATATTCCTTTTTGATTGCAATTAACGGTATGCCATTGAAGTTTACTTCTATTGATTTTATAATACCCGTGATGGAATATGAAAAATTAAGTCGACTGTAATAAAACTTTAATGTTGATTTTCACAAGTTTGTTTAATTTGTTACGTAAATTTTCACAATTTATGAAAGTCAACTTTGAAGGTTTATTATAAACGTTAACATCGATATTCATCAAGTATCGGATACACCGATTCAAAATTTGAAGTCACTACAAAACAGAAAAAATACTACTAGTTAACACTTGATGACGATGTACCGATTGAAACGTTGTTCTAATAAAAACAAGAAGTCCGCAATGAGAGTAATCATTTCACAATATTGTCTAAAACTTTCAAACTACTAAAGTAATCAGGCTATTAGATTCATATATATTTTAAACATACCTTCATCAAGTAATAAATGAATTATTTCCGGAAATTTTCTCGAAGTGCGAATTTTTTGAAAATATCTTCCTAATTCCACTGAGGAAAATTTCCGGAATACTAATTCATGCTCGCGGGAGATTCGGTAAGAAAATTTTATACAAAAACTTTTTTAAAATAGAAATTAAATTGGTCCCATACTTAGCTAAAATATTGTTATCCATGTAACGGACATCATAGTTGGCCGTTGTTAAGGCGTGTCTCACAACAGCGAATTGCGAATTGTTTTTTTTGCGGATTTGATATCATCGGTTGAAGATACACAAAAAGTAAAATTTTGTGTATTTTCAACCAATGAGTGTTGCATAAAGTGGCCATGATGACGAGTTTTTTGACGTTTTGTATGACAAGTTTCAAAGTCAGTAGGTATGTGTTTTGTGTTCAGAAGCATAGTCGCTTTTAGTCGCGTTTTATCTGTTATGTACATTAGATACAAAATTAAAATGTCGCGTTTTGGTAAAGAAAATTGTGAGACGATAAGAAAAGAGGTGGATAAATTAATTCCAGATAATACAAAAAAATCAAAGACAATGATATGGAATCAATTTCTTGAATTTTGCAAAGAAAGAAAATACAACATCGAGGCATCAACTTCTGTCGAAGAATTGAATAGAAAATTAGAAGATTGGGGCTTCAACATGAAAAAAAGAAATTCAGAAGATTATAAAGAGTCTGTTGTGAAGGTAGGAGAAAATTTCCTAGAGATTACTATTTATTTTAAGCAAGAAAGTTTGTTATTATTTCAGGTTATTTGGAATTCTGCAGCCAAGCAGCTCCAAGAAATGTGCTTTGCCAAATTTCGACTCAAATTTAACCCATTTTTTGATGTCGAATTTGTAGCAGCAAGAGCTGCACGGGATGCGAAACGAAGAAGCCTACAAAGAGACCCAACAAAAATGAAGTCTAGTGCAGCTGCCCTCACCAATGATGAACACACAAAAATAGTTAAAATATGGAATGAAAATGAACCTGTGGGTCTACAGCGAAAATTGTTTCACATTATTTCACGCGAACTAGCCTGAGAGGCGGTGAAGGGGTTACAGCAAGGGTACACCATTTTGTTCGTGAATTAGACCACGATGGAAATATTCCTGATTTGTATTGTTAAATAAAGTACCTTTTCAATAATTTGTTTTTATTTGTATATATTTTTATAGTCCTACTTTTTCCTCTGTGCTTCAGTAAGGTGATTAAGTTAAAAAAAAATACATAAAAATCACTATAGGGTGCTTATACGACTTAATTTTGAATTACTAGAGGAAAAAGAAAAAGGGTCTACTATCCATATAGCTAACATACTGATCTATGATCTATGCATACTACGTTATCATAAGATTAAAAGAAACAAAGTCAATCAACTTTCCAAAATGTAAATATATAAAAAGCAATGAAAATAGTTTTATTACCAATTTTTTCTGGGTTCCCTGTGCTCTAGTAACATGTGGTTTAAATAATTAAATAAAATATATAATATTCTACCCATATCACACAATTTTATAGAACTAGAGGAAAGGAAATGAAATTTAATCTTGCAAGTGGTTTTTGACGATTGAACTTAAAATTTGTCAAAAAAAACAAAATGGGAAGGATTGAATACAATCCTGTTTTTACGAAAACCACTCAAGGTGTTTCGAAGAAACTGATGGCTGACAGTAAGTGGCTAGTAAGAAACATTAGAAATATTGACGAGTGTCTCATACGAAAATTTAACAAATATATGGAAAATCGTGGGGATCTAATAATAGATCTTCAAATGGATGTTGAGCACCATAAAAATATAATTCAGGCCATGAGAGGTGATCATTCAGTGGAAAACAACCAAAATACGTCAGTAATAACGTCAGAAATTAACCAGTGCCAACAAACAGCCATACAACCAAGTAATATTGTTTATAATAGCTGTGTATTTAATACACATAATTATTACAATAATGAAAATAAAATTAAACTTAAGTTTGTTTTGTGTGAGTTCAATGTTCCTGATTTGTATTGTTAAATAAAGTATATTTTCAATAATTTGTTTTTATTTGTATATATTTTTATAGTTCTACTTTTTCCTCTGTGCTTCAGTAAGGTGGTTACGTTAATAAAAATACATAAAAATCACTATAGGGTGCTTATACGACTTAATTTTGAATTACTAGAGGAAAAAGAAAAAGGGTCTACTATCCATATAGCTAACATACTGATCTATGATCTATGCATACTACGTTACCATAAGATTAAAAGAAACAAATTCAATCAACTTTCCAAAATGTAAATATATAAAAAGCAATGAAAATAGTTTTATTACCAATTTTTTCTGGGTTCCCTGTGCTCTAGTAAAATGTGGTTTAAATAATTAAATAAAATATATAATATTCTACCCATATCACACAATTTTATAGAACTAGAGGAAAGGAAATGAAATTTAATCTTGCAAGTGGATTTTGACGATTGAACTTAAAATTTGACAAAAAAAAAAAAGAAAATGGCGGCTTCAAAATGGCAGACGAGATTTGTGGATATGGTCCGATTCGATCCAAAATTGGTGAGTGTTTTCGGAGTCGTAGATTAGGAATTTTTTGTTTAAATACATAAATTTATTATCAAATGATTTTTTCTTTTCAGCGAATTTGAATAACAGATTGTCTTATTTATTTTAATGTTTTGTTTCTCTTTGAATAATGCTCTCACTGACGAAGGAGTGCTCAAACATTTAAAATTAGCTAAATTTTATTTTCGTTTGGTGCCGTGTTTTCCTCCGTCCTACACGACTTGCCCGCCCGTACGTAATAGCCGATTCTACCTTAATAGTACAGTAACCACAGACAAATGTAAGCCACATGTGAAGAATGAATCGTAGCACTTTGAAACTCGACACATGACTTCATGACATCATGCATTGTTAGAAAAAAAAATAGTTTATCAAAAAATCTGGGGTGGAACCAAAAAAAAAGTTATTTGAAAAATTTATAATTATATAAAAAATTATATAAAACAGAAGCGAACCTTGCTTCAATGAAATGAACGATTTCTGTGAGTGATTTTTTTTTAATAACATTCTCCTTATCTTATTTATTGGTTGATTTTTTCAATGAAAACTAGAGAGAATTTAAAAAAAATCAGTTATCTGAATGAAAATGCGAATTTTCACTTTCAGATTTTTTCTTTCCTTCTCAGTTAGAGTCTTTTCACAATATCTATCAGATGTAGTTCAATGTCCAGCGTGGCTTGTGCCGGGAAAGTAGTTGTTTTCTGTTAGATATTACAAATAAATCACATTTTTCATTTTTCAATTTTCATGGAGAATGTTCCCCTTTTCAACATGAATACCTTCCAAGAGGTTATGTTGAACGATGGAAAATAGCGACTAAAGTTTGTCTTTCAGTCGCAGATGATTCCAAAACAGATTTTATGAATGTCCTATTCATATTTTCGATCTAAAATCAAAACTATTTATTTATTTTTGAACGAAAAAAAATAAAAAAATGTTCCACCCCTGGAATTTGGGTAAAAAAAATTTTTCGTCTTAATCATGGTTCCAACAACTAGCATACCAAGTTTGGTGGTGCTACAATTGATCCTCGTCTCAAAACCCAATCGTACTGGATTATAAGGTTCTACTGCTGATAATCAACTCTGACCAGAAGGCATACTTTGATGAGATATTTTTTTTGCATTTACATCGATACCCAGGATACCCTGATGAAAGTATACATAGTACAATCCCTAAATAGAACAAAAATTAAAAACTAATCATGACATAATGGATTTATTATATTCGGGAAAGAGATTCGCCGAATTCATGAATGAATGTTATTAGTTTTTTCATACACGAGTAAACGTTAAAAGAAGGAAATGGATTAGGTCAAAACGGAAGGCAGATCACTCAAAAAGCAAACCACACCCACATCAAATAACACTCCATGAGTTAGAAAACAGCACTCGTTTCTTCTGAAACTTTTAACGGTTTCAATATTTACAGAGAGTTAAAGAAACAAAGCTCATTGGTAACAAGCTGTGAAAGATTTAATGGTCGTGTAAAGGTCGTTATTTTTCTTTTACGGGAAGATGATGAATGAGGGTTGGCGGATGGGTGATCCTCAGGGTCGTTTCCTGTTTCTGTGTGGTGCCATGCTGTCTGGTTCGACTCGGATGAGACCTGCTCTAGTGGACCTCCACTTGTGTCTTGTGTCAATAGGTACAAGGTGATAATAAAAAGTCAGATGATGAAGAAGTGAAATGAAGAAGTATGGTTTCCCGGCTTTGAGACCGTGGTTGGTTCCTTTGGATATTTCGCTCACAACTGCGGAGAGCATCTTCAGCTTGGATGTTGCCTTCTCGAAGAGCGACGTAAAACTGATGCAATGGTTGGAAAATCTCCGCAATTTATAGTTACATCCAGGCTAATTGCTTTTTTTTCAATAACATATTTTTCTTCTGCTTGCAGTCAAGTTTTTCTAGAAAAACTAATACCTTTTTTGTATTGATCTGATTAACTGCCAACACGCGATAACAATAAAAATATATGGATGCAAAATAAAGAAAACTGGAGTTAGTAAAATACAGTACAATAATATTCACGTTATAATGTCCCGCTCTTAAATGGCAAATATTTTTGAAATGCCCGGTATAAATATGTTTAGCTTGTGCCACAATTTTGAATCATATAGGTTTTGATATTCAAAATTTTATAAAAAACCAACCACAAATGAAAAATTATTAGAAAGTATAAGATGTGGACTTTTTTTTGACCCACCGTGTATATTATTCAATTTTGTCGCAAATTACTACAGAGTTATAGCTAAAATCTAATTATTGTTTCACCTTCTCAAGCCAACTCTAAACTGAAATTGTGCTACGCCTATTCGAACCTGTAGAGATATTTGCCCCGCAATTAGGTGGGCTGGATCTACAAAATGTTTTTTTCGTAGACCCTAGTGTGTTTAGCTTGCAAATGTCGCCTTAGTGAAGATGTTCCGCAGTTTTTCAAAATCGCCGTACATAGGGTACATTTGCCTTATTTGGCAGTATTTTTGTCACTCTTAGGATCTCACTCGACTATGAACTAATCCGTAATTTTTTTGTTTCATTAGATACACTTTTATTAACTTCTACTCTTTTGGCCTTTGATGGCGCCGACCCTGCACTTCTGTTTCTGACACTTTTTCATCTACGATATGTTCCAAGCCACTGTTTTGAAAAGGTCCCGATTCCATTACGGACAAATCACTTAAATCAGACATAAACAATTATTCTCTAGCCGCCATTGTTTATCCTTGATCAACGCTGCTCTACCATTTAACAGCGCGCACGTCGTCATCGAGCAATCGGGGGCCTGCTTACTGTAACCTTAGTGAATCCCCCATTTTAACGCTTCGGTGTACATTTCACGGATCGCTATCAAGTAATATCAAGTGGTTTTGATATCAATATAAGTCAAGTAGTTCACACCGTAAATCCAGTCAAGTTAAATATCAAACTTTCAAAGGCTTGAGTTTTGAGGTCAATTTAAGAAAAAATTTAAGCTACTTGGCTTGATGAATCCCTGCTTCATTCTAACGAACGGCAAAGCTTTGAAACTCACTTCTTCGGGAGGTGTTCCCTGAGGCACACAGCTTATAGAAATTCAAAAACACTAATTTCTATCTACTTTTCCCAGGGAACCAGAATGTAAAAAAAGCAATATAGAGAACACTTAAACTTTCAATGGCACTAGCATTAGTAGCATTCCCATACAATCTATATTTTTCCTATACCTGTACAATATTCCTTCCTTCATCAATTTTTCTACCTCGATTATTAATATTTGTTGTGAGAACAAAAATTAAAGAACAAGAATTAAATTACTTGTGTGGTGAAGGGGTAAAATACTTTTTGTTCTCATTGAGTGACACCACAGGCGTCCAATATCCCATTTTCGAATATTTGTTGTGTCAGTCCTATGTTATGACTGTACTCTATAGAGCCAGTTGTGAAAGATGCATTTATTTTATAAACATTCAAAATTGGTACTTTTAATTAAAAACATGGAATAAGATTCATGAAATAAATGTGAGGAAAAGAATTCAGAAAATATTGATATTTTTCTCATAATAAGGAAACCGATCTACAATCAATATTCCTGTACTGATATCAACCCCACTTCACATACAATGTTCACGAATAACATATACTAAAATGTGCTAATACTTTGCAATCTGTTCGAATGATAATGTGAACAAATGAAATAATTATATTAAATGATCACGTATTGAAATTTGGAAATGAATCATTTAATTTAATGTTATTATTGACACACTATTTGATTGCTGATTGAAAATCACATCGAAAATATGCAAATTGTCACAATAGGAGATTTACGAATTCATTGAAATGATATTTTATATACCGGGTGTCCCAAAACTCATCGTCATCCTTTGGATGGCTGATAGTCCAGCTCATGACTAACCTGAATATCACAATATGACTTTAGTAAAATATTGATAGTTTTGGAGATATTGGCACTTTTATGAATTTTGTAAAAATCGAAACCTTTGATCATTATTTTTGTTATGCAACCTTTAACAACCCTTCTATTGATTACAATCCAAAATAAAAATATTGGTGCAATACCTTCGGAGAAAAAAACTTATTTGCCAGATTCACGAGTTAATTTATTTTATTATCTTACTTTAGACTTTTCGTACTCAACCAAAACCACCACGCGAACCTGTTATTTTGAAAAATTGCTAATTTGGTATAGTTTTTGACATGATACAACATTCACTATCTTCTGTTCGGTGATGTGTTAGGTGTGTGAACCAGGCCTAACAAGCACTAACTCTATGGTTGACAGTTGACAAGATGTTTTCATGACATATGTATAAAGATGGACCTGTAGTACATAACATGTATAAATGGCGTTAAATAAAATCCACTAATATTCCAGTCATCTGGTGACATGATAATTTCCTGCCTCATTATCTAAATATCAAACATGGCGCAGTCGTGAAAAAAAAATAAAATTGGGCAGAAAAAAGAAGGTTAGTCGGAAGACAAAAATTATAACCTAAAAAGTGCATGCTGCGAATTTGGTAAATTTGCAAAATTTTTAGCCCCAAACTAATTTGATATAATATGGCGATGGCTGGACCTGTGAAATTACCTCCTGATTTTAATTTACAAGGGGAAAATGCATGTAACGAGTGGAAATTTCGGAAGACATCCTTCGAGGACTATTTGGTAGCTACTGGCCAGCATGAAGCAGCTGACAAGGTAAAATTATCCATACTAAGAAATTTGATTGGTGCAGAGTCGGCAAAAATTATGGCAACCTTTGAAATTCCAAATGATCAACAAGACAAGTATGAGTCCACAATAAACAAAATTGAGGAGTACATGAATCCAAGGATCAATGAATGTTTTGAGAGGTACAATTTCCTTAGACGTACCCAAAAAGAAGGGGAAAGTTTTGAACACTTCTTAACAGAATGCAGATTATTGGTCAAATCTTGTAATTATAACTCAACTGATCCTGTTGAGATAACAGAGAAGGCGCTACGGGACTAAATTATAATGGGAATAAGGGATTCCACCCCCCGTGAAGCACTACTGAGGATTGATCAACTAACTCTGGATAAAGCTATCAAATGCTGCCGCACAAGCGAACAGAGCAAACATCAGAATATACAATTTGGAAGGGTCGACAAAGAAGACAATGAAGTATTCAGTGAGAAGGCAGCCAACAAGTAAGGACAAATTTGTAAATAAAAATAAAGGAAAACTAAATGATTATAGTCAGGGCCATAACGGTAAGAAATTTAACTGTAGAAGGTGTCTAAATACCCATGGCCCAAGGGAATGTCCTGCATTTGGGAAAAAATGTAACAAGTGTGGTTTGTTGAATCATTTTTGAATAGCTTGTAGAGTCAAAAATATGAAATCTGTTGATCAGGACGATGATACCGTTTTCATCGACCAAGTAAAGTTTAAAGAAATATACAATTGTTCAAAATCTGTAAACGAGATTGAAGGAGATATTTTTTAGAAAATATATTATTAGAGGGTCATAGTATGAAAATGAAAATAGATACTGGTGCTGATGTTAGTGTTATACCTAAAGATGTGTTTAAAAAAACTAACAATCAGTTTAAGGACAGACAAACAAGTTGTATTTTACAAGGTTTCGATGGAACCGAAGTCAAACCTATAGGTGTAGTTAATCTGTTATGCAAATATAAAGACAAAGAAATATATGAAGACTTTGTGGTTGCTCAGAGGGCAAACCAGGTTCTGCTTAGTGGTATAGCAAGTTTAAAATTTGGGTTAATTAAGAGAATTCATAATGCGTCTATAGATGTAGAAAAAACAAATTCTTCAAATGTAGAGAATAAAAAACAAGAGTTTATAAGAGGTAAGGTAGATTTCCAGGGGAGTATAAAATCACAACAAGGGAAAATTTTGAACCGGTAAGTCACCCACCAGTAAAAGTACCTTTAGCTATCCGTAATCCCTTGAAGAGAGAATTAGAAAGGCTAGTAAAGCGAAAGGCAATTATTAAGGTAAGTGAAATGGACCCCCGTGCTAATGTTAACCGTATCGTTGTAGTAGAAAAAACAAATGGTCAAATTAGATTGTGCCTGGATCCATCTGATCTTAATGAACAAATCGTTAGAAAACTTAGAGTTGTCCCAAATATTGAAGAGATTTGTAGTAAGTTTTTTGGTAAAAAATTCTTTTCTGTGTTTGACATGTCCGAGGGCTATCATCAATTGAAATTAGATGAAGAGTCATCATGGAAATGCTGTTTTGCAACCCCATTTGGAACGTATTGGTATACTGTTTTACCATATGGATTGTCAAGTTCGCAAGACCTATTTCAAGAAGTAGTAGAAAGTAATTTTTCTGATATCACAAATGTTCAAATTTGCCATGATGATATGATAGTCTCAGGTAGTAATAAAGCTGAACATGATTAGCTGTTCAAAAAATGGTAGAAAAGGCTAAACAGATAAATGTAAAATTTAATGCAAGCAAATTGCAATATTGCCAAGAGAAGGTTAGGTTTATGGGACAGATTATTTCTAATCAAGGTATGGAGGTAGACCCCGATAGGGTAGAGTCATTATGCAAGCTTGAAACCCCTAAAAATAAACTAGAGTTACAAAGAATTATTGGATCATTCAATTATGTAAGGCGCTATATTCCAAATATGGCTGAATATATGCATCCCTTATGTGAGTTATTAAAATCTGATGTTGAATACAGGTGGATGGCCAGACATCAAAATTCTTTAGACAAATTGAAGAAAATTATTTGTAATTCTCCAGCTCTTGTTCCGTTCAACCCAAAAAAGAAAATAATTATACAGTGTGACTCGTCAAAAAATGGCATTGGTTGTTGTATGTTCCAACAATATGAAAATAATATGTTAAAATTAGTAGCATGTGCATCTAGAAATATGAATAATCATGAGATAAATTATAGCCAAACTGAGAAAGAAATGCTAGCAATATACTATAGTACACAAAAATTTCATGAATTTATATATCACTATAAAGTTGATGTACAGAGTGATCACAAACCAATAACATCAATAATGAAAAAACCAGTGTGCAAAATAGGTTCAACGCGACTACAACGCTTGAGAATAAAACTATACAAATACAACCTCAATGTATATATATGTAATATGTTCATTTCGCAGATATGCTATCTAGATCTTCTTTGAAAAATAATAAATGTAGCGTAGATGAACAGATGTTCGAGATGATACATAGAGTCTCAAAATATTTACCTATGAGCGAGGCAAAGAAAAATATATTTAAGAATGAAACTAACGGAGATGAAACACTCATAAAAATTGTAGAGTTCTATTACAATGGGTGGCCTAAAGAAAATCAATTATTGTGTCAATTAAAACCATACTTCAATTTGAGGAATGATATTTATGTAGAAGGCGGACTACTATTTTATAAAGATAGATTAATTGTTCCAAAAAATTGCAGACATCTTATAATTAAAACATTGCATCAAGGACATATTGGAATCAATAAAAGCATAAATAAAGCCAGGGATCATTTCTTCTGGCCTGAGATGAGTTCAGATATTAGAAATTTCATTAGACAATGTCACATATGTGAAAAATTTATGCCAAATAACTATAAAGAACCGTTGTTACCCCATAGTGTACCAAGACTTAGATTTAATAAAGTTTCCTCTGATATATTAGAATTTGGTGCGAAAGCATTTTTAGTACTAATCGATCATTATTCTCATTGGATCGACTTATCACTTTTGAAATCAAAAACACCCGAATCAGTAATTGATGCTATGCAGAATACCTTTACTAAATTTGGTTATCCAGTGACATTGATTGCTGATAACTTACCTTTTATTTCAAATAAATGCAACGATTATTACAATAAAAAAGATATTATGATTAAACCATGTACACCTCATTACCATCAGAGTAACGGTCTAGCGGAAAAGGCTGTTGGTATTTGTAAACAAATTTTAAATAAAAGTCATGAGGATAATAAAGACTTAGAGATTTATTAATGGAGTATAACAATTCACCAATTACATTTTTATAAGCATCCCCATCCCAGATATTACAAAGTAGAATTCTTAGAAACCAACTTCCTATAAATAATGTAAATCTAGAACCTAAGAGTCAAAACCACATTTATGAATATCTATTGTATGCAGAAAGATCAATACAAATTACAATATGACAAAACCATTCGTAAACCTACTAGCGAGTTTAAAAGGGGGGATAATGTGGTAATTAAATGTCAAAATGATAAATACTGGCAAAAAGCCATTGTATTGAAACCAGCTAATGAACCGAGGTCTTATTGGGTAAAGAAAAAAAATAATGGTAAAGTGGTCAGGCGTAATAGTAGTCAGATGAAATTATCGTTTTCTAAAGGTCCTAACAGCAGACTATTGCAACCTGAGTTGTACCCTGAGAAATTACAAAACGTACATGATGATAATGTGATTATGAACTTACCTGATAACCATGTAGAGATAAACTTACCTGATAACTATGTAAACTTACCTGATAATGATGTGAATGTAAATGTACCCGATAATGATGTAACTGTAAACTTACCTGATTTCCATTTAGACTTGCTTTTCAACCCTAATGTAGAAATAGAGTATGATAATGAAGATACCTCGTTGGTCAGGACGTTATGTTAAGCCTAGAAATGTATTAAGTAGATCTTTATGGGGAAGGTGTTCGGTGATGTGTTAGGTGTGTGAACCAGGCCTAACAAGCACTAACTCTATGGTTGACAGTTGACAAGATGTTTTCATGCCATATATATAAAGATGAACCTGTAGTACATAACATGTATAAATGGCGTTAAATAAAATCCACTAATATTCCAGTCATCTAGTGACATGATTATTTCCTGCCTCATTATCTAAATATCAAACATCTTCCACTTCAGGAAAAAATATATTTCTAATTTATTGCAGTGGAAGCTCATTGTGACATATGATTTCAATAATCACGAATTCGAATGAAAACACTTGATAAATTGAAGTGACAGGTATTTATTGTCAACTAAACAAAATACAAAGAAAAATTAAAGAATGTGTTCAAATTGCCTGCCACCAAGTCGAATGCAAGCGTGGTTTTTGAAAATGATTTTTTTATTCGTCGTTTACTTCCTTCGGTACTTTTTGGACAACTGCTTCAGTAATAGGACGTCTCAATTCATGTTCGTTTCATTTTTCTTTGTCTTTTGTTTAGTTGTCAATAAATGCCTGTCACTTCCATTTATCAAGTGTTTATTTTTTTCATTCGAATTCCTAATTATTGAAATTATTTCACAATGAGCTTCTATTGCAGTAAACTAGGAATATCTATTTTCCTCGAGTGGAAGATAGTGAATGTTGTATCATGTCAAAAACTACACCGAATGGACAATTTTTTAAAATAACTTGCCAGTTTCGTAAGATACTAAACTAAATCAACTCATGAATCGGGCAAACATGTTTTTCTTTTCTCCAAAGGTATATTGCACCAATATTTTAATTTTGGATTGTAATTAATAGAAGGGCCGTTAAAGGTTGCATAACCGAAATAAATCTCAATCAATGCGGCACTCGAAATATTGATCAATGGTTTCGATTTTCATGAAATTCATAAAAGTGCCAATATCTCCAAAACAATAAATTTTTTTTTAAGGTCATATTATGATATTCTGGTCAGTCATGAGGTGCACTATCAGCCCTCCAGAGGATGACGTTGAGTTTAAGACCGGAGCACCCTTATAAAATCTATATTTCACAACCGATTGGAATGATTTTTTTCTTTAGATAGACATTCAAAAAGTATACTAGGAGACCAAATTCCAGGACCAACTAATCTGATTTCTCAAGATCAAAAATCTAAAAAAAAAAATACTAGCGATTTTTTTATTGAAATTCTACTACACCACTAGATTCGCGACATTCTCAAATAGTTCATATGTAACTAACGTTAAAATGCATCAATCAATAAAAAGTTAGAAGGGAATGAAATTTAAAAAATATGCCGCTCAATCAACTCACCAATTCAATTTCAAAACTTCATTCAAACTTCGAAATACACCACTGCATTCAGGAAGTCTCACTATATTACTGGCCAAAATTTCACCAAAATCTTTTCATAAATGAGAAAATCATAAGATAATAAAATTTCAAAGATATGTTGATTGAATTTCAGGAAATGGCATTTTATCTCATAGTTTTTTATTTATCAACAGATTGCGATAAAATTAAAATGAGTGATATTTCGAGACTGCCTGAATTCAGTGGTGTAGTCAAAGTTCTGATAAAAATTTTGAAATTGAATTGGTGGGTTGATTAAACGGCATATTTCTCAAATTTTATTCCTTTATAACTTTTTTATTGTTTGACGCATTTCAACGTAATTCACATATATACCATTTGAAAATGACGCAAATCCAGTGGTGTAGTTAGAATTTATCTAAAAAATATCGCTAGTGACTTTTTTCGATTTTTGATCTTGAAAAATTAGATTAGTTGGCCCTGGAAATGAAGATTTATTCATGAAATTTGGTGTCCTAGTAGACTTTTTGATTACCTAATTAACGAAAAACAAAAAATTATTCCAACCGGTTGGAAAATGTAGCTTTTATATGGGTGCTCCGGTCTTAAGTGGGTCACCTTGTATTAGTAGCGAGAACCGCATTCAGCGTATAGACTTAACTTTTTTGTGGGTAGAGAAAACTATTATTATTACTTGCCGAGGCACTTTGGGGCTACTTACTGATTTTCCCTATCCTATATATCCTACAGCACGATTCCGGATATTTGCACTCTACAAAAAATTGGAAAAGTTAATTAATTGCTCTATTGGTTTTATAACAGTGTGAAAGATCAATTTAGCTTCCTAATGACTATTTCGTGTTTTTGGTTTTTATGATCAAGATGGAGTATATAAGTAAGGCCCTACACTATTCTTGAATTTCTAGAAGACGTACGCCTTGAACTTCTTTGGGAGAATAAGCCTCGGGGAAAGGTAGGGTAGGGGCGGGTAAGTTGGCGAAGTAGGTAAGATGACGAAATGGATAAAATGAAGTGAATATACCGCTTGAATGAAAACGACCCTGCCAACAGTTGCTCTGCGCATACTCCAAAATACCTCGGCTCGTCGCAGACATCAGATCATTCCGTTTCGCTACACATAGGTAGTAGTATAGAGTTGAAAATGTTGGTAATCTTATAAATTTAGTGAATGCAAAATGATCTTGTTAAAATTCATCGTCACAAGGTAATTTCAGTTAGACAAAAAATTATTGAACATTACATGCACTTTATTGATTGAATGTTTTGGTTTCAGACAGCGGTGAGTTGGCGATAAACAAGGTTATAGTTATGTCTCGCCAACTTAAATACTGTGGTTCGTCAACTTGGCAACCCTTGTGGGCAAGACGACGAACAAGTAAAACTTAAAAAATATTTTCACCCATAGCCAAAATGGTTTGTATATGAAGAAATAACATATTCAAGTTGGCCATATTTCATTATAAAAAGACATTGTAAATTGGTCATCAACCTTAAGTTCGCCAACTTACCCCCTTTTCCCCTACTCCCGGCAAGTCCTCAGAGAAGTGTGTAACTAACCGCATCAGGCCAATCTCATTGAAACTACTAGAAGTTGAACAACTGATGACATTTTAGGAGAGCATGAGCTATGCGTATTCAGTATCGGAAACTTTTCATCTGGGGTATAGACAGAAATCTAAGCGAGCAACAAGGAACGCAATGATATGAAATACCACATAAACAAGAGAGACGCACTACTGATGTGCGCCACTCTTGGTATCCCCGACTCATCGACTCAATAACGCACCACGTGGCAATGCGACACAGCGCACGTCAATATCCCTTCCTCGAGCGAGTAGTGAAGAAATTGTAATGTTCTCTCAACATATAGTAAGCTATTCTTTACGCTCTCCTGAAACCACCATACCCAAAATGAAAACTTTTCGATACTGTATACAGAAATCTACGCGAGAAACAAGGAACGCAATGATATGATGATACCACATAAACAAGAGAGACGCACTATTGTGCGCCTCACCCGTTACCCCACCCGACGCATTAACAAACCACGTGGCAATGCGACACACCGCACGTCGATATCCCTTCGTCGAGCGAGTAGAGAAGAAATTGTAATGTTCTCTCAACATATAGCAAGCTATTCTTTACGCTCTCATGAAACCACCATACCCAAGATGAAAACTTTCCGATACTGTAGACAGAAATCTACGCGAGAAACAAGGAACGCAATGATATGATGATACCACATAAATAAGAGAGACGCACTACTGTGCGGCTCTTCTGTTACCCCACCCGACGCATTAACAAACCACGTGGCAATGCGACACACCGCCCGCAACTTATGTCGATATTCTTTCCTCGAGTGAGTCGAGGAGAAATTGTAATGCTCTCTCAACATTATAGCAAGCTATTCTCTACGCTATCATGAAACCACCATACCCAAGATAAAAACTTTCCGATACTGCATGTTTTACTGTACTTTTTTGTGAAGAAATTATTTTTTAACTTAAGTTGAATTTTTGCTGTGTCTTAGTTGATCTGTGACTGTTGAAAAATTAAATAATATGATTAATTTTTTTCCATAAGTTTCTGAATGGGAAATATTAATAATTAACACAGATTTCGAGTTCAAGAAAAAAAATCACGTCCATTCTACGCCTTCGTACTTCAGTGATTGCTAATCCTGATTTTTTTTTTCGATGTTCTCTACTGATACTGGTCATGCATCAAGATTCACGAATAATGGGTTATTCAACAGACAAAACTGCATATATTGGATTCAACAAAAAGCAATTAATTGAGGCTGCTAATTTTCAGGAAAAGTTGAAGGGGTAAAAGGGTTAAGTTGTTTAGAATTCCTTCAGAATATCATAGATATAATAATGGAATAATACATTTAATTGCCCTGTACGGCCTTGTACAATTACCCATTCTCACTATTTCGGACTCTTTTCTTTGCAGTTGTATAATGATCAAGCCTTTTATTCTAAACACCTTAATTTTTACAAAATCGCATTAATAAAGTGATTGGTACCATAACTCCAGCTATGTTGCGAATTGTGATGGAAAGATGCAAAGGATCATTGATAGTGCAGAAAATGTCAGGACGTTTGCGAAATGCACTTCGAATATTCACTTTCTTTCAACTATTCCTGGTAGTACATGTGGTTTTTCATTCTTGGAATTAAATATGAATTATCCTTTTTATGTGGAAATTGAATAAAGTGATAGTTTTCAATTCAGTTTCATTCAATTTTGAATCCACAGCAATGCACTCTAGATGCAAAAATAAAAATTATTCCGAAAAATCAAAAGTATCAATTTTTCTCTAAATAATATGATCGTACTCAGAATCGTTCCTATAAGTAAAAATACAAAATTAAAAGAAATATTCAAGCCTCTAAAATGATAAGTCATTCATTCCAAATATTCTAGGAACGCTTTTTCTGTTTATACTATTCAAATATTCGGAATCTATGTGAAAGTTTATTCAACACTCACATCGCCATATGTTTGTCTCTACCAGACGTTGTGGCACCAGCCCTTATTTCATAGTCGCACGTAAAGGGTTTTATTAGGAACAACGTAAACAAACACTTTTTATAGTTATTCTGGGAGGAATGCCCGATGATAAGAAACAATGCGGAGATATACAGGGCCCTTCTGGACGACCTGATATCATATATACATGGAAAACTACCGGTACTAGTTTGCTGAAAAAATGTATTTGCGAGTTTTCTGAAAAGCTCATTTCCGGTCATAACGGCAATGGATCCCAACGTTGTGTTGATTGTTAGTGAATTTTCGAATAATCCACGAAATTGTGATATGAGTTAATATAACACCAAAAGAGAACAAGGTGCTCAGAAAGTGGCATCAAATTTCGGTGTTCCCAAAACTAAAAATGATCCTGCTTCTTTTTTACTTCACCAGTAGATCTCACGAAGTAATGTTAAGAGAACTTTCTAATTATATATAAAATCAACAATTTTTTGTAGAAACTTGAAAAAAAAACTTAGTTTCCGCGGTTATTAAAGAATTTTTAATTATCAGCTAGTTTTGGTTTGAAGGGAACAAGAAACCGAAGCTGAAGTGACAACAAACAAAAATTGAAAATAACATGTTTAAGCATTAATTAGGTCCCGTTTAGGTACTTTATGAAGATTACTTCAATTTTTTCTGATACGTAGAATGTGTAAAAGCAAGTAGGCTCTGAAACCAATCGTTTCTCCACCCATAATGAAAGCTGACCCATGACACCCTGATAACACAATCGTAAAAGTTACAGTCGTAGTTTTTTGGAAAGCACGAACAATTATTTAAACCTGCCTTAGAATATTTCAGAGCTTATCCTGAAAATTCCTTTACATATGCGAAAATATATTTTTTAGAAAACTGAACTCAAATTTTGACATTTTCGTTAAAATCTCAGTAAGCGAAGTGTCTCTTCTTCGTTCTAGAACGTAAAATACTTTTTTCCTACGAGCGTGCGGAAAAGTAACTTTTCCGCACGATTTTTCGTTTTGAAAGTTGTACTTTTTCGTACGATTTAAAATCGTTCGGAAAAGTTACTTTTCCGCACGATTTTCACTTTTCCGTACGATTTTTATTTTTCCGCACGATTTTTGTATTTTTGAAAATGATGATATTTAGGACTAACTAAATGATCTATGTAACTATTCTGTCTTATTAGTCATTTTGTAGCATTATTATAAAAACTTGTTTATTAAAAACCTTGTTTTTTCATAAATAAGATGGACAAAAACACTCGTAGGAAAAATATTGTACCTAACTCTTACGGAAAATGTCTTTTCCGCCCTTAACGGCTTGCCCGAACTCCGCTCCGCGTCGTTCGTACAACTGCCGTCGCGTGCGGAAAAGTACTACTTTCCGCACTTGTTAGGTAAATAACTATTTCCGCTGCCGACACTGTAAATAGTCCCCACATGCTTAGCAACAAAACAGGTGAATGGCCTATATCATTCATTTCTTGACATTTCTTGACAACGGAATGTGAATAGTGTCATTTACATGCCTAGGGTGATAATGACTTTGACTATGACAAGTAATACCTTTAGCTACATTTATATCAATTTTTAGGTTATGAGACTTTTTGAATATTATTGTTGTCTGTTTATTCGGTAACTTAGTTATGCGCACAAGCAGCTTAGAATGAAATAGCGATAAAGGAAAAAACAAACTTCAATCCAGGCAAATTTTGAGAAATGTCAACAAGCAGCGGGAAAAACGTAATAAGAAACACGGAATGTATCGACTGTTAACATCCTTGGCAAGCTACAAGTCTCGGCTTTGCCTCTGCTTGAATGTTAACATCATTTCATTTGACTCTGTCAAAGAAAGATCTTATTTCCAAACCGCAATTCAAATACAGTTTTCAGCGTCTTTGCAGCAAGTTTTGATAACGGAGGCAGATACAGCCTGCGAAACGTCAACAATTTTCAAAAAAAGAGGAGTATTCTTTGTTAAGTTGATCTCATTTTTTCAGATAGGCAAATTCAATGTAGGTACGTTACTGATGACAAAAAAGGGGTATTTTTTGACTAAAAGTGTTGTAACCATCATTTTCGTAATCAGCGCCCCAAAAAACATATAAGATGTCTTAATTGGCAAAAACACACTTTTAGTCGAAAAACACCCCCATTTCGGGGTGTTTTTTCCCCAATTTTAGGGGTCGTTCCACCCTGTAATGCAAGTTTTCACCCTCATTTTCGTAATCTCCGCCCCCAACAACAAATCGGATGACTAAATTTGCCCTATTTAGGGGTGTTTTTGCATTTTTAAGGGTGTTCCAACCACTGGCGGTAGCTTTAACCGTCATTTTCGTGATCAGCGGCCCAAAATACGTCGGGGACAAGTGGTCTCATCCGTTTCGCAATTTCAGGACCTTTTACCTTGATTTTAATTGGACTATCGGGCAAATTAATTAATTTGCCCTTCTACACTTGTACAGATTTCTTTGGATTAGGATTTTTTCATTTTCAGATTGTGGAAGGTTGTAACCCAAAAAATCATGTCAAGAATCGGATTTCCTCCACAAAATCAAACTTTCAATCAATAATTTTTTTTTTTATTCCTACGAGAAGAAAAATTGATGTTGAAAGTAGGTCGGTATTGGTGTTCTACAATTTCTGTGAGCTGTATGCCACAGGCAATGGATACCTCCTGATGCAGCCAGTTCCAAAGCTCTGCCGTTTCTTGGAAGAAGCCTTGGGAAAGAGATGTTGAAGATGTGTTCAAGGTGACAACAATTGAATATGAGGACTAAGCTCGATCGGTCCGACTCTATGGAACCGGTAACGGTGAAAAACTGATGATATTTCAGAAGACCATCGTCCATGAAAATATCTATAAAACAGAGACATTTTTCTGCGGTGGAGTGAAAAAACTCTCAAAATGAAACAGAAAACTAAGTTTGTTGACAAAACTTTCGACAATATACCTCATATGGTTTTCCATGGAAGGTACTGCTGATGGTATAATATCTAGCATTAAAACGAAGGATTGATTTCATTGGTATAAACACAATGGCCACTGTGAGATAGGCCTTCATGAAGAAAAAATGTGTTTGGGATTTGTTTGCATTGAATTCTACAAAGTTGTTGAATCCCCATTATAGAATTTTTGCAAAGTCCATATTTAAATCGTTCACGTTCCTTCCCTGTTCTTTTCTGGTTTTCTGGTCTATAAAGCGGTATGAAGGGTACTTATCATCCGTAGACCTGTGCACTGGGCATGAGGTAGCTCCCAACTTATCATTAATGTGCGGAATACCAGCACTTACAGGTAGAGTTGGATGGAACTCCATCAACCACCACCAGAAACACAAATGGGTGGTAAGATGGAAGCTTACCAAGAAATCCCTGGTGCCAAGCGTAATTAAACGTCATGGAAATATCCAGTGCAACGGCCAGGGTCTCACCATATTTTTCTATAGATTGCTCCTAAATATGAGAAACACAAGCGAGCAGGTTTTGAAATGATCTCTGATGATGGAAACCATCGATCATTCATTTAATTCTTGCTCAGTGTAAATATTTCATGAGTTCGATGTTGATATCTTTTTCCATGACCTTTCAGATTACAGATAGCAATACAATAGGTCTATACTGAAGTTTCATCCAGGCTAGATTAAACCTGAAAGAATTTTGGCTTGCTTACCTTCAAAGTTGCTTGGTGATAATTATTTTTGAAAAAGTTTCAATACCTTTCTCGAATAGGCTTGACTTACAGAAATAATGGCCCAAGTGGAAGGAAGCAATGTCATTTTCACAAGCTTTTATTCACTTTCAGTTTCACCTGTCCTAGTGTCTGTCTGTCTGTCTGTAATCAAATCTATCAAGTCATATATGGCACACTTCTAATTGTCCGAACACCGAACACCCCTTAAATGCATAGGTATTCATAATTATAATTTTCAAACCGGTCAAGGCAATGTTATTATTCTGATCATGACTTGTTTTATATTTTCGTAGTTTTCATGTTTCAAATATCAAATACGAGTTTTCCAAAAAACAACTGATGGTTTGAGTTCGTTATCGACTGGCGTGCACAAAGTTAGTTAGGGTAGGGGGGGGGGGCTGGGGAGTCAGTGAGTTCCAAGAATAATTAGAGAATCTGGTGATATTATAGATCCTTTGATTTGAATTGTGAATATTTTTATCTATTGTAATAATTATAAAGACATAGATAAAGACAAGAGAAATTAATTTTTTTCTTTTTAGTTCGAAAATATGAATAGGAAATTCATAGAATCTATTGTGGAATCATTTTTTTCTATCTGTCATATGTGACACACTTCTAATTGTCCGATTTATTTGAAATTTTGCTGGTGTACATAATTCTGGTGACAATGCATAAAAAAAATAGCGGCTCCAAAATGGCGGACGAGTTTTGTAATTATGATCCGATTCTATTCAAAATTGGAATATGGGGGTTTTTTGAGTCGGCAATCATGATTCTTCTGTTAAATTTGAAAATTTCAAGATGTGGCTCCAATATAGTGGACGAGTTTTGTGATTATGGTCCGATTCGATTCTAAATTGGTATGTGGTGGTTTTCGGGGTCGGAGATTATAATTCATTCGTGGAAATTGAAAAATTCAAGAGGCGAAACCAATATGGCAGACGTTTTTGTTATTATGATCCGATTCTATTCAAAATTAGTATCTGGGGGTTTTCTGCTTCGGAAATTATGAATATTCCATCTAAATTGGGAAATTCAAGATGGCGGCTTCAAAATGGCTGATGAGTTTTGTGATTATGATCCGATTCGATTCTAAATTGGTAGGTGAGGGTTTTCGGGGTCGTAGATTATGAATTTTACGTCAAAATTCATAAATTTAATATGGCACTTTCAAGATGGCGGATCAGTTTTGTAATTATGGTCCGATTCGATTCTAAATTGGTAGGTGTGGGGTTTCGGGGTCGGAGATTACCAGTTTTTCGTCAGAATTCATGAATTCAATATGGCGGTTCCAATATGGCAGACGAGTTTTGTGTTAATGAGGTCCGATTCTATTCCAAATTAATGTGAGGGTTTTTTTTTGGGTCGGAGCAAAATTCAAAAATCCACGATGACTGCTCTTGTAATTGTCGTAAAAGACCGAACACCCCTTAAATGCATAGGTATTCATAATTATAATTTTCAAACCGGTCAAGGCAATGTTATTATTCTGATCATGACTTGTTTTATATTTTCGTAGTTTTCATGTTTCAAATATCAAATACGAGTTTTCCAAAAAACAACTGATGGTTTGAGTTCGTTATCGACTGGCGTGCATAAAGTTAGTTAGGGTAGGGGGGGGGGGGGGGCTGGGGAGTCAGTGAGTTCTAAGAATAATTAGAGAATCTGGTGATATTATAGATCCTTTGATTTGAATTGTGAGTATTTTTATCTATTGTAATAATTATAAAGACATAGATAAAGACAAGAGAAATTAATTTTTTTCTTTTTAGTTCGAAAATATGAATAGGAAATTCATAGAATCTATTGTGGAATAATTTTTTTCTATCTGTTAGTAGAGTATTTCATTCAATTCTTAAGTAAATTCCTATTTCACCATTTATTTGTAACCTACTGAAATGAACTTTGTTTTTATACTTTTCTATTAAAAAGAATAAGGGTCAAAATCAACCTAGCAAGATGTGATTAAACCTCAAGTTACGACAATAACCATGCTTTCTCTGAAATCCATAGATCAATGCCTACCTACTAACCAAAAAGCACAAAATAAAATAATAGTAAAAAATTCTTTGTAAAGATAAGCTTTTATTCAAATGCGCTAAAACGTAAAAAATAATTTTTTTAGTTTTAATTTACAGATTCAAAAGCTTGCCGCTTTCGTATTCGAACCGAAAACTTCAGGCGGCAAGCTTTTCAATCTGTAACTCACAGATAAAAAAATCATTTTTTTTTCTTTTTAGAGCATTTGAATGAAAGCTTGTCTTTAAAAAGATTTTTTAAATTTTATGTTTCATATAGTACTTATAAGGATGCAAGTAGTAAATTTGTTGTCAAAAATATATTATTATCTTCGAGATCCCTGCGCAAGGCTGACTCACTAAACTAAAACGACATTATTTTGTTAAACTAGAGACCTGTGAAATAGATTTTTCCATTATAGTTATGACTTTTACATGAAAGGGAAGTTCCTACGCCAATGGTGGGTGCCTCTGTGTCTACAACGATGCACATGTGATTCACATCCATTATATTTCTTTCGGAATGCTATTGCTGACAAATGAATGTATGGTAAATTTGACACCGACAGAGAGATAAAATACCACAACGGCACTATTTAGAGAAAAGTTAGCATATTTCTTGGAAGCTATTAATTCCCAAATAGATCTGTTAAACGGAAGTGTTCATATTCACAACAATCGGGAACCATCTGCGAAAACTTCAAACTTTCAACGATACTAATGAACTGGAACGTATAGGATACCGTTTGAAAATAAAAGATAGTTGATTTTTTTCACAAGATAAAATGTGTAAAATAGAACGGATGTTATATTTTCGAAGACTTATAACAGTGTGGATCTGTTTTAATGATCGACATTGAAATATAATGTGGAATATGCAGATGAATAATTACATGAAATTTGAAAACAATTATTGACAAACCCAGAGATCTGATAACTCAAAATGAATGAGGCACAGCCAAGTTCAAAACTCGCAAGTGCAAAAATATGCTCTTTACGAAAGAGTATTATGCAAAGTTTTTCCTACAACAGTTATTATACAGGGTGATTCAAAAGTACTTTGACAAACTTCAGGAGGTGATTCCTCACAATATTCTAATATGAATTGTCCAAATAAATAAATGTCCGGAAACGCTTCGTTTCCAAGATACAGGATGTTGAAGTTTCATTTTTATTTTCGTTTTTTTCAAATAACTTTTGAAATACTGAACTTAATTAAACGAAACTTGGTAATAGGAGGATTTTGACGTGTCGAATTCGAACCTGATGTTCTTATTGCTCTTACTCGTAGGGGGCGCCACCTACACGTCTTTATCTTTTTTAAAGATTCATAACTTTTTTGGGCGTACTTCTAGCACATTTTTCAGTAAAAAAATCGATTCCTCTATCATATCTACGTAAATAAGCTACCCTTGTTACTAGTCGCTATAAGCAACCGTTTTCTAAATATTTGGACTTGAAAACTTCAAGTCGATTATTTGATAATCGATGCATGTTGAAGTTATTACGAATATTTTGCTTTTTTCACAAGAATGCTTTGGAAATAAATTTGACGTTTGTGAGTAGTTTTGGTAATTACATATTTTGTGACAGTTAGACGTTTTGTTGAAGTTTCCGTAAGTAGAAGACATTTGCTAGTCTCCACCGTCGTTTGGCAGAAACAGGTAGCTTTAAGAGGGCAGCTGATATTATTGGAAGACCACGAGCAGTCCGAACCCCAGAATTGGAAGAAGCTGTTTTGAACGCTCTCGAGGAGAATCCAGAAACAAGCACAAGAGTAATTGCTGAAGCTGTCAATTCTACTCAGTCCACAGTTTGGAGAATTATCCACGATCAACAGTTTTATCCATACCATATTCAAAGGGTACAAGCTCTTTTGCCACGAGACTTTCCCCAACGCATTACTATGTGTCAATGGTTTTTGAGAAAATTGGCTGGAAATCCTCAATTTTTAAGATATGTACTCTTCACGGACGAGGCAAACTTCTCCCGAAATGCTATCACAAACTTTCACAACAACCATGTTTGGGCTCTCGAAAATCCGCACGCAGTTAGTGAAAGGCATTATCAGTATCAATTTTCTGTAAATGTATGGGCGGCAATAATTGATAATTACTTGATAGGTCCTTTCTTTCTTCCGCTCCGACTGAATGGCGCAACTTACAGACACTTTTTAGAAAATGAATTGCCGGGACTACTTCAGAATGTACCATTAGAAATTCGTATCCGCATATGGTTTATGCATGATGGGGCTCCGGCCCATTTTAGCGTTGTAGCCAGGGAATTCCTTAACACAGTCTATCCAAATCGATGGATCGGTAGGGGTGTAGAAGAACCTAACCAGGCGTGGGCACCAAGGTCCCCAGATCTAAACCCGATAGATTTTTATTTTTGGGGACATTTGAAGTCGCTAGTTTATAAGACTCCAGTAGTGAACGAGGAAGATCTAAGAAACCGAATAGTAGACGCCTGTGAATCAATAAGAAACACACCAATAATTTTTGAGCGCGTACGAGATTCAATGACTAGACGACTGACTGCCTGTATCTTTGCTGAAGGTGGACACTTCCAACAATTTATTTGAATACCATTTAGTTTCGTTTATTTTAGTTTATTCTACATATTTAAAATTTCCTGAAATAAAATGTTGGCATTTCTTGCAAATTTTATTAAAACAAATAAACTATTTCGCGTAAGGAAGAAAACTACTTACTTAAACGTCAAATTCATTTCCAAAGCATTCTTGTGAAAAAAGCAAAATATTCGTAACATGCATCGATTATCAAATAATCGACTTGAAGTTTTCAAGTCCAAATATTTAGAAAACGGTTGCTTATAGCGACTAGTAACAAGGGTAGCTTATTTACGTAGATATGATAGAGGAATCGATTTTTTTACTGAAAAATGTGCTAGAAGTACGCCCAAAAAAGTTATGAATCTTTAAAAAAGATAAAGACGTGTAGGTGGCGCCCCCTACGAGTAAGAGCAATAAGAACATCAGGTTCGAATTCGACACCTCAAAAACCTCCTATTACCAAGTTTCGTTTAATTAAGTTCAGTATTTCAAAAGTTATTTGAAAAAAACGAAAATAAAAATGAAACTTCAACATCCTGTATCTTGGAAACGAAGCGTTTCCGGACATTTATTTATTTGGACAATTCATATTAGAATATTGTGAGGAATCACCTCCTGAAGTTTGTCAAAGTACTTTTGAATCACCCTGTATTGACAAATTTTAGTATTGAATAATTAATTGGCATGTTTTATGTTATGAGTTGTCGTCGTATTATCAGGGGTAATATAATAAGTGGTATGATTATTACCGATAATTTTTGGGAATATTAATAAATTACAATCCCAAAGCTGAAAATACAACGAGTCCGCGGGACAAATTGTATTTTCTTGCATCTTCAAGGTTTTTAATCATACCACGAATTATATTTAGGACGACAATAAGTATATCGATTTGAAATAAAGAAAAATCGTTTCACCTGGTAATTGATGCTTTACTTCTAGCCGTATTCAACGGAATACTCTTTTCCACGGCCTCATCTATGATACCAATGGACATTTGTCCCCAACGATCGCTCATATTGATAAATAAAGATAACTAGTCAAAACACATAAATTCGACGTTTATAATTTAAATCATTATTTTCACTTGACAGTTAGTAAAACAAAAACTAAGCATCAGGTTTATCACCGTGAAAATACAGCGACAAGCTATATTTTCACTGTAGTTTCGATTCTATTGGCTGAATTTCAAAATTTGAAATCCACTGATTGGTTATTAAGCAAGGAAATATATTGTCAGGGGTAATATAATGAGTGGTATGATTATTACCGATAATTTTTTAGAATATTAATGAATTTCAATCCCAAAGCTGAAAATACAACAAGTCCGCAGGACGAGTTGTATTTTGTTGCATTGGGATTGCCAATTAATTGATATTCCAAAAAATTATAGGTTTTTAATCATACCACGAATTATATTTAGGACAATATATATTAAGCTATATTTTCACTGTAGTTCCTATTCTATTTCAAAATTGGGAATCCAGTGATTGGTTGTTAAGCAAGGAAATACATTGTCAAAAAATGATAATAGTACAGTAGCAAAAGACAAAAATAATGTAAGCCACAAGAGAAGAATGAATCGTAGCACTTTGAAACTCGGCATATGACTTCTCGACATCATGCATTGTTCGGAAAAAAAAATAATGATATGAATTTTTGAATCTCGGAAATGGCTCTCACGATTAGGATCAGATTTTGTATAAAGATGAAGTTTTGCGTTTTAAGTTCTTCTATAAAGGCGTCTTTCTTCAAAAAACACGATTTCACTAATAATAATAATAATAATAATGTGAATTTTTGGATCTCAAAATCGGCTCTAACGATTTGGAGCAAATTTTGGATTTAGATAAGGATTTGCTTGTTGAGTCCATCTTTATAGTCGTTTTTTCTGAAATATCGCGATTTTATCATTTCGAGTCGATGTGCCGTCACGAGTAGACGTGTTTGCTATATGCTCCGTGATTTATACTTCGTTAGACTACCTTTATTCAGATTTTAATGTTTGAGATCGTTCAATTCATAACCTTATACAACTCATATTGTGCCTTTGGAACACGACGCTCATTATAAGAGATAAGTTGTACGGGTTCCAGAATCAAAGACAAAATGGACAAGGATCTAAAGATACAGATGAAACAGGGGTGTACTGACATTTTCAATGAAGATTTTATGAATAAAGTTTGTGGGAACTTCGCTAAGCAGTATGATAGTAAACTATCCAAAAAAATAGATAAACTCACAGACTTCGTTGAAGCAATCTCCGCTGCTGTTAATATACATAAGAAAGCTATCGAAAGTTTGGATATGAGGTGCCGACTTATCGAACAAAGTGCTAAAAATAATTCGCTGCGGTTTTACGGCTTGGATGAACCCGATTCCGAAAACGTCATGAATACAGTGTTATCATTCATCAACAACACACTGAGGGTGGAATGCACTCCACATGAAATTGATTTGGCCTTTAGAATTGGGAAAAAAGTGGAAGAATCTACCAAAATTTTTGCAATCCTTATTGGGTTCGTAAGTAACTGGAAACGTTCTATGGTATTTCCGTCTAGAAAATCATTGAAAAACACCATACATACCATACATGATGACCTCACAAAAGAAAACTATGAACTTTTATTGGCCGCCAAGAAAAAATATGGTGATAGCAATGCGTGGTCTGCTGGCGGTAAAATCAGAATACTGCGAAATAATAAAAAAACTGTCATTGAAAGTCCTTCGGATCTTTAAATTCACTTCCTTATCGTGTATGTACTGTACGTTATCATAGTGTAAGAAACGAAACATTTACCTTCAATCATGAACATTGTTTGTTCTCTATGCCACTATTTACTTGGAATTTCTCTTGCACTTTTTTTTCGCATTTGTACACTTGGATTCCCACTTCAAGCACGTTTTCATTATTTAGGTTTTTTAATTTTTAGGAAGCGTATTGCTATTTCATTTATTATTCTGGTGTTTTTTTTTTCTTTATTTGCATATTGTACTGTCGAAGTTCAAATCATTTTTTTTTTCATAAATTTCATTAATGTGAAGTGTGAGATATTTTCAATAAAAATAGCTTATTTGATTCAGGAATATGCATTCATTTCTTATTATTCAAATAGTTAAATTGCGTTACTATATAGTACTTGTATTTTATCCTAATTTCGTCTGTATTCCATCACCTATATATCTATATATTTGCTCATCATTTACATAACTATGACATTTTAATTTGACGGAATATACTGCTCACATCTGATGACGAAAAACTTTTCCTTCGGTCATTTTAATGTTCGCTCATTATCTACTGGTTTTGATTTGCTCTGTGAATTTTTGAATAGCGAATCATATGACGTTGTGGGTTTTTCAAAAACGTTTTTGAGACCAAGCATCCCTGATAGCTTGTTCAAAATACCTGGTTACAAACTTGTCAGAAAATAGGGGATAGGAGAAGAAGTAGCATTTTATATAAAATCAACGCTAAAATATAAAATATTAGATCTTGAATCTGATGGTTCCATAGAGCAGTTGTGGATTTCTTTGAAGATTGACGGTAAGAGGCTGTGTCTTGGTACCCTATAGAATCCTCCACACTTCAACACATTGCAATGTCTTCAAAGTCTGGAGGACAACACTGGTGACACCTCGAACTTTATAGATTTTATCTCAAACTATGGTATGCAACAGGTAGTAATGAACCTAACCGTTTAAACGGTAGTTCACAGACCTTATATAATTGATATCATAGTTACTTCTTGCGCTGATCTGATCTCAAATGTTGACGTGATTAACATGGAAAATATTTCTGACCATCATCTCGTTCGTATGCTGTCAACTGAAGTTGAAAAATGTTAGACAGAATTATTTCATACGTATAGGGACTACTCGACTTACGATTTTAACTTATTTCTTGAAGATTTAACCAATATCAATTTTGATCGGATTTATGAACTTCATAACGTAGACGAGATGGTTTCATTCTGGAATGATAATCTTACCCGTTTATTTGATTTTCATGCTCCAGAAAAAACAGTTAGGATCACTGAAAAAAGGGCGCCTTGGTTGACAGATAATTTGAAAGTTATGATGAGACTCAAAGATCAAGCTCTTTCAAAATATAAAATAACTAAAACTGAGGCCACATGGAATGACTATAAAAATCTCAGGAATACAGTAAATATGGCTATTAAATCGGAAAAACGCGTATACTTGAATTCACAGTTAAAAAAATTCCATCATGCTTTTGGAGAACCCTAAAATATTTAAATGTAACGGATGGAAATGATAACGATGCTTGTGATATAGAACCCGAAATTTTGAATAATTATTTTGTGAACATTATTTTCCTGAGGGAATCGCTGATCATAAATTGAATTCCTATGTAAGTAAAAAATTACCAGGGTTGAATGCTGAATTCTCCTTCGGAGCTGTAACTGAGGACGAAATTGAGAAAATTATCAGAAAAATGAAATCTAATGCCATGGAATGTGATGATATTAATCTCAAAATGATTACTATAGTCACTACACAACTATCTCCTTACCTCAACGTTTATTATCAACACATGTCTAGAAACTGGAAATTTTCCCTTGTCCTGGAGGTATGCAAATGTTATTTCGTTTCCTAAAATTACGAATCCTATCTCTGTGGCACACTTTGGGGCCATCAGCCTACCACCCACCTTATCTAAGATACTAAAAAAAATTGTAGCATCACAAATCAAAGAATTTTTAAATAAACATAACATCCAATCCCCCGTTCAGTCTGGATTCCGGGAAAACCATAGATAGCACTACCACTTCGCTAACGAAAGTAGTCGATGACATTTTCATAGCTACAGATAGAAAAAAATGTACAGTTCTCATTCTACTCGACTACAGTGAAGCTTTTGATACTATTGATTATACCATTACTTTGCCGAAACTGAAATATTATTATGGGTTTGATGAAATAACCAAAATTATTTGAGTGATCGGAGTCAGAGGGTAGTGGTAAATAATGAATACTCGGTTGAATAGAGGAGTACCACAAGGTAGCGCGCTGGGACCCCTTCTTTTCTCTTCATATAAGGCTGTTTTTTTTTTCATATCTGGAACACTGCAATATACATCAGTACGCTGATGATACCCAATTATACCACTTATAAGGTGGTCGGTGGTCTGGCGGTCTAAGGCGCAGGCCGTTCAGAACTTCTGTATAGCGGTAGTCGGTTCGAGCCCGATGTAGGTACGAGGGATTTTTTCTCAAGTACCCAATATCGGAATCGATAGACGACCACAGTCCTTGTTGAAAGCAAGTGTATTGTGTGTTGTATAGATGCAAATCTCGGCTAGTGCTAGATTGGAGTGCACGCCGGCCACCCGAGGTGGTGCTGTAGGTTTTCCGGGTTTTCCTGCAGCTGAAAAGTGAATACGCCACCAAAAATCAGTAAGTCGCCCGGAGCGCCACGACAAATAATAATAATAGCCGTTCTCTACCCGCACAGGCCATGCCTTTGGGTACACTCTACGAGTGTTTAGGAGGGAGTATTATTATTATTATTATTATTATTATTATTATTATTATATTTATTATTATTATTATTATTATTATTATTATTATTATTATCATTATTATTCAACTATACTGATCTGGAAGAGTCCATTGTACAAATCAATTCGGATATCCGTGAATTTGAACAAATATCATCTGAACATATGTTGCGTTTCAACGGAGCTAAAACTGAACTTTTGGTATTCGGTAATCAGCGTGAAAAGGTTTTTACACATCCACATTTTGTTATAAAAGTAGGAGATAACATTCTCACACCCAGAAACTCTTTCAAAAACTTAGGTCTGTTTATTGAATCTAATTCAAGGTTCGGCACCCATGTTGGAAACCTTCTGCAGAAATCATACTTCAAGCTGAAATCTTTATAACTCAATCGCAATATTGTCAGTCAAGCCGTGATACTACCAGCTATATGATTCCCTTGTATTGGGCCAACTATCATACTGCAACATTATATATTGGCCCGCTCTTCTAAGCAAAGACAAGAGAAGGTTACAGAATATTCAGAACTCTTGTTTAAGATTCATTTTCAACCTGAGAAAGTATGATCACATCACGAGTGCCATTAATGAATTGAAGTGGCTGTTGCTTGAGGTACCGTGTTAGCATGTTGTGACTCATTCACAACACCGATGTCTCGTCTATACCGTACGAGTGTCGAAGATGGTAGTACGACACTCGTAGGGCCGCGTAATGTAATGTGGATATAGGCTGAGACCGCATATGCTTGACATGCTGACAGCGAGTGCATAAGGGTCTCAGGCGACCCACGACACGCTCTGCATCTAGTGTCACGAGGCTACGGTAGACCAGGGTGTTGACGACACCATCCTGGCAAGCCATTATTTATTATTATTATTATTATTATTTTACTTATTATAATAATAATAGTGATGATGTGAATTTGTATAGAGATGAAGTTTTGCGTTTTAAGTTCATCTATATAGGCGTCTTTCTTGCTTGGAAGAACACGATTTCACTAATATAATAATAATATTGTGAATTTTTGATCTCGATAACGGCTTCAACGATTTGAATCATATTTTGTATTTAGATAAGGTTTTTCTTTTTAAGTTCATGCACATCTTCACTGAAAAAAAAAACGTGATTTCACTAAAAATAATAAAAATGTTGGTGTGACTTTTTAAATTCCATTTTCACCTACTTCCAAACATCCGATTCATCTAAAATTTGACACACATATCAAAGACAGACGACATTACAAGAATTTCACAATGTTAATAAAATAATAATGAGAATCAGTCCTCCGAATAATTCAACATTAGGCATACATCTCCAGAACCAACGACAATACAAGAATTGTATAATATTAATGTAATTATAATAATAATAATATAATGAAATGCAAGCAAATAACCCTGATGTAGTCCTCCTCGACCATCATAGTAGGATGATTTTCGTCAGAGTTTTCGGCTCATCGTGAAACGAACATCGTTCGAAAAAAAGATTGAAATAAATCTGAAATGTATAGCATGTCTCTGTAATGACGCGATCAAAGTATTTGAAATCAATTCCAAAACTTCATTAATATAACTCTAAGAACCAGAAAATAATACTAAAATGAAAAAAAAAATTTACCATGTTTTTATAACGGACTAAAGAGTATAAAATAATTTCTTTATGATATATGATATATGATATATGATATAAACCCAAATATTTCTCGTTTCTGAACTGAAGATGGCGCTGGTGAGCTATGTATTTCATAACGCACACAAGCATAGTTACAGGGATCTGATATAAGAAAACCACAGAAACAGTTTTCTGCTTGAAATTATTTGAATATTTGCCTCATCCATCTTCCTGGAAATACATTGTTGCCCAGTCTCATAATTATTCGAAGTACTCCGAAATAGCTCAGGATTATTATTATCTGAACATAATAGGTGGTTTAATGCAATATGTTGGTATATCGCGGGAGAAAATCTATAGCCGAATTACTAACAATGATAATTATTAAACTACTTGTTCGTGGTAGAGATGATTTTATGTTTTTTCCCTTTTAACCAGGTATAGCTACTACAATAAGGAATTATTCATCTAATGTATTAAGGAATATATATTTTAAATAAAGGGGTTTCCCTCGAAGTCTCAACCAAACAAAAAACCGGAGACACTACAAATTCAACTAAATTCATAGGCAAGACTGAGCAGAGGCCACTGAATTTGAATAACGAGGTTTCCGAGGTGTTCGTCCAACAAAAAACTGAAGACACTGCAAATTCAACCATATTCATAGACAGGACTCAGCAGAGGCCACTGAATTCGAAAAACAAGATCGGTGAGGTTTACACCCAAAAGTATGGAAGAATTGCAAATTCCACCAAAGTCACAGACAGGACTCAACCGAAGCCACTGATCTCGATAAACACGATATCCACAAGGTATTCACCAAACGAAATACTAGAGGCCCTGTAACTTTCTCGAAATTCACTGACGCGACTCCATTAAGGTCGCTGATAACTAACACTAAGGTCCTCGAGTTATCCATTCGTGGAAATCCGGCGGCACTTCAAATTTGACAAATGCTGTTCACCATTGAACAAGGCTATACGAAAAGCTGGAAAAAAGAGGGTATAAAGGACATTGTGAGTGACTTGGGGTGTACATCGACTTGAAAATTGTTAACAGCATGGGAGGTCAAGTGTTACATCGTTGAAAAGATAATTTAATTCAAAAATGTGATAGAATGTATTAAAAAAATCGAAAAAGATGGTTGAAACAAGCTTCGAATTCTCGTTTCAACGATGTGACACTTGACCCCCCATGCTATCTGAAATTAGTTGATGTCACTCCCCCCCCGCTCCATCCATCGAGCAATTCATTTTATCTCAAAAAGTAGTATTGGTTATATCATTCATTTTTCCGTATACCGACTGTGCCATTTCAAACTTCAAGATACACGACTTTGGTATGAAGTTTTCGTGCAAATTTCGAACAGGTGAAAAATTATGCTCATCTGTAATCTGATACATAGTTATTTATAATATGAAATGTTGAGTGCCTTGTCCTGACGACACAGAAATATGTTTCAACTAGTAACTAGTGAGGTATTCCACAATGTATTCCTCAATTTGATAATGAAGGGTACAAGAAATCTTATTTTGCCTGGAATATGAAAGTGGTTGAGGCGAAATAACGGAAGGAAATATTTTTGAACTTTATGAAGTAACTGTAGGCTCCAAGGAAGTTAAGAGTTACCTAGTATTAGTTTGCTAATTTTTCCAGAAACTGGTTAGCCTCATCGTTCTGTACCATCCGAAAATCTATAAGATCTATAACAGAATTTCGCATCTGATTGAATCCAGAAACCCAGTTGGCTTTTGACACGATAAACAAAAATCATGCAGCCATTGTTGCGGGTGCCGCCTTTGCTGTAGCGGTAATAAATGTCAAAGGTGGTAAGTATCGCAGGTTCCTTCGGAAGATTATGACGCGAAAATGTAAATAACTATTTTTTGTGCATGAAATATTTCGTGGACGTTTTCTTTGGCGGACGATTGGACAAGATCTTTATGCGAGCTCCAGCTCACCCCTATTCGAGTTTGGAAGTTTTATAATAGGTGTGTGGACATTTTTGTAAATTGTTATATTGCTGTATACATGTGGAAAACATTCAAAGAATATTATGGAACGTTCTATAATTTTCGTGGAATATTTTGCAATACCATGTCATGCATATTCCGAAAAACATTCAGAGAAAATTTTTAATGTCATTTTCCGACGACCTACTTGGAATACGTATTATTTCGCATTGTAAACTAGTACACAAAATTAGGTATTAATTATAATTATTGTTCCTGAACGTGCAAAATAGACCAATGTACAGTGAAACCAACCTGAGACGTGAAAACGTGATGCTTACTCGTAGCACAACGGATTATAGTCCGTATAATATATCCAGTGATAAGGCAACATGAACGTACGCGCAATTTAAACTGTCAAGCTAGATGGGTCTCACTTTACTTAAATATTGATGAATGTTTAATAAACTTCGTTTTCTTTGTGTAATACCTACATCTTTCTAATATGCTTCTTCAATCAGTTCATTTCGTATTATACCTAGAGAAGTAGTATAATCCCAAATCTAGTTTTCCTTGTTAAAATGATTGAAGAAATTATGTACACTAAATCCCAAAAATCGTAAGTAATACCTCTAATACCCAAGTAATTCCCGAGTAATACTCCCCAAGTAATGCCACTAATGCCCGTCAAAAAAGTAATTAAAATATAAAATCATGTCTTAATGTTAGATTTGTTGTCAAGTACAATTCTGAAGACCTTTTTTTGTTCTTTTTTTTTTCATTGCACATTTCTAATTTCCCCCACTGCTCTCTACTTTTTCGAATAATTCATCTTATTTTCAATTTCCATGGTTTGAAGACTAATTGTGCAGTAATTGTTCTCTCACTTTCGAATAATTTCTGTAATACCCATGTCATGCTCGAGTAATCCCTCTCTTTCCTGTCTAATGCCCAATAATTCCTAACTAATTCCTCTAATGCCCAAGTCATCTACACCAAAATTCCTCAGCGGTTTCGCCCTCGTTAAATTCTAACATATTTTGTTTTCCAAGTGGGTTGACGAAAAAGTATAGTGTACATTCATACTAGCCTACGGCTCGTGGTTCATCATTCTGTCACACTTGTTTGAACTAGCCTATTTTCCGTACTAGTTATACATTATACTATGTATTATAACATTCTAAAAATATTTTGCTGAACATTTCAAAGGAGATTTGAAGTTATCAAAATTCTGAATTTCCAAATGGCGTACAGGGGAGAACAAAAATAGGAATTTTGATCAAGAGCAATCTACCCTTATTTTTGATATGATCGAAGAAGTTTATTCAGAAAAGTTGATAAGATTCAAAAACAATATTGAAATTTGGAATCACAGCCACCTACACAACAAAAAAATGTTTTCCTTATTATTCATGATTCTATCCTTATAAAGAGTACTAGTATCTCATATGCACCTTAGGAACATCTCTCATATTTCTACAACAACATTTCAACTACTCAAAATCCTATTTTATGTTCTGCTCTGTACACCATTCAGAAATTCTGAATTTTGATAACTCAAATAAAAGTTTCTTTTTTTAAGTGGAGGAACAATATAACACATTAACTCATCACAAATATTAAATCCCAAAGCAATTAAACTCACAGCCACAAAATTATTTTTTATTTCTTTAAAAAAATTCATGGTGAAAACTCGGGCACAAATGCTCGTTTTATCCCACAGATTTGTAGGTATAAGTCGGTACACCAGGGTTTTTACTTCAAACAAATACAAAAATTGATCCAAATCATTTATTTCATCCACAGTTTTATAATGAATGATTGTAATCAATTTGTTCAAAAGTTCATGGAGAAACTAACTATATTAATTAACGCTTCGCTTTCATTCAAATATGGAAATTTTGTCTTAGTGAGTTGTTTTCCCAAGTTGAGCTTGAGGCAAAGTTGTAAACTTAGCAAATTCTGTTTTCGGTAAACAATAAACAGCAAGAGTTGGAAGTTGTTGTCTTTAGCAGAACACTCTGGAGTTAATTAAGATGCCAGATATCTGCAAGCGAATTGCTGAAGGAACTAGGAAAATTATGAAGTTATGTAGTTACTTCTCAGTATTTCTCAGATTGATGAGAAAGTAATTCACAGCATCTTGAATAAACCTGAGAATGTCGTTATTTGGAGCAAAATACAAATTCAGGTGAATAATTGTCATTTTCACACCCCTCCATTCATTTACCTCTGAACTGGAACAAAGAAGTTTGAATTCTATCGATTCTTTGTTAAACAGAACGATTGTGAAAATAGAGATTTTTCGAAATTGGTGAATCACAACGCGGATAGGTAATTATATCGATTGAAGAAAGAAATCTCGAAATTTTTATTGAGGTTGCTTGAAAAAACATCTCATTGGATTGTAGTTGTCTATCCAAAATGACGATATCTTTATTTCCTTTATGTTGGGCATTTCAAAATATGCGCGGGCTGAGACAGCGTCTATAAAATTCCGAGCCAAATCAATAAGTAGATCTGTCAACGAGTAAATTATATGTTATATTGAAAACTGTCCTCCAAACCTGTGCAGCTCTCATAAGCCCAATTTTGACATCCTACTCATTGTACTAAACCATTAGTTTTGACCACAGTAGATGCATCATCCTCTGGTGTCTCTTTTCAGCTTCTTCATTATCACTCCCGAATCGTTATTCGTTTTTTGGCACTGGACACATTTTCCTTCAATTTCTCCAAATTTCATTTCACTGACTTTATTTTTCCTGCCTTATTTTTCTAATCCAGTACGATTCGGTTTTGAGGGGTGGATCGATTGTAGCACCACCATACTTGGTATGCTAGTAGTTAGAACCATGATAAACACGAAAAAAGTTTACCAAAATTCCAGGGGTGGAACATACTTTTTTATCGTTTAAACAGTAAAAAACGAGAATCATATTTTGTTGGTTTTACGCGTTTGGTATGATGTTTAATCCAAGTCAGGAAAATCGTCCGCCACAGCTTTGACACACTTCCATATTACTCGGTGGTACACGTTCTAACAGTTCGTTATTCATTCTCCAAGTAATACGAGAAGCGGTGAAATAAATAGAACGGATCCAGAGAAACATAATTTTGCAGCGAGAGTTTGAACCCTCTTATTACTACTTGTTCTGCACTGTTAACTTTTGGTGTAGTAATGAATATACTGGAGTTTCATCCCAACACCAAACCGCAATTTTTAAGATTTCCACACGTGTAAAAATCACCAAGTGATCATCTCCAAAAGGAAAGATTCTACATACAGAGTTGTCCCTATTTATATTCATCAGATATACAGTTCCAAAAAGTTTGCACCATATGCAATATATAAATATAAAATTTGATTCTTCATTAAAGTTGGTGCTTCGCGAAAAACTTGTATTTGAGTTATCCAAATTATGAATTTCCAAATGGTGTACAGGGGAGAACAAAAAATAAGAATATTGATCAAGAGTAATCTACCTTTGTTTTTGATATTATCGAAGAAGTTTATTTGAAAAAGTTGTTTGGAATCGAAAACAATATTGAATTTTAGAATCACAGCTACCTACGCAACAATATTTTTTTTCCGATTTTTTTATAGTTCTAGCATCATAAAGAGTACTAGTATCTCATATGCTCCTCATTCATTTCCACAATTTATCAGTTTGTAACGAAGCATACATTTTTCTACTTGAAGTAGTTGATCAAAACGTAATTATTTAGAATTTGGTTCCTAACTCTCTATTGAAAATGCTTCGTTGGACGACCCTTCAATCTTCTAGGTTACTTGCGTTGCTATTTCCGCTAAATAATCGAGCTTGTATCTCTGTGTGGCTTCACCATTTTATTTTCTATTGCTCCTGTTATTAATTTTGGATGAGAATGTAAACGAGAAACTAGTCTGAGACCATACGGATTGACAGGATACCCCTTTCGGTTCATTCACGAATTAAGTAATTCCTTGCTGTGCAACACCAGCCCGCTGATTCCTTACCATGTAAAGCCGCCCCTTTTCAATTCTTTGCTGTACCACATCGGTTTCACTGATTCCCTACTTCATCGAGAACTGCCGTCCCTTTGTTTTTCCGAGCCTACTGAGTTTTTGTGGCGTGTTAAAAATTTTAACTTTTCAATAGGTTTCCAGCTCCGTTTTTTTTTGAAGTCATGTTTTCGGACCCTTAAAATGTCAGAGCAGACTTTTTGTATTTTTTATATTACTTGGCTTCTCGAACCATCGCATTCCGGTGGTTTATCTGCCGTTTTACTACCAAGGCCATCATTTTTCTATAAATACGAAAACCCTTCTAGAGAAGGGGCCTTTTTGATTTTGATTGTCTGTTTGTTCAAGTCGAGTGATCCGTTTCGCATTTTTGACATTTCAAAGTAAGTGTTCCGCTTCATATTGCTAAATTTCCGTATACATCCAGAGAACTGTGTGAAAACCGTAAGCATTCCAAATATTATTTTTCACTATTAGTATGGCCGTTTAGAAGAATTTATTAGGTGATTCAATCAGATACGTTACATTAATCAGTATTTTTTTTATCATTCTGGGTATCAGTGACTAATTTAAAGACTCGGGTAATTTACCAGAATCGATCCCTCCAACTGCCGATTTAATTCAATACTCGCCATCTCTTCTCCAAGGTGTTGATAAAAGTAGCCGCCGGCAAGAAGAGGTGTTGACGGAGTTTTATATTGCTTCAGGGTCCCTAAGGTGTGGATAAAGTAGCCATCGGCTGGACCCGACCGCGATTCGTTTCTAGAAACAGTGGAGAAATCATTCTTTTCGCAAAATTGTCGAGAGCAAGGCTGTGCTCAACCGGGAGATTTTCCAACGGCTTTCAGAGTTGCTGTGCGTTACTAGGATCCCTAAGGAACAGAGCAATCTGTCACTGGCAGGATTCGGTTTCGCTTGAAGGTTCATACAGCCTGCTATAGTGTTCGCAAGGCGTAGTATAAAGTTGCCGCTGGCCGAATACACGCGAAAACGTTGAAATTGGGAATCTCCAGTCGCCTTGGATAACTGGCCGTGAGCCGTGAAGAAACCGTTTGTCTAAGTAAATATACTGAGTATTTGCTAAATCATCGTATCAGAGCACCCTGTCATGAGTCACCGATAGTCCTTAAACCCCTTATATATACCGTGTGTTACGAGATTGAATAACTCGCTCCGAGAACGAACCGGTCTGATTGTTTTACCTGTCGAATGTCTTATTTGCTGAAAGTACTCACACTACCGGGAACCCGCTTACCGTACCGGACTTGTTTCTCCGTCTGATATACTAGTTGTAAGATATATTCGATAACCAAAGGAAGTGACATTCCGTTAATTACTTTGAAACTCGAGTCTATCTAGAATTTAACTGCAATAAAGTCCCGAATTGTCACCTCAAGTCTTCTTTGATTTTCATATACACTACTATTCAACAGTTGACAGTTGTCTAAAGCAGCCGGTATCTCACGAACCTCAAGGGTTACACTTAAAGCCTGTAACCCCTTGACTACTGCCATTTGTGTCACCCGAATTGACCCCTGGGATACCGTATCTCCATCTGAGTCTGCCCTGGGCCTCCCACCGAACTGAGTTGTAGGGAGAGTGGAGCATACCACTTAAAATAACTGGCGCCCGAGCCGTTTATTGAGTTTGTGGTCTGTCCTCGTTAGAGAGAACAGCAGACACTCAGTAACCGACGCGCCATAGTAACGACCGCCTTTATCCAGTGAGAGGAATAAAGAGCGTTACAAGTTGTACTAGAATATCAACGATTGTTGAAAATTGTTTGATATCACTCAGTATGTATGTCCATAATAAATATCGGTATGATTTTATGGAAGGAAATAATTGAATAAATCTAATCATTATTGAAGAATGATTGAGTAATACAATTCTGGTACTTTACAATCACTTTAATCATAAAATATTGTATAGTTTAATTTTTTATGATTAAAGTGATCGTAAAGTTGCAGAATTGTATTATTCAATAGTTTACCAATAATAATTGATTTAATCAAGTGCAGATAGATACTAGTACTCTTTATGAGTCTAGAACTATAAAAAAATTGGAAAAAAATTTGTTGCGTAGGTGGCTGTGATTCCAAATCTCAATATTGTTTTCCATTCTTAACAACTTTCCTAACTAAACTTCTTCGATGATATAAAAAATAAGGGAAGATTACTCTTGATCAAAATTCTTATTTTCTGTTCTCTCCCGGAGACAGGACCTGACTGGAATACCCTTTTGGGAAAATAATAATAATCATAATGAGTTTATACTATTACCTACGGCCACTGCAGAAAATAGGAAAAAACACATAACTCACAGCCTCAGTAAATAGCTCCTTACGCACGGTAAACAAATCGCACAGTTTTCGTAAACAAAACTCACAGTTTGATATCTCGGAAACGACTCAATCGATTTGGGAGAAATTTTGTATGTAGATAGGGTTTTCTTTTTTTAGTTTATCTATAAAGGAAAAACACGATTTTACTGATAATATTAATAATAATAATTTTTGGATCTCGAAAACGGCTTCAACGATTTGGATCCAATTTTTTATTTAGATGAGGTATATGCTACTTAAATTCATCTATATAGCCGTCTTTTCTGAAAATAGGTAATTCTACTAATAATAATAATATGAATTTTTGGATCTCCGCGCGGAAACGACACACTGTATATGGCCGTAGGTAAAGGATAGTACGTAATGCGTGTTGTAAAGCAACTATGCACTAATGGAATTTAATCACCGCTACGCGGCTTCGTGCGTAATTTTTGCGTTCGTGCGTAATATGCCTTTTACAACACTTGTTACGTAAAATACTATTTTCGTACACCTCGTTTCGTAAACATCAAACATTTTCCTAAAGTATCAAAGTTATTTAATTATTAAATTAAATAACCCATTTTCGACTTTTTGTTTAGTACACCGACCACTTGGACGCGAGGAAATTGAACAAATACATTTTGTGAGAAGTAATCCTTCAGTCTGTTCTAACCCGAACAAACTAACCTTACGTGGACACTTGGGCGCGAGAAAATTAATCAAACAACTTCACTCAATGCAAATTGAAATTTATTATTCAAAATTATCTTTTTCAGGTGTACAGTATCGAAAAGTTTTCATCTGGGGTATGGTGGTTTTATGAGAGCGTAAAGAAAACCTTTCTATATGTTGAGCATTACAATTTCTTCTATACTCGCTCGACTGAATCGACGTGAGTTGTTAATTCGTCGGGCGAGGTAACAGGAGAGGCGCGCAGTAGTTCGTCTCTCTTATTTATGTGGTATTATCATATCATTGCGTTCCTTGTTGCTCGGGTAGATTTCTGTCTATACCCCAGCTGAAAAGTTTCCGATACAACTGGGCTATCATTGGGACGCAAATGGGCTATGAAATTTCAATTGCGGACGCAAACGGGCAAATTTTCTGACAAAGCCGAAAGATCATTAATTGATTCAGTGTAACAAACAAGAATGTTTCAGGTAACTTTTTAAGGTGTACGAAACGCGAGTGAACGAAACAAGATTCTACCTTCTATAACGAATCCGTTTTTAATAGGTCAGTTTATCACACCCTTGACAGCTTATTTTTTTCAGCTAGATAGGCAAATTCAAAGTCTGATACTTTACAGACAAAATAAAAAAAATCCAGTCTTGCAAACGTAGTAACTTATCGAAACAAACCGAATCATCTGCCCTTCTACACAACGTGTGAATATATATTTTTTCAGTTTCAGAGAGTACCTATACTGATCGAAAATCGAAGAGTACAAAATAGTAATTTACGTAACAAGTCCGGAAAAAACTGTTGTCGGACGTGTTGCGTACAAATTTTTTTCGGTAACCGTGTAGAATAACAAATCTAGACACATTTATTTTTTATATTCCTTTGTAGAAGAAAATTCCGAACATTTTAATTCTTATTGAATATCGAAATGCGAACAGAAGATAGATACTAAAGAAACATCCTAATTCTTATTTATATAAAAATTTATATTGAAATTCGGACATTTCCGGACTAGTCCGGAAAGTACGTACTTCCCGGACTAGTCCGGGAAGTGATACTTTCTCAAAGAAAAATCGTACGGGAAGTACGTACTTCCCGGACGGTTGCCGAATAAATATATAACTTGGTTGGAATAATGAACACCCGATCTACTTACAGCTTGGCATATCTAAGCGGTTGCATAGCTCAGTAAACATTCTAACTGAATGTACAATTTATTCTACCCTCTTTATCATCCCAATTCATCATTCTAAATAGCGCATCTCATACGTTTATCGACATTCCTTACTAGAGCTGTATATTGGATTTGATATTTATTTATATATAGCAAACGACAAACCCGATAATAAATAAATGTCAACTCCGATGCGGATCGAATGTTCGTCATCGTACCCGAACCCAAACTCATTTTATTTATCAATCGTGATATTGAAACAGCAAGATGCCTGACATCTTCCAGGCATTTAAAAAACTAAAAAGTTTGAATGCCTTTCCTGTGAAACCAATGAACTTCGCATAAGTTCTGATTGCAGGATTCTTTTCAAGTTATTTTCAGGCGTTCAAGATTTCGATTTTAAAACGCACCGATGAAAAACGTTGTTTCACTACTGAATAGCAGATGGCGAAAGTGACAAAGAGTCGAGTTGTTTGAAACACAGTCTACCAGAGGTCTGCGATTTTCACCATCGCTCATTATTTTTAGAACGATTGAACAGAAAGAAAGAGGGTTTTGTTTCTATTAAAGATCGTTAGGAAATATATTGGAGTTCGAAATTGTCGAAACCAGCTTCGTGAATTAAGGGTTATGGTCCGTATAGCGCCGAAAATTTTAGATTGCTAACTAGCGGTTAAGTTTTCAGGCAACCGGCTCCACATACAGGGTGTTTCCGAAATTGAAACAATAAATGAAATGGGAAGTAGAAAATGACAAAACAAAACGAAATAAAAGAATACTTTTTTTGTCGAAAAATAAATTATTTTGGGAGTTATTGAATTTTAGAGTTTTCAAGACTTTTTTTGTAATCACTGATAAGAGGTCTACAGCCTGCGCAAACCGCGCTCAAACACTGCCAGCAGACAGACATGCTGTGGCCTGGAGAATCAAACCAGAAAATTCTTATCATTTATTGATAAATCATGTTCCATATGTAACAACCCATTTTCATGAATGCTCCAATTTTGGAAATATCCTGTATACGGACCCCTTGTCACTTGTCTTTAGTCAACAATTTGAGTATTTTATAATGAATTTGTTAAAAATATTCTTCTTTCGTCAAAAAAAAACAATCAACTCTAATGACTTCAAATCCGAAGACATTTTTAAAGATAAATTTTAAAGTTTCAATCCAAAGTTTAATTCACATATGACAAGCGGTTCCCAAACTACCGAAGCAAAAGCACGGTTGTTCTGGTGACAGATAATACACTGAAGTTACGAAATAGATATACCAGGACCATACCCTAATTGTATCGAAATATCGGGAAGAATAACGATTGTATAAATGGTATGCTTTTGGGTAAGTAACAACTATGTTTTGAGAAGTTGGCTATTTTGACGGTTGGCTATTTTGACGGTTGGCTATTTTGACGGTTGGCTATTTTGAGGGATGGCTGTTGTGTTGATTATTTCTCAACATAACCTCAGAATCAAAGAGAAAAATGCTTAACTAATACCGATTTTTTAAAAATATGTTGGAATAGAAAAATATCGATGAAAAAGCTTTTTCAGAATAAACTTTTTAGTTATCTTGCCAATTTTTTATTTTATATTGCAAATGGTTGGAATTGATAAAAATATTGATTTTCATGTGATATGTCTTTACATTCAATGGGAGAGGCCTGGCAATGTTTGCGCCTGGCTTCATTATTAAGAAAGAAGTTAGTTCCTTCAGTAGTACATCCAGTAGCATACAACTTAAAAATAATATCAGCAAAAACTATCCAGAAAAGCAAATGAATACAAAAGGTCCCATTTAAGAGAGATAGAGAGATCTAATGCCTCTTTCCATTGTATCTCGGTACAACACTTTCCATGCAACAAAAGATCTTAAACTTTTAGGGTACTTCCAGAGAGTTATGCGGACTGCATAATAAATTAAATAATCAATAGCATATATTTCCCAAAGAACAAAATAACATACATCTCTAAATGAGTAAGATTTCAACTTTATCAAAGTGTTAAATTCTTATTTCATTTCGAGAAAATTACCACCAACTAAAGGAGCAGCTGGAAAACACTGATACAGGGATATATTTTCAAATTCAAACTTAGGTTGGTAATCAATTAACAGCTACGGTTGCTACGGATTATAGATGCACACATCATGTTGAAGTTTTCTGTATTGATAATAGTCCGGTGTATAGTATTCATAACTCGATTAGATTCTTATCAATCTAGATGAGAATCTTAACTGGAAAGAACATTGTAGAAAATTAGCATCTTCTCTGAAATTTCTTTTCATCAATCTGCGAGATTTATTAGAAATGAATCAACTATTAAATTTGTATTATGCACAAGTAGATTCAAGACTGCGGTACGGTATCTGTTTTTGGGGAAATGCTACTGATGTATCAAATGTTTTTATTGCTCAAAAAGGCATTCTTAGATGTATTGCAAAAGTCTCACGCAGAGTCTCAATTAGAGAATTGTTTTTAAAAAACAATATTTTGCCTTTGACATGCCTAGTTATTTATGAATTATGTATATACGTGTTTCAAAATTGACAAACATTTTTACTAAATGAACATTTTCATAATTGCAGCCTTTCTTCAAATATGGTATATCATACAGATCACCTCAACATATGGGTTTGAAAGTATTCAATAAATTACCAGACTACATAAAAATTATTAAATCCTTGATTGATCTTGAAATCAAACTGAAAATGTTTTTAATTAACAATTGTTCTTAGAATATGAATGAATTTTTATCATGCAGTGTTTGAGTGTTGTATTGGTTTAGTGTTGTTTTCTTAGTGTGAAAAACCTATGCACTGTAAATAGTGTCTATTTTCTTCTCTCAACTTTTGTATATTTACACCCTGTATATATACAGGGTGACCCAGGGTTATAGGTAAAAATAAGACATTTTCTTCATATGAGCATGTGTAACAACTTGCTTCGTTTTCGAGATACAGGGTGTCAAAGTTTTAAGAAAAAATCAGTTTTTGATTAATTACTCAAAAACTTCATGGCTGATTTTGATAATAGTTGACATGCTCATTTGCGGTAATAAAAGGTTTATTTGAATGTAAGAATAAACAAGAAATATATTTTGTGAAAATGTTGACATCCTGTATTTTAAAAACGAAGCAAGTTGGGATACATGCTTATATGGAGAAAAATTCTTATTATGTATATTTCAAAATGACTGTAGCAATACAAAGAAAATTGTCCCATGGAAATAAATAAATGAATGATGATGATAACACGAAGAAATAGACAGCTGCATCAGTTTCGGTGATGAAGAGCGACCTACAAAAAAAATTATATAAAAATAAAAGAATATTTTTATATTTCCGCACTCGTGAGTAAAAGTGACTCTTTCAAAACTAAAATGAGTGCGTAAAAGTGGATTTTCCGTACGCTAGTAGAAAAAATAATTAATAAACAACAACATATTATGTTAGTTTTGCTCATGTGTAAAATTATATTACATGTAGTTAAAATCCGCAAAGAAGCGAATGTCATATAAAGAGAAGAAAATGGTTAAGATAAGTTCGAGCAATTCCAATCTCTGTCTAGATACTTTGGAACACTGTAGTATGGTTCATTGATAAGAAGACTTTTTACAGATCTTCTAAATAGAACTGGTGAGACAATTCTTCTAGTAGTAACCGGGAGATGATTAAATAATATCAAAGTATTATAAATGAGAGACTTTTTTGTTGAATTCGATGATGGAATGGGAAGTCTTAGATTAGTATGGGTTAGCCCGATGTATTTACGAGGGATTTTTTCTCAACTGCTCAATATCGGAATCGATAGACGACCACAGTCCTTGTTCGAAGCAAGTATATTGTGTGTTGTCTGGATCCCAATCTCGTCTAGTGCTAGCTTGGAGTGCACGTCGGCTACACGAGGTGGTGGTGTAAGTTTTCCGGGTTTTCCTGCAGCTGAAAACTGAATACGTCACCAAAAATCAGTAAGTCGTCCCGAAGCGCCACGGCAAATAATAATAATAGCCGTCCTCTACCCGTACATGATATGCCTTTGGGTACACTGTACGAGTGTTTATGAGGGAGTATTATAATTATAATTATTATTATTATTTTGGCGGGTAGAACTAACAACCGTCTCATATGACGATTTGTTACTATGATGAACTCACTCTCAAGAATAAATAAAGTTGGAGGGGTTAGGATTTTGAGATCCAAGAAAAGAGGTTTACATGATACCCTAGGTCCAACATTGAGGAGGAAGAATATAGAATGGAAATTTTGATCATTGCAGATACCAGTTCACTAGACACTACCCGCACGGTATAACAACCAGAGTATAGTTTTGATCTCAGTGTTTTCACATGACTTTGGAAGTTGAGCTTTTAATCTAGATCAATACCAAGAAACTTGGTGTTATTTTTTTGTTCAATGAACATTTCAGTACCCACTTGAATCTCTGGTAGATTGCACTCGATCGATAAGAGGCTGGTTTCATTTATATTGAACGAAAGCCATCACAGTCACACCACTCCTTCACAGCGAAAATTTCCTTGACGATTTTTGTGTGCAGGTTCTTTACTTTATTATCATGCCAGAGGATTGTTGTGTCGTCCGCAAAAATGGTAAATTTACCGTCAATCTTTAGATTAGCTTCATCATTAAAATAAAGTAGAAATAAGATAGGCCCCAATACAGAACCCTGTGGTACGCCATGACTAATCGATCCAGTATTAGACAACGTATCTGTTCTCACAATTTGGGTACGCTCTCTCAGGTAAGGTTCCATCCAACTGAGGCCAAGATTTATGAACCCATAGTGTTGGAGTTTGCGCAGCAGGATTTCGTGGTTTACACAATCAAAAGGTTTTGGAAGGTCGCAAAATACCGCCGCGAAAACTTCCTTCTGATTCAGTTTACAGTATAGTTCTCTCAGGAAGGAGAAGACAGCATCGCCTGTGCTTCTACGTGGCTGAATGCTGAGTATTGAGAATGTTGTGCACATTAATGAAATACATTAATCTAGATTTGAATAGATTTCCTATAATTTTTCCCAAGGTCGGAATGAGAGAAATCGGTCGAAAATTAGAGGGATCCGTTGCATTTCCACCTTTATGAAGGGGATTAAAACAAGACTTACTTTAAGAAAGTTTGGGTAGAGTCCCTTTGCGAAAGAGTCATTAATGAGTTGAGCCAACAATTCTAAAGAGAAGATGGGCATGTTATCAAACATATTTATTGAAATATTATCAATTCCGCAGGAAGTTTTATTTGTAACTTGTTTAATTGTATCCATGAGCTCCGTCATATTCGTTGGATACAATACAAATGGTTCCGTGATATGGCTTTTACTCAAATGAAGGAATGGATCCGGTGCCGCATCAATATTTTCTGTCAGTCTCTCAGCAATGGTGCAATAATATTCATTAAGAAGGTTAGGGTCCAAAGTAATATTGTTTGATCCAATATTTTTACCGCGAAGATCATTTACAATACGCCAGGTTTCCCTGGTTTTGTTGTTACTTGCCGAGATTCGGTTATGATAATACATTATTTTTGCAGCCTTAATGAAATTTCTGGCGTGTCAAAAGTGGGTATCAACTCTGAACTCAGCTTAGCGTCCTTTGTTTGAAGGAAGTAAGAACATAACATTGAACATACGTTCCTAGTGTAAGTTCGGGGCACATCTCTTAGAAAATTAGAAAGTTTTTGGTTTCTGTTGCACGAACTTCACAAAAATTCATTGTGGGTACATCGGATTATAATGTTTAATATTCTAAGCAATAGGGAAAAGTGCGAAAAAAAATTTATGTATAGAAAATTGAAATTAGGGATGAGTTTCTATTTCATACGGGTCGATCGTGATTACCGAACATAACCTAAAAAATTGGGAAAGTTGCGAAAAACGGTTTTTTGTTGATAACTAAAAAACTAAGTACAGCTCCGATCGAAAAAAGTCAAATTAGGAAATTATAGATATTAAAAAGATCTATCAGTTGAATAGATTATAATTCTTCAATATCATTGATACTTTTCGAGTTATATAACTCATTAACTGTAAGGTATTCAAACTTGCTACTTACTGTTATGTGTAGCCTATGGCAAGCCAAAAAAGTCTTTTGATGAGAAATTGATAAATATTGATTATTTTTCAAAATATATGAAGTGTTCTCAAAAAAGATGCTCTCTTAAAATTGCTTTGAAAAAATGTTATATTAAAAATGGTTTAACTGCTAAAATATTATCTAGGGATTATCTAGACCATATAGAGTACTTATTGATAGAGGTTACTATAAACAAAACAAAATACGCGGTATGTTCACTATAAAGACCACCTAAAAGTGACCTCGCACAGTTTTCAAATAGCTTCGAAAATTTGATAGTAGATGTTTTTCCAACTTACAATAAAATAGTTTGCATGGGTGATTTTAATATTAACCTTCTTGACGTAGAGTCAACAGGCACGGAAATGCTCACTGATATTAGTCAATCGTTTAATCTTAATCAAATAATAAACGAACCAACCCACTTCTCGAATCAAACAATGACCTTAATTGATCTCATGTTCACAAATTTTTGGGTAATATCATCTGGCACCTATGATACGTCTATAACAAGACATAGGTTGGTATACTTCAGGCTAGACACACCTACTGAACATACTCACCAGCCGAGAATATGCAGCTACAGAAATTTAGCACCAATTGACCTGAATCTTTTTCAAAATAAGTTAGAAAACTTAAATTGGAATGATATTTACAATATTCAAAACATTGACGAAAAATTAAACTTTTTGAATTCTAATATTACAGAACTAGTTGATCGACATGCCCCCCTGCAAAGAAAGAAAATTAATATGCACAAGAAAAGAGAACCCTGGATAACATATAATATTAGATTATTACAAAAGTTGAGAGATAAAGCATTCAATAAATATAAAAAAAACAAGGCAGCCTCAACATTTTGCATATTATAAAGAGTTACGGAATTATACGGCATCTGCAACTAAACGAGAAAAAAAAGCCTATTTACAATTTAAATTGAGAGCCTGTAATACCAGAGAAACTTGGCAGGAACTGAGGAACATGGGTGTTATAAAAAAATCCACACAAGAATTACCATCGTCACTTCAGGACTTAGATAAAATAAATGATGATTTTTGTAAACCAATTGAATGATAATAGGCAATTATCTGACGACATATTGAATTTCTATAATAACAATATAAAAACTAGTGTTACAAGCACATTATCCTATGAACCGTGCTCTGATTAAGAAATCATAGAAATTTTAAAAAACGTTAAAACACGGGCCTATGGTCATGATAGTCTTAACATCCAGCTGATCTTACTTTGTTGCCCTTTTATAACTACCTACATATCACATGTCATCAATGAGTGTATATCGAAATCATACTTCCCTTTGTCCTGGAAGCGAGCACTAGTAAATCCTTTGCCAAAAATTTCGAATCCTACAGAGATGAAACATTTACGAAGCATCAGTATTCTGCCAACTTTATCAAAAGTTTTCGAAAAAATTATTGAAGAGCAAACCTTGAGACATGTTGATGCAAATAAAATTTTACCAATACATCAGTCGGGATTCAGATCAGGCATCAGTTGCGCATCGGCTTTAGCTTGTGTTACAGATGATATTATTTCATCCCTCGGCAGAAATGAAGTCAGTGTCCTAATACTTATAGACTATTCCAGAGCATTCGACACATTAAACCACCGGATTCTATCAGCTTTATTACACTTCATTGGATTTACTCACTCTGCAATCCAACTACTATCGTCTTATTTATCTCAAAGATTTCAACAAATCAAACTGAATGATAAGTATTCCAACAGTTTTCCTATACAGCAGGGTGTTCCACAGGGTAGTATTTTGGGTCCATTATTGTATTTACTATATACTTCTAACTTTTATTCCTTGTTATCACATTGCAAATATCACCTTTATGCAGATGATACCCAATTATACTACTCATTTAATATTACCGATCTGATTCAGACTAACCATTTGATTAATGAGGACCTCAGAACTCTGCAGCAGCTATATATAGGGAATCAGCTCATTGAGTTTCATAATGAGTGTAAAAACTTAGGACTCATTATTGACACAAAACTAAGGTTCAAAAAGCACATCAAGGAAAAGATTAGGAGAGCATATAGTTCATTGAAACTGATATATAATCAGAGACATTATCTGAGAAGGAATATGAAAAAAATATTGTGTGATTCTTTGGTCCTTTTTCACTTCAACCACGGTGACATCATATATTCACCGCGTCTTGATGATATGGACTCTCTTCGTATTAAAAAAACTCAGGATTCTTGTGTTCGATTGATATACGGTATAAGAAGGCGTGAAAGAATATCCATATCATTAAAAATCAAAGAAATGAGCTGGTTGAACATGTTTCCTAGGCGACAATTGCATACCTTATGTTTTTTTTACAAAATTTTGAAAACAAGGCAACCCGAATATTTGCATGACAAAATAACTTTTAGAACAGACATACATAATTTGAATTTGAGGAAAAAAAATTCGATCGTGATTCCTCAGCATAGGAAAGAACTGTTCAAAAAGTCATTTCGATACCAAATTGCTCGGTATGGAAGTTTCCTGGATGTACCCAACCTATCCCTATCAATTCATGCCTATAAAAGAAAAATGAAACATCACCTTTTTGAACGACAGTAACAGCGTTTATAAACCTATTTTTTATTTTTTATTTAGTCTTATAACAAATATGTAGTAATAAGTTATGGTGTGGTAGATGTCAGGTCATATGTATGTTCTATGTGGATACATTACAATTAATTCCTTTCTGTACTATAATGCGTCATTTTTGTTAATAATTAATTTGGTTAAAAATTAAAATTTTATTTTAGGGATTTTTAACGGTTGGTGTGGAAGAATCGGTCAATAGACCTAACACCAAACCATTTATTTACCGACGTTATATACATAAGCAAATTCTGAATGTATCTTTTCATTTTATGGTAAATAATAAATTATTATTATTATTATTATTATTATTATTATTATTATTATATTATCGAATAAGTATATTGATTGTTTTATAAGGGTTCAAAAAATTCCTTTACAGAAATGACTTTCATGAAAATAAATTCCTAGCATGATTTCACGCATAAAGAAAAACCTACGATCACTAGGAGCCGATGTATTTTTTTTATTTCAAAAAAATCTGGAAGGCGCAAAAATCATCGTACAGTAGTCACCTTCATGGATATTAAAGTTGAATACCTATATTTCCAATAAAAAAATACTAGGATATGTCTTCATTTACAGTATTGTTAATTTATGAATAAAGTGAGGCGTGCAGGCGCAGATCGTGGCCGCTGTAGCGGGTGGCGGAGTGGGAATAGCACTGAAAACTTATTTCGTGTGTTCAAAGTGACTTGCGCTTGAAAAATATTGAGTATCTCAGTTTCTGGACAACGTACAAAAATTCCTTAGTACTTAATTTGGGGTAGCTCGTCGAGAAAAACACAAATATCATTTTAGTTCGAAAATATGAATAGGACATTCATAAAATCTGTTGTGGAATGATCTGCAACTGAAAGACCAACTTTAGTCGCTATTTTCCATCGTTCAAGATAACCTCTTGGGAGGTATTCACAAAATGATAAAGTAATTCTATTATGTGTACAAAACATTCATGATATTATCAAGGAAAAAATATTCATATATTATATTGATACAGATTCACGAATTTTCCTTCTTTTTAATTAGAGGATTGTCAGCTGAATCATTTGGCACTCATTCTTTTTCTTCTTCTTCTCCTTCTTCCATAATGTATGTGAGCAGACTATCCATGAAGTTGGGCAATTCTTCATGTATTTCGATGGTAGGCGTCTCAAAATTTTCGCATTCACTCGAATCACAATGTGTACAACCACTCGAACATTGTAGAAATTGCTCTCTACGGCCACATGTTTTGTTTTGCAACCACTGATACAGCTGCATGTGATTTTTTTTGATATCCCATCTGGTATCAATGGATCATCAGTATAAACTTGCAATGCATTATTCGTAATTTTCCATCCCCACTGAGTGATCCTTTTGTCGTTGCTCAACCATTTTTGCAACTGCAAATAAACTCTGAAGGCATTTGTTTGGCGGCTCCTTCAATAGGAGAGAGATTTGCTAATTGAAAAATGAAATCATGCTAGGAATCTATTCTCATTAAAGTAATTTCTATATAAACAAAATTAAGGAATTTATCTAGAAAAAACATGTAAAGATATTGTGCATTTTTTTATGGCTTAAAATTTAAAAAATCAATATACTTATTCGATAATATGAAAGTACAACTAGAATAGCCGAATTGAGAGAGCACCTTTTTTGAGAAAACTTCATGTATTTTGAAAAATAATCAATATTAATCAATTTTTCAAAAAAGACTTTTTTAGTTTGTCATAGGCTAACAGTAACTAACAAGTTTGAATACCTTAACAATTAACGAGTTATAGAAAACCCAATTTTTTCGATATAACTCGAATCAATGATATCGAAACATTATACACATAACATAACTGTTCGGTAATCGGTTTCTTGGACTATAACAAAACATAACGTTCCTACCTTGTCTGTATGTCACAGGTATATTACAAACAATATTAAAAAATAACATACAACAGTGCGTGCAAGTGATATCAAAAGCAGATTACAATTAAATGTTTCTTCATTGCCAAAATAGAACATCACAGAACTGCCCAGTTATGTTATGTGCTTGCTGGGATCATAAACAGGTGTGTGTCAGCATAAGGTCAACATATTCTCGGGGCCACCCAACATATCATAAAACGAATAATGAGAAGGTTACGTAAAAGATTAAAATTAGAGCTGAATAACTGCAGATGACACAATGTGTGGCATCTCATGAGCCGTTCCATCGCGAGAATCATTTCCTTATTTATTTATCTAAGGCGGCTACAGTACCGCTCGTATCCATAAAATTCCCGAAATGAATCTCATGGCGTCCCGAAGCGGTGCACACACACCAAAATACACAAACCAGAAAGGACTTTTTCTTACAATAATAAATATATTAGAGAATGGTTTCAACGTTGCACAGAAGGATCACTCGGCGGTGAAAACAAGATTTATTTCATTTAATAAAAGAGATATTCGGTGTCACAATAAATTTTCAGCAAGAAAACAAAAGTTGTTGAAATAATAGAGCTTATTTCGTAGAAAATTGGTTTCCATTCGAGTCATTTAAAATGAGCATTCAATCCGATATGATATGAGTTTTCGATTTTGTATTTCAGCCTGTTTTTCGCAGTATGAATGCCAAATCATAGTGTATCCATGCATGGTTATGAATTAAGTACAAAATATCATAAATGTCTCGGCTGGATAATGTAAAAATTAATACTGGTTGTAATTGATATCGCTGAAAAATTCAAAAGAAGCAACACGTTTATTCAGAAATTATCTGAAATATATTCCTCGATTTGTAAACAAAGCTTCTGCTCTAAAGCGCTTATATGATTTCCAAGCAATGTGAATCGTTACTCAAAATCGCAATAAATCTGTTTTCCGATAATAATTAATACTTTTATGGTATAACCTTCGAAAATCTTCTTTTTCTTTATGATAAAATTAAAATACCATAATCTAGAGTACACGTCTATGGAACTCAGGAAAACTTTTAAGAGTATGTAAACTAAATGCTTGCGCACTGTCCACAATGCGTAAAGTATCAACTGTGTGTAAAGTATTCTTTAAACACTGTTAAAAAATAAACTCATTTCCGAATCAGACAAATTCTACTCTGGAGTCATCATTTGATAATACGACCACAATTAAATATATTTTATAAATTAATAATACAGTGAGTTTCAAAAAGTTTGTAAACTTTTTTATTAACAGAAAATATCATTCGTTATATAAATTGGTGCATAGCAGAAAACTTGCAGTTCAGTTGTTGTTGTTTAAATTTCCAAACAGTGTACAGGGGAGAACAAAAAATGTCAATTTCCATCAGGAGTAAACTACCAATATTTTCCATCCCATTTTTTATGGTTATAACCTTATAATGGTATTAGTACTTATGTCATATTATAAACCTTACAGAAAAAAAATAGACTTATTTCTTGATATTATACTTGGCCATGAACAACTCCCTGGCATCTTTTTTTTTTTGGGCACGTATGCTAGGAAGGTAGTGATACATATATTTCGGAATGAAGCAAAATTTGTATTTTGTGCAGAAATATACTTAATAAATCGTAGCAAAAGAAATCGAAAGAAACGATTTATTTAATATATTTCTGCACGATATACTATTTTTGCTTTATTCAATTCTATTAATGCGTGCACACAGCTTGACAATTTCACATATATTTCTGACAACATGATGATGGATTTCTGATTTTAGGTGTAGCCCAAAAAGTGTTCCCAACATATTCAGATTGTATGTTTGATAAGATTACCATGGATTGGTTGGAACATTCCAAGCAAAGATTACGAAGAGAATCCAAGAACTAGCCGTCATGCCAATACTGTAAGTTCGGAATGAAATTATTGCAAATGAAGGATTTTTTAATTCCTAATTTCTTATGGAGGTTCCTATAATCCATAAGTATTATGGCGAACATTTTACCTATTATTTGACATTTTTTTTGGAAAATATTATATTTTGTTATGTTTAGGTAGTCTTCATATTTGTTAATTTTTGTTGTTGAAATTGATTGTTAAATATATTTTTTAAGTGTGAATAAGTTCACTTGCAGACCTAATTATCTTATCAAAATACATTGCCTGTTGAAGATGTATTCAAAAATATTATGTGAAATATCAGTCTTCAACGAGTAATATATCCTTCGAATATAATAATCATTTAAGCTTTCTACCATCTGTGGACTTCTAGGAAGAGTTCTTGCAAAACATTTCGGTACGAATAAAAGGAATCAGCTATTGTCTCCCGAACGGCAACTCTCAAAAGTCGAAACTTTTGCGTGCTAAGGATTGACGAGGTCTTCCCTTTCAACGTGCCATTCCTAGCACGATCCGAGGAGAATTGATCTCGGAAGGAAGTCATCGGTAAGTCACCCATCCAAACCACAACCTCACTGTGCTTTACTTGACTTCAGATATCGATGACCCGCGCTTTACCGTTCGAGCTATCCTCTCGGATAATGGAAGTTAGATAACTACAGCATTTTTTAATATAATGAATATTTAGAGGCCTTCATTACCTGCCAAGAACTTTCAATAATTGTTCCAGATAGGTATTCTTTGTTCTCATATATAGTTGGACACACATGGGAAGAATTCCATTTATTTCTAACATTATGCTAGACATTGTATACATAATGATAACATGGACATTTTTAATTTTTTTTAATTTGACTATATATTGTTCCACTATAGCTAGAGTAAAAAATAATAAAATTTTACTTATTTCACCAGTTTGTAATTTTTTTTTTTTCATTTTAGTCCAACTTTAGAATGAACAGTGTATATATGAAACAGTTTTTGATATTCTTATCAGGGAACGGAGGCTTCTAAATATGGAAACATTGATGTTCTGAAAACATCCCAAAAATATAAGAAACAAAACCTCATTGTAATCGAGAGTTTGAGAAATTACTTTGGCTGTAACAAAGCAGTTCAAGCTGATATATTTATTTAACGTAACTGCAATCTTGTTATGTTGGTGGACATATAACGACTCTAAAATTGTCAATGAGAGGTTATTGGGACACAACGTTACAACGTACCTCGGGTGTATGTTAAATGATGTCATTATTTCAGGAGGTGATTCCTTGTCACATTTTAAGAAAAAAAGTTCATATAAACGTGTATCCTAACTTGCTTCGTTTCCGAGTAACAGAGAATCAACTGCGACGCCACTGGAAATAAAAATCAAAATCTCGTGAAAAGAAGCCCCCTGTTACTACTAAGAAACACACGAAGTTTAATCATAATCGACATTTTGAGTAATTCATGAAAAACTGATTTTTTATTAAACTTTTGGTTACTCGGAAACAAAGCAAGTTAGCACACACGTTTAAATATGAACTTTTTTTCTTAAAGTTTGATAAGGTATCACCACCTGAAATTAGTGACATCATTTAAGATATACCCTATATAATAACGTTTATTCTACGAGTTTCTGCACAGTGGGACATTTTATTATTTCCGCACAAAATTATTGTTGACATTTTCGGAATCAGATAAATGGGATCAAATTTTGCATTAAAATGGTACTGTAGCAGGAAGGCGCAGGTGTATATAAGATAATTGTACTCTTAATGAGGCTAGGACCATAAAAAATGGGGAAAAATATTTCATTGCGCAGGTGGCCGTGATTTCAAATCTGAATAGTGTTTTCATGATCAAATATCCTATTTTTTGACCTCCCCTGTACTCGGCTGTGCCTCGTTCAACAAAGTTCACGCTCATACAATGAAACTTTACAAACTTTTAGCATAAATAACTATATTTGAATTTTTTAAGCATCATAGGTCATTTGAGGTACATTATTTGTCATCAGATATTTAGGTAAATCTGAAAAAAATTATTATTCAGTTAAAAAATTAAAGAGTCTTACAATAAAAAGGCACAACTCTTAAGAGTTGGAATTTATTCCTGATTGAAAACACACCTGATATGAAAAACATTGAAACTAATTTTACTTATGTTTTCAGGAGAGCAATTTGAAAAAAATATCAAAATCGGCAATGTCGAAGTACCCTAGCTTCTCTCCAAATATTTCCACCATGTGGAATATATGAGGCAAACATCAGACATAAAGCATTTATTTCCCCGGATAATACCACGACTACATCTGACAGATATTGTTGTTTTTTGTCACATGTTTGCCTCAAATTTTCCGCAAATATGATAATATTTGGCAATGGCAATGGTACCTACTTCGAAATTGTCTCAGGAAAAGAACGTGCTAAGTCACTTTGGCAATAATTTTCAGAAGAGCGTTCTGAAGGTATTAATTATCTCCTTACCCGATACGTTCATTCCCAGTATAAATAGGCCATGTGATAGCATAGTCCGGCAGCTGATATGGAAGTCGCGATTTGAGGCAAAATGGGACTTAACACGTAGTTTCCCTGAGGTCTCCATTATTTGATACTCCCCGACAAAAATTCTTGAACTCTGTTCACATCTTGGAGTTTTTGCTACCGAGGAATACTTTTTGTGTTTTCCTTGCGGGTGGCATTGGCGGTGGAAATATTAGTTGTAGAGTGGACTTTATGATGTTGTCCGAACTACACTGTCACTGACGAGAGGCAAGAACCTGAAAACAGTTGAAACACGTCTGCAAGTCGTCTTCCCCAGCCAAATGAAGGATAATCTACTGTTTAATTACAATAAGCATTTACAATTGGGTCTTCTTGTAAGAACGTTGCACCAATATCTGTCAGATGTAGTTCAATGTCCGTCGTGGTATTAGTCAGGTAAGTAGTTGTTTTCTGCCAGGTGTTTGCCTCATATTTTCCACATGGTGGAAATATTTGGAGGAAAATGTACTTCGACATTGTCGATTTTACTATTTCATTTTTTTTTTATACTCTCCAACGAATATTATTGAACACCAATAATTCTCAATACTGTCTATTTTCATAAATCAGCCTTAATTTCTTAATTAAGAAAAACAATATCGCATGTCCGCTCTACGCCTTCGTAGTTTTTACCGGTTACGAAATGAAACCTCTCTTTTTTAGACACGATATTTCAAACGAAACAGTTTTTGAAATATAACTTCCAAAATTTGTTATTGAAATTACAACTTTGTTCCACACCTGAGACCTTCCCTGATCGATCAACCGCTCTCCAGCAAATCTGTCACCTACTTCTCATATCTTTGTTTACAAATGGTAGCCTTCACTGTTACCTCTTTACATGACTAATGCTAATTTTTCAAAAGCGTGCATATCTGGCTCATCTTGTTCTGGTTTCTGTCTAGTTTCCAACGTACTTTATTTTGGGTCGTTGGTGCAGATAAGGTGAGATAAAAATAGATTACACTTGATGTTCAACATTGAACTTGTATTCATACGAGTTGTAAAATATTTTGATGGACCCGCATAAAAATGTCACGAATACATTTTTGGTAATTTTTTATCTGCTCAATATTAGTCTGATAATGAAGGGCATCTACTTAGGCTCGACTTTTGGTCCCATGGCATGTGTTTCTTACTTGAGTGGCCTTTAGTTCCCCAATATTTCATTCGATAGGTAACTATGTCAATTAGTGTCTCGTCATCTGAAGTGCGATGAGAACTCAATGTATGAGGTATTTAGGTCATCCTATCGAAAACGAAACATGAAACAAACTTTTTTGTCAAAATTGTTGAGTGAACAAAATATTCGGTATTTTGAGATCACACAAGGAGTACGAAATAATTCAAAATTAATGAGGGATTGTTTCCATTACTGAATTCGTACTCCACATCATTTTTTTTAAATAGCTGAAATATTGAATATGGATGGTAGCTAAGATGCCTAGAAACCCTGGTCTAGCAACTCATACATGCAAAACTGTGGGATGAAACGCAAGATATTCTCCAGCGTGACTAACGAGAAAATGAATGAAATTCTGCTGTGATTGCCGAATATTCTGCGAAACTTTCTTATATCGCATCGTCAATTGTCTTCTTAAGGTGATGTTTCATGAATAGAAGTTTAAATTATTGCTACGAATGTAAAAAAAATAGCACAATAAGTGGAATATACCCAATTAGTGTCCAAGGTTAGTTTAATTATTGTACATGAAAAGTCACCTCTAGAACTTGTCGGACGCCATCTCTGGAATCAATTACAAAAGCACATCATAGCAGTTTGAACCATATGGAAAACTTTTTTAATTGTCAGAAAACTTCTATTTGACTCATCCAAATTCTAAATTTCCAAATGGTGTACAGGAGAGACAAAAAATAGGAATTTTGAGTTAACTACCCTTATTTTCGATCTTATCAAAACAATAAAAGTTATATAGAATTGGAAACCATATTTACATTTCAAATCACAGCCTCCTACGCAACAAAAAAATGATTTTCTATTCGTTTTATGTGTCTAGACTCACAAAACTACCTGGTCGACCGAGTTTCGCTCGTTTTACCATACATACAGTATCGGACAGTTTTCATCTGGGGTATGGTGGTTTTATAAGAGCGTAAAGAAAACCTTGCTATATGTTGAGAGAGCATTACAATTGGATGGTGTTATGCAATAATGAGTCAAGCCACATTTTTTTAATAATTGAGTTTTCACAATCATTGGAATCGCAAAGTGTCATTCTACAATAAGCAGTAATGATTCACCCCGCAATTATAAGAGTGATCCATCTATTGACGATAGTACTAAGCCACATTCCAGCATGCCATGATGTTCTGAACTACTTTGATATTTTTTACGAAAATAGCTGACTGCTGACTGTTCCTTGAACCAGTATTGCACATCACCGTCCAATTTCTCCTCTACTCGCTCGAGGAAGTGATATCGACGTGAGTTATTAATTCGTCGGACGAGGTAACAGGAGAGGCGTGCAGTAGTGCGTCTCTCTTATTTGTGTGGTATTATCATATCATTGCGTTCCTTGTTGCTCGCGTAGATTTATGTCTATACCCTAGATGAAAAGTTTCCGATACTGTATGAACTGCAATCATTCCAATAGCGAACGTAATAGCAGAATAAATGAAAAACTTACTATATCTGAGAACTGTCACAGTGCATGTCATGTCACAATTGTACGTTCTCCCAAAACCGGTAAGGACCATTCCAACTCCTTCAGGGGTTTCACTATTCTTGTTCAATTTTTTTGTACAATATAGTGAAAGCGCGAGCATATGCGTATTCGACAAAAATTCCCATTCTTGATCTTCGGTCCTACATAATTTGTTTGTGTGAGATCGCGTTACAACATAGAAGGCGCCTACATAGACGAACTTAAATAGCCAACCCTCATTTACATATATAAAATATATACAAGAATTGCTGAATTATAGCTATTAATATATTTATTAATTTATTTATTTATTTATTCATTCATTCATTCATTCATTCATCTATTTATTTATTTATTTATTTATTTATTCATTTATTACAGGTAAACCCAATAACAGGAAATGTTTACAAAGATGATTATAACAATAATAATAAAGATAAACTGAAGAATGTTTCCCTTTTCAACATGAATACCTCCCAAAAGGTTATCTTGAACGATGGAAAATCGCGACTAAAGTTTGTCTTTCAGTCGCAGATGATTCCACAACAGATTTTATGAATGTCCTATTCATATTTTCGAACTAAAATTATTATATGTTGTTATGATATTTTGATGTTGGTAATTTGTAATAAAGATTTAACTTAAAGGAAGCTTAATATCAAATGATACGGTAAAATATATAAGATATACTATCCCATATACACCTCAGGCGCATCCCTAATATTTCTGTAATAATATCCAATTTACAATTTGTACTAGACTATCGGTTTGTTGATAAGTTTTTTTGGTGGAAATTTGATATTTCTTCTATGTGTAGGTTGAAAATTCAATTTTAATCAACTTTTCCAAATATACTTTTTTCTCGAAAATAAAGGTAGTTTGATCAAAATTCCCATTTTTTTGCTCTCCACTGTTGATCGTTTTGAGATCTAAAATTTTAACAACTCAAATGGGGGATGAAATTTTCTGACAAATGGATAATAAAAAAGTTTTCCATTTGGTGAAAACTTTTTGAAACTTAAAGAATAACGTAGATCTCACTGAAAACATTGATACAGTGAAAATTCAGGTTGATATATCAAAGAGTTGGCATCATATCAAAATAGCTGATTAATAATTCATTGAGAAATTCGACTTGAGTTCCACTCGGACGGGAGATGTAACTTTTGCCATCTGTATTTTTTTTCCATTCCTATTTTACACATCTTTGTAGTTTCAAAAAAATTATTTTATACCATTAGATTCATCATGCCACTTAGAATAGACATTTTTTATTCCAGTCAATTTTCGTCACTACTAAGATAATATCCTCATTAGCAAAAAAATTATCGGATGTAATTGCACAAGTGCATCAAAATTACCGATAATTTTCCATTAAAGCATGTTGTCTAAAAACTGCATGAATTTATTTTCATATTTTGTCGAAAGAGCCCGACTCCGAAGGAGGAGGACTCTTTTAACAAAACATGAAAATAACCGAATGCAGTTTTTCACTGACAACATGCTTGAATGGAAAATTATCAGTTTATTTTGATGCCCGAGTGTGAATCGCTAGAATATTTCCGGATTTGAAAGAAAAATGTATGTGTTGCTGTTTAATTTTCAACTACATTTTCCTCAATAGATTGTATGGACCACCACTCACTAAAACGTGACATTTTTTCACTTTTTGAAGTATATCTGACATTTATCAGTATTGTCAGTCAGTGTTGTTGTCATTGGTGTCATGCCGACGTGCTGTTTTCGCAGTGCAATTATCTCTCCGCAGTGCAATTACCGCTGTAATTTTTCGATAATTGCATTCCTCTTATGACAAATTTTATATAGGAGGGAAATATTCGAAGTACTTTACATTTTTCAACATAACCTCGAAATTTACGTGAAAACGCTAAAAATATATATATTTTTAAATTTTTCAAATTTATCGGTGCTCATTTTCTTTTTTTTTCCTTAACTTGGAGATGGTAAGTGGAAAATTTATTGTTCGTATGCAGAAATATTGTTGAAAATGCAAAACCTTGAGAATTCCTTATTTTTTATTGCGAATAAACGTTGAAATTGATGGAAAAAATTAAATTTCATGTAATATAATGTTCTTTTACAAGGAATAATTTGGTAGTATTTTGAAATTACCTAAATCATTGTTTAAACCATAATTGAATACGTTAAATCTTCAAGACACGAAGGCTATTTATTTAGTTTTTTTTTCATTTTTTATATATAATCTATAAATAATATGCACGTCACTTTTTGAGAATTGAAATATAAAAATGTTGTTTTGCAGGTCACTTTTTATCATCCGAACTAATGCAGCATTCGTTTTTATTCAGATTCATCTTCGCACACTGTGATTTTTTTTACTTCTAGATTTTCTAGTTCAGTGTAATTTTGATTGAAATTTTTTGGAAGTGTTGACATGTTTTCATGTTCGATGTCCTTGGAATAAATAATTTTGTCTTACGACAGATTTTCGTCGTTAGAACGTTCACAACCATGACAATTAGAGCACGTATTTGTGCATCTCAAGCCAGCTTGCGACAGCCACATCTACTACTACACCTGTTTCGCTACCGTTAACAATATGTTTCCATGCCAATCCGTAGCTATTAATTGATTACCAAGCCAATTTTGAATTTGAAAATGTAGCAGTGTTATTCAGCTGCTCCTTCAGTTGCAGGTAATTTCTCGAAATGGAATTAGGACTCAGCAGTCGCTATTGATAAAGTTGAAATCTCAATTCATTTGAAGATGTATAATGTTTAGTACTTTCGTAAATGGATGCTATCAATTTTATTCCATTTTCAGCAATAATTTTTTTGTTTCTTGCTATTTCAATGAATGCGTTAATAATCAGTGATATTTTATTACATGAAAATCATTCTTTTCCGTCAATTTCAAAGCTTATTTTCAATAAAAAATAAGAAATTCTCAATATTACTGAGAAATCGATTATGAAAAAATATATTTTTTTTTTGTTTTTTTACATGTTTAACGATACTTTTCTATACGAATAATAAAGTCGAGGTTTCAACGAAGAAAATAAGCGTTTTCGATTGAAAATTATGCTCTTTATAGAATTTAAATTCAAATACAATCAAAAAATAAATATTTTGCTTGCAACTCATTTAAAATACAGAAAAAAATGTTTTTAAGTTTGATGGATTTTTTGTTTGAGGGAGATAAAAATTAAAAACCAAAAATACCAAAAAAAAAGTTTTTGGCGTCGAGAATTTCGAGGTTATGTTAAAAAATGACGAATACAAAAGTTTTAGACTTATCAGTTACCTATAACTTTTCCCCATTTTTTTTCGATAGAATGAATATTTCAGCCACAAGTCGTGAAAAACTAGTAGTATCCAACCAGTTTATTTAGCTTCCCCTACTCCCCTTCCGGAACTTTTACTGATTCGTCAAGATTTTTCTTGATTTATTTATAAATCCATCAACATTTTTCGACCATCCACATACCGCTAAGGATTTTATTTTGTTTAAAAAAATATTGGCCCTGTTCTGATTAATTACTGTTTAGTACACTGATAAAAAGGATATTTTGCATCAATGCATAATTGCATTGATTCATGTCGATTGTATTCTTGAATAGGTCCAACCAAATATTAGTTTGATTTTTTGACAAAATCCTCTTGACCACTTGAAAGGAAACTGTTTTGAGACATATGAACACTTTCTTCACTGAATAATTGGAGTTGTTTGGTGCAAAAATATTTGAACTTTGATAATGAACACTATTGTGAATACTTTCTTTGTTCGATGGTGTGAGTTGGTTGAGGCAAGGTGAATACTTTCTTTGTTCGATGGTGTGAGTTGGTTGAGGCAAGAATATTTCAACTTCAATAACGAACAATATTCTTCTTCATAATGCAATACTTTGATTCAAGATTATCTGCATTTTGAAGCTCAGTACAAATGTGCACTTGGTTATAAAAATATGCCATGGAAGCCATGTTCATATCGTACAGTTCAACAAACAGAGAACAACTGCGAACAATTGAGGTATAATGGTTATATATGAGAATAGTTTTGTAATATTTTAATTTCAGAAACTATATAATCAACGTAGGTACCTCTTCGGTGACGTATAGAAATGCGATCGAATATAGAAACGACAGCGTCATTCGCCATTATCACACACCTGTTGAAAACAAAAATATCTTCAACCTACCTCCACAACTGGTCCATAAATGACCTAAATTCAAATCGTGCAGAAAAAATTGGACCTCCATATTGCACTTCTGTAGCAGCACATTTGCACATAACCACTGTGTCAAATACAAAACTAACAACTTAAATTATGATTCAAACACAACCCCCAAACGAAATGCGGGCAAAAGCAAACAGGATAGAGGTCCTAGTCGCAGTGCGCGCTTTCGCGTGGGTTCGCGTCATTCCGGTAGCGGGGTTTCGCCAAGAAATCATGTTCTTGAGTCAAAAGGAGCATTTTTCACAAGTAGGAGTTCTCTAGGGTAAAGAGTTAATGCAAACAAATTCATTTCAAGATAATTTATGTAAAGAAGCAAACAGTTCAATAAGTTTGAAATAAGAGTATATTCATCAATTAGAAATAATTATTCTTTTCAGAAGATGATTCTGTTCAAGAGGATATATATATTTGATTGAAGACATCCTTTTTATCAGTGTAGTCCTGTACTGATGAAGATAACTTGTTTATCGAAAATGCGTGTTCAGGAATGAATGAATGAATGAATGGTGTGATGCAAGGGTAAAATAGGTTTTGTTCTCATTGAATAATAAAGTATTGTTGGGTAATAAGGCCCACTTAACGGTTGTAATTTTTTCAACATTTATATTTTATACAGAAACTTCCGAAACTTGAGGTGATTATTAATTTGTCATATTTGCCGCTATGTTAACAATAATAAAAATTAATGGTCGGGCATTGTTACCCGCATATTCGTGTAATGAAGCACATAATAAGTTATGCAGAATTTTGTTTACTAATTGTATGTATATGTATACAGATCATTCTTATTATTCAAAAACGGCAGAAACTCAATAAAATTATAATAATATATGCGTCAGTCAAAAACTAACTTGTATGTGCATTGTTATATTCAATTGAAACTTCCGTAGTAATTGATTCAGGATAATCTGTACTGCAATGTATTTTTTGCACACTCATTGATTGACAGTTTTCGAATAACATAAAAAGTTTTACTTCTGACGCTGTTAGTTTTTGACACATTTTTTCTCATGTATTCCGTGTGTTGTCTTTTTTTATCTGCATCAATTTTTTTTTTTTGTATCAAGTGTTGGATGTTTGAGATCTTCAATATTTTCTAGGTTGTAATTTTCGTTATAACATTAAATTATATCGTAATGTTTAGAATCAACTATACCACTGAGTTGCAATATTAATTGAGATATACCTAGTATTTCCATGTATGACAGGTGGCCTACTATCTTGATATATGACTATGTTTCTATTAGAAAAAATATGTAAAAAGCAGCTCTTTTTAGTTGATATTCATCCTCCATAGATTCGTTGTTTCGATAAATGGTTGTAATAATCTCCATCATTTAAAATTTGTATATCGTATACTCCTTCTTCACATATAAATTCTTTTATCGTACCATTGAATACTTGAGCTTCCTTTAAGTGAAGTCTTCATTACAAATTACCAACACCATAACAATACATTAGTTAAAATATAAAACATTAGTTACTCTATAATACCCTAGATACCAAATGGTACGCTAAAATGACAATAACGTGACAACCAAAGTTGCTGATTTTATTTCCACATCATCGTTGTCAATGACATGATAAAGCTTTGAATGTAACTTGATTATTATGCAACTTAAATAAATCTTGGAAGTTGCAAAAGCGACTTGGCGCAGAGATTATTAGCAAATTAGACAAGAATAGAAAATGTATTGGGGTTTTTCTAGACCTAGCGAAAGCATTTGATACGATAATTATTGAGTATGAGAACATCTTTCTGTCCTAGAAACAAATGGAATTCAAGGCACTGTAATAGCTGTTTCAAATGTTATCTAGAAAATTGTCACAACAGGTGAAAATCAATGATACTTCAAGTGTGACAACTATTGTCAGGATAGGAGTACCTCAAGGGACGGATAATATGGAATTTAGAAACATACTTATTTGTTACGAGTGTAATGGGCAATTCACCCCGAGACTCGTGACTCGAATAGATGCAGAAGAAAATGCCGACAAATGTGAAATCGCCATGCTAAGACGAGACGAGAGGGGTTGAATAGACCACCCCTTTTTAATTAATAGGTTATTGTATTTACCGCTTTAAAAAGCTGCAGTGCACGATGTAATATAATTTGTTGAAATCTTATTGGGTTTAATCAAGATTCAGTAACTTACGTTTGTAACAGTCTGAGAAGTACTATGGATTTCCATCAAGTAACAATCGAGTCAATAAAAAACTCAAGTTACTTTTTCTACTCACATAATCAAAATGGTATTCAGTGTACCGCGCTATTATCACGTATTCACAAAATGTATCTAAAGAATTATTTTTTTCTACAACTGTCAAAAAAAGTCCACTTTTTCTGTGTGGTTTGTGTGCGTAAAGTATTACAATATTTCACTTTCAACATACGATTTCATTAATAAACGGAAAAGCGTAAAAAACAGACAATTTCATGAAACAACAATGATAGATCCGAATAATAATGAAATCCTGTCGAAAAGGGGAACATTCTCCATGAATACCTCCCAAGAGGTTATCTTGACCGATGGAAAATAGCGACTAAAGCTTGTCTTTCAGCTGCAGATGATTCCACGACATATTTTATGAATGTCCTATTCATATTTTCGAACTAAAATCGAAATCCTGTCATAAAGCCAGTTATCATTTTCTTTGGCAACTAATTACCTATAAATATCTGATATACAAAGTTTCACGAATAATATTCTCAGTATTCTCACTATTAAATAAGTATTATCAAAATTCCAAACTATCGCGGCGAATATATTCAAAATAATAGCATATACCTCTAATCCACAATAGGTAATCCACGGTAGCTGTGGCTGTTTGGCCGCCAGAAACTAGTTGACATCAATAATTAATGAAATTTGTGAAATTAGGCATCTATCCAGATAACGAATTCTTGATAACTATGAATTTAATTTAAGTAGAAGTGAAAAGTGATGAAGATTGACCGGAGAAAATCGTGGATAGTGCAAATATGAGATTTCCTTGACACAGTCAAAAGAAAGAAAAAGGTATTCGTAGTTTCACGAGTATTGTTGGATTATTTTGAAGACAAGTCAAGTCAACATTAATAATAATAATAATAATAATAATATTGACTTCGATAAATATGTTATTTTAATATTCGCTTCAAATTTTCCATTTTGCGGGATAGTGTGAAGAGAAAGGTATTTCAACTCTGTCGAAATTATTCGTTTCATTTGTTTGAAACTCAACTATCCGGCATACTCTTCGAACTTTGTTGGAATTATGAATCAATATATGCCGAATAATTCATTTCATATTTGAAAAAAAATCTGAATTGGTTGTGTTTTTTGACAGTTGTAGAAAAGATACTGTATGAAACTCGCCTACGGCGTCGTGCATCAACATTTTCTACTCGTAAAAAAAAGTATCACTTGACTCACTTGATACATAAATTACTATTAAAAACATTACAAAGCAACTCAATTTTTTAAATGTATCGCTAAAGTTGCTGTTTGGTTTCAGTGGTTTAAAACACTGCTAACAGAGTAGGTCTTGACCTGTCAATTGAAACTGGTATGATAAAAAAGATATCTTAAAGCGTTTATAAACTCCCCGAGATACTTGTTTATTAAACACGTGTTCCGCTAATATGCTGTACTGGTGATTAAAATACTCGTTACTGAAAGGACGTTTATAGCACTTTTTACACAATAAGTATACTATTTTGAAACAGAATTGCTTCAATCAACAATTTGATTTGAATACAATAGAAATGTTCATTAAATACTTAGTTTTGTGGTTTTCTTGATATCGTTTCCTGGGTGTTTGAAAATGAAAATGTGTAAATAAAAATCCAATCGAAATGGGCCGTACGGTTTCCTCTTCACATAGGATAAGAAGTGAGAAATAATAAAATAGTGATTGACATAGCGCATATTCCCTGTATCAACATACCGAATGTCACTCACCCCAACGAAATATTTTGCAAATTTATTTTGACTTTCGTCAAAGAATTGCTGCATAAGGACGTTGACAAGAGTTTATTTTTGGTGGGGGTGCCGTCGGGTATCATCTGCGGCGACTTCAGGTTCCGACAAGATTCATTTATATGGAAAGGCTTAGTGATCCCAAAAAGTGCTCCTGAGCACTTGGAATTACTAAGCCCTAAGCTCTTTTGTTAAAGGCTTCGGAGCACTAAGCACTAAGCACATAATTAGAAAAGTGCTCGGGAGCATAGTGCTTAGGAGCACAAAAGTGCTCCGAGTGCTTTCACGAGCACTAAGCACTGTGCTTTGGGACAGCTCTGGTGTTAACTGTAATCAGTTAATAAAAAATGAAATAATAGCTGTGGAATAAATTCCAGCTATTATTACAGTTAGCACATTATTCTTGTATTAGGCATGACATAAAGAGGTGGTCTATTCAACCCCTCTCATCTATCGTATCTATTCGAGTCATGAGTCACTGGGTAAACCGCCCATTACACTCGTAACAAATAAGAATGTTTCTAAAAGCCATATTATTCCAAATAATGCGAGTAAAAGAATCTTCAAAACATTAGCTTTTGTAGAAACTTAACATTTATTGACAATTCAGAAATTGTTATTATACCTATCAAAACATAACAAAATCATGGCCATTATACAGGGTCAAAATCTAAACTACAATATATTCAAATTTCAGCCAATTCGACAGGGGCCCATTTCCCATTTGATTTGTGCGGGTCCTTTGTAACCTTGTACACAATCCGGAACTTTATGCCATTTGCAAAAATCCATTGAAGTTCTGCACAACTGTTCGGAATATTTTTTCGATGAATCTGCCAAGTTTGCAGAATTTCAAATTTTCTCTTATGGTATATCAAAGAAAAACCTTAGAGGTCGATAAAAAAATGTACACTTGAATTGGTTCAAAACTCGTGATTTGAAATTATATTCAATACTGTTCCAAGTTTTCAGAACTTTTGGAATTTTCTCAACGAGTATACAGCAAAATTCAAGTTAATTGCCATTTTGACAATGTTGCGTACTTCGGAAGAGAGTTTGAAAACTTTTGGAATTATTATGAATTGATTGTCCATTTCTACTGGCCTTAAATTTTCCTGCCGAATAACATTTGATGTTTGTATTCATATCGCGTAAACGTGTGTTGTTCAAATTCTTAACTATTTTCTTTAGCAATTTAACTCGAAATACTGTCAACCCAAAAACGCTCCACCTTCCGTGTCGCGTTTTTAATAGTTGACAATTTTTCCCGTCTAATTCCTAGGAAACATAGTTTCTCATTAAACAACCATTTACCCGATAAAATACAAATCTCTCGTGCAATTATAAGTGACAATTTAACTGATGTATAACCGCCACAGTGCAATTGTCACTTTGACAGAGCCAAAAGTAAGCTGCAACTTTTACAGCGACAAATGCCTAGTGGTTTTCTCACTTATTCATTTGTTCATCAATTATAATTGAACATTTTTCTCTTTTTAGTGCAGTCGATTAAACGTTTTTCTCAAGTTTTTCAAACTATAATTAAAATGTCTCACTTTTCAGAAGCGTGTTTCTACACTTTTCTACCCTTTTGTTTTCTTATGAATTATTGTTATTATTATTGTTTAGTGAAGAATATTTCAATAAGGTCCTGTCATTTAGCCACGTCCATAGAGTGAGTGATCATTGTGGCCGAGAATCATGTGCCCTGAGTAACCGAAGATAACCCAGGCTAAGATTTTTGGAGAAACTAAGGCTTGAAGAAGACGTATCTGATTATTATTATGGAATTATTGTATTTTCAACGGTCCTTAATATAAGTGTCAAATTTCAGAGTATTCGGTCGACTGGAAGTGAGTGAAAATTGAATCTAAATATTCACATCTTTATTATTATTGTTAATGTTACGTTATAATTAAAAAAAATGTAGTATTGTCATTGGTCTTTGATATGTGTGCCAAGTTTTAGATTACTCGGGCGGCTGAAAGTGGGTGAATATTGAATTTAATGATGAGCATCATTATTTTTGTTATTATTACTATCATTCAATTCTTGTATTTTCATGGTTTCTTAATATGTGTGCCAAATTTCAGAGTATTCGAGCCACTGGAAGAAGATGAAAATTGTATTTAATGATATAATGATTATTATTATTATCGTTATTATTATTATGCATATCAGCTCTAAGATACCAAAGTATAGTATTGTCACCCAAACTATATATATATATATATATATATATATATACATATATATACAGGGATTCATTTTGATACGACAGTTAGAAGTAGGTTAAATTGACTTCCAAGATTTGATAACATTGTTAGTTACAAGTGGAGCTAATAAAAGCGTTAGTCCTTGCGATAGAAAGGGGGGGGGTCGAGTATCCATTTTTAGGTCCACGAGGTAACTTGATTTCATAAAACGTATTTCAGGTCGCCGATTCGATTTGAGGTTACCAGGCTCAATTCCGGTCCCATTTTGAACTATGACCCATTTTAGGAAAAAAAAACGCGAATTTCTGACTATTCACCTGAAACTTTCATTTTTCTCCTCTGGAACTGACATAATTTTTGCATAAAAACTATTTTTAAACAATTTTTATACCATAATTCTTCATTAAATTGATATTCAGACCGTAAAACGAACAAATGAGTTAAAATTGAAGTATGCGCTGGAACTGTACTACTATTTCTCAAATCGGAGATGAAAGATATATTCATAAAACTGAATTGTTTTGTAGAACACTTTTTACAAGTACATTTAGGAGCTAATTCCTCGATCGACAGGTGTAATATATTTTTCCTTGCTGAATTTAAACATTCTCTCCTATGAAATATGCACATTTCAAAGGATCTAATTGTAAGCAATTTAAATTCAACAAGTTGATTCGTCGATATGCAATATAGAGTGCTCTTAAAATGCTCAATCGTATAGACTAGGCATGAAGGTAAGTTCAGCAACTGAAATTTAATTGGCAAAATGGTACAAGCAATATCTTGGTCTATCGAAAGTTACAGATGCATTATTCTTTTTGATAACTCGCACTAAGAATTGTTCAGCCTTGTCTACAGCAGCATTATAGCCTTACTCATATCAATTGTAGAACCTCATTTAAATGATGATTTATAACCAGCAAAATTTTTTGCATTTTGCTGTACGTCAATCAAGTCCACATGTTCCGCGGCGCTTCCTTTGAATCTATACGAGTTGTTGTAATTTATAATAGAGAACTTTAACCTCTGTTCAACTTTACTAGCATAATCTGCACCTGTTAGATAGTGTAAAGCTGGGAGTACTGAACACAGCGAATATCCAAGTTATTTTGGCCAAAGTGTGTGCAAGGGTAAAAATCTCTTCGTTGCAGCTGCATCCACACGAATCCAAAGTTTCTGAAATTAATATACATACCTATATGTTTGGTGAGGATAAGAGTATGAAAAAATGGTTAAAAAATTAAATGTAAAAATTAAAATATTACCTCCTAACCTTTTTCTTCAATCCATTAATATAACAGCAGAATGACTACATCTGTATTGGATGATATAACTTGTATTTTTCGATTTCTTTCGGTACATGTAGATACAGAAGAAGCAGATTCAAGTATTATTTTGTATGTATTTCAGTCATGTACGGAAGGAAATAGCAAAATACTATACCAAGCTATATTATCAGATACAGATGTAGTCGTTTTGCTGTTATATTATTGGATAAAATTTAAAGAAAAATGTTTAGAGGTAATATTTTATTTTTTATATTAAAATTTCGGAACAACAAAATTTTTTCGTACTTTCATCCTCACCAAACATTCATTTCAGGAACTTTGGATTCGCAGCTGCTACAAAGAGATTTCTATCCTTGCACACTTTGACCAAAAAATTAATATTCACTACGTTCAGTACTCCCCGCTTTACACGATCTGACAGGTGCAGACTACATTTTAGTAAAGTTGAACAGAGGTTATTGGTGCTGTGAACAATGATGAACCATATACTTAGTGCAAGTGTAGTGTACACGTAATTGTAATGATTATTCATTGGTGATTTCAGTAAATAATTAATCCTGGCATTTGACTCAGGTGGACGGTAGAGATACGTCGGACAGAATTGAGTGCGGGTTCAGCACTACTTTGTTGGTATTATTTATATTATCCTTATTCCCAAATAGTGGATTCTAGTGTCCTAGGAATACAAAGAATATCGAACACTACATGAGTTAAAAAAAAACAATGAATGTGTAACTTTCGATAGCCCAAGATATTGCTTGTACCACTTCGCCAATTCGGTTTCAGTTGCTGAACTTCCACCTAGATACCAGTCATACGATTGCGCATTTTATGAGCGCTTTATTATCACATATCGACGAATCAACTTGTTGAATTCAAATTTCTTACAATTAGTTTCTTTGAAATTTGAATATTTCGGAGAAGAGAATTCCAGCCAGCAATGTATTATACCCGTCGATCAAGGAATTAACTCCTAAATGTAACTGTAAAAATTGCTCTACAAAACAATGCAGTTGTAGATTATCTGGGGTAACGTGCATTTCATATTGTGCACGCAAATCAACAAATACTTGCAGAAAGTTTTCATATATGTAAAAATAACGTGTATTAACAACCAATAAATATATCTTTTATCTCTTTTGAGAAATAGTAGTACAGTTTCAGCGCATACTTCCATTTTAACTCAGTTGTTCGTTTAATGGTCTAAATATCAACTTAAAGAGAAATAAGTATGGCACAAAAATTGTTTTAAATGATTTTCATTCAAGAATTATGTCAGTTCCAGAGAAGAAAAATGAAATTTTCAAGTGAATAATCCGAAATTCGCGTTTTTTGGCTTAAAATGGGCCATAGTTCAAAAAGGTACCAAAATTGGGCCGGGTAACCTCCAAATTTCGATTCAGTGACCCAAAATACGTATTATAACACCAAGTTTCCTCGTGGACCGTGAAGTTAAATTCTTATAAAATAATATCAATCAGTTGCAAGTTTCGTAAAAAATAATATCCTTGGATTAAACTTTGAAATAAGGTTTTGAGTAGGAGAGGTTTTCTTCCGGTGACAATTTTCAAATACAAAGTTTATTTCTCTGATTTGGCAAGGTACATTCCTTTTTAGTATCATTTCTTCACTATTGTTAGTTATTCGTCTTCTACAGTGAGTTTCAAAAAGTTTGCACCACATGGGAAACTTTTCTTATTTATGCATTTGTCAGAAAATTTCATTCCTCATAAAAGTTGGTGCTTCGCGAAGAACTTTTATTTGAGTTATCAAAATTTCGAATTTCCAAACGGTGTTCAGAGAAGAACAAAAAATGCGAATTTTGATCAAGGTCTATCTACCCTTATTTTTGATATTATCAAACAAGTTTATTTAGAAGAGTTGTTTAAGAATCAAAAACAATACTAAGATTTGGAATCACAGCCACCTACGCAACAGTTTTTTCCCAATTCTTTATAATTCTAGCCTCATAAAGAGCACTGTTATCTCATATGCACCTCAGGCGCCTCCCTCATATTCCTACAACTATAATCCAATGCGAAATTTGGTACAATTTGTCATTTGTACTAGAATATCGACGTGTGTTGGAAATTGTTTGAAATTTTACTAGTTTTTTTGTGAAAATTTGATATATCACTCTGTATGTATGTCCATAATAACTATCAGTATGATTATATGGAAGGAAATAATTGAATAAATGAATTAATTATTGGTGAACGATTCAATAATGCAATTCTGCAACTTTACGATAATTTCAATCGTAAAAAAAATTATAGTTATTTATGGTACTAGTGTGTTATGTTGAAAATAAGTCACGCGAGAAAGATTTATACCACGAGGCCGTCACATGACAGTTATGACCCATTATTAATGTCATTTTAGACAAGTAAACTATCAAATAACACACTAGTGAGTTATTTGATAGTTAACTTGTCTAAAATGACTTTAATAATGACAGTCATAACTGTCATGTGTTGGATAAAATATATTTTTTTATGATTAATATAATAAAAGATCGTCAGACTAAATGATAATGTTTGAAAGTTCGTCAGTCGGGCCTCTGTAGCGCAGCGTTCAAAATTATTGAGGCGCGACGTCTTTTGCGGTTCAACTGACGGAATTCCTACTAGGATTATGCAGTATGACTATTTTTTTCATATTAAATTAATCAAAAATAATACCATAATCAATTTTCAGATTGAATACTAGATGTTAGATGTTACAAGGGAGCTGGCCCCTTGGCCTAATCCACTGCGACCTTTTCAGATCTATTGTGGAGGCTCCGATTACTTATAGCACATCATCTAGCTTCGTCCATTTCATCAGACTGAGCACATTTGATAATGGCCTTTCGAGATAGCTTTCCGCTCTTGGCTTTTCATCTCCAAGTTGTAGAAACCGCACCCTTGCTAGTCTTTCGCACTGGCACATTACATGTATTGCGGTTTCCTCTTCTTCCTGGCAGAACCTGCAGATTGCTTCTTCCGCCAGACCTATAATATTTATATGTCTGTTAAGCCTACAGTGGCCTTTCAGCAGACCTACTACTTGTCTGACGATCCTCCTTTTATAGCTGAGGAGTTCCGTCGTGAATTTTGGCGAGCGTCTTTTGATGAACTCCTTGGCCTGTCTCAATCCTGGTCGGGTTTCCCACCACTCTTGAGATTTGTTTTGTACCCACTGTTTAGTGTGGGCTTTTGTGGTGGATTTTGCTACGCCGCAGAAGGGTTCCGGCCCAATGAGCGCTGCCGAAGAGCCTTCTCTGGCTAGTGTGTCGGCCCTCTCATTGCCCGGGTGTCCCTCGTGGCCTGGCACCCAAGCTAGAGTCACATTACCTCTGCCTGAAACACTGTGGCGTAACATCCAAGGCTAAGCTGGATGTTAATCCTTGGCTTTGCCCCGTAAACTCCAGCGCCGACTCCGTTATCTGTCTTTGACCCGTCTGTATACCAGACTGATCTTGCATTCACGGGTGGCCCATTCTCCCAGTCCTGTCTGTCTGGTATCAGTATTTTGAAGCTGTATTTGGGAACCATCACGTCCGTTGGCATTCCCATTACTGGGTCTGCCCTCAGTTCCTCATGTAGCTTCCGGTAGTCAGCTCCGTGCTTCTGGCTTATTGGAGCTTGACCCTGCATTAGTCTGTGTGTCACGGACCTTGCTTCTCCTTGAACGTGTATGTGTAGTGGTGGCAGGTCTAGTATGACCTCCATAGCAGCCGTAGGAGTTGTTCTCATGGCTCCTGTCACCCTCAGGCATGCCTGCCTCTGGATGCCATTTAATAGCCTAATGATCCCCGTCTGCTGTACTTTTGTCCACCACACCACTGACCCGTAGGTTATCATAGATCTCACGACCATCGTGTATAACCATAGGGTCATTTTAGGGTTGAGCCCCCAGTTTTTTCCGCATATTCTGCCACACATTCCGAGTGCAATGGTGGCTTTAGGCGCGATTTTTTGGACGTGAGAGTTCCACGTTAGTCTTTGGTCGAAAGTTACTCCAAGGTACTTGGCCTCTTCAATAAACGGGATCTCTACATCGGTCAGCATTGGTGGTTTCAGGCCTACCAGTGTTCTTTTATTTGTGAATATTGCCACTGTGGTTTTTTGTGCATTGATGGAGAGTTGCTCTTCTCTGCACCACCTGTCAACGATGTTTAGAGCGCTTTGCATGCGCTCCGAGACTATACTTGGAAATCGTCCTCTCGACTATTACCAGGTTGTCTGCGTATCCTAGGCAGTAATGGCCTTCTGCGGACAGTTTTGTAATGAGGCCGTCTACTAGAGTGGCCAACATTAGCGGCGATAACACTCCGCCCTGTGGGCACCCTCTATTGACTTTGGCTTTTATGGTTGCCTCGCCCAGGGTGGACGTAATGGTCCTATTTTCTAGACTGGCTTGGATCCATTGACTTATTGTGGGAGGAACTCCTCTCCTCGTCAGTGCATTTGTCAAGGATATAGTGGATACGTTATTGAAAGCTCCTTCTATATCCAGAAAGGTGGCTATTGCTAGTTCTTTGTCTTCAAGTGATTTTGAAAGTAGCCTGGTGAGATCATCCAATGCCAAGTCGGTTGATCTTCCTGGTTGGTATGCGTATTGACGTTCACTCAGGGGTTGAGCCTTGAGAGTGTCGTCTCTGATGTACCTATCTATCTCTTCAGCGTTTTGAGCAGGAAGGACGATAGACTAATTGGTCTGTATGACTTGGGAGTGAAGTCTGAAATCCTGCCTACTTTTGGCAAGAATAGGACCTTCACTCTCTGCCACGCAGTTGGTATATATCTCCAGGCCAAGCAGGCTCTCAGGATTTTGCATAGATGTGGTATCAGTACATCCTGCCTTTTTTGTAACAGAGCGGGGTAAATTCCATCCACTCCAGATGATTTGAAGGGAGAGAATTTGTTTATAGCCCATCTGATTCTATCCGGTCTGGTTATTTCGGTAGCCAGCTTCCAATCTGTTTGCGTGGGCCGATTAAGCCTCTTCCTGGAGCCTTCGGCTCCCGTCCAGTCTTTCAGAATCAATGAGCCCGGAAAGTGTGCTTCCGTGAGCATTTCTAGGCTTTCCTCTAATGTTTCTGTGTAGGTTTCATCATGTTTCTTAAGGAACCCAATGTTTGTTGATGATCCATCTTTGGCTAGTACTTTATGGATTCTGGAGCAGATGGGTGTGTCACTCACCTCCTCACAGAATTTCCTCCATGAGTACCTTTTTGCCTTCCGAATCTCTTTGTTTATAGCGTTAGCTTTATTTTGTAAGAGTCCCAGTCCTGGTTGGTTTTGGCTTTATTAAACAGCCTTCGAACCTCCGCCATGAGCTTATCGAGGTTCTTGTTCCACCAGACTGACGTCCCTTTTTGATGTCTTTCTTTTTCTCGACAGTGTTCCTGGTAGGCCGCCATTATAGCTTCGTTAACCTGTTCCACTGCCAGATCGAGACTTTCTGTGTCGCTTATGGAGACTGTCCCGCCCTCGAGAGCCTCCCTTAGGGATTCCTGATATCCTTCCCAGTTGGTTCCTCTTGGGTTTCTAGACTTTGTAACCATAAGAGTTGGAGTAATAAGGTCAAACCGTATCTGCCTGTGATCGGAGCACGATGGCTCACTCGACACATGCCAGTTACTTATGATATCACTTGTCTTACCAGCGCATAGAGTCAAATCCAGAACTTCGCGGCGGACCGACGCGACGAAAGTTGGTTCTTTGCCTTTGTTGGCTACTACTAAACCTTCACTAGAGATAAATTCTATTAAAGACTCACCTCTTTTGTTGATGTTGGTGCTCCCCCAGATGGCATGGTGTGCGTTCACATCACATCCTATGATTAGGTGTAGGTCCCTCTCCTCACAGTAGGCTATTATGTCGCTCAGCTTCTGCGGCGGAAAGTTCTTCTCCTCCCCTTGGAAGTAGGCGGAACATATCACCCATTTCTTCAGTCCTTCTGTAGGTACAGTAAGCGTGGCTGTAACAATATCCGAGGTGCATAGCACCGGTATAAGTGTACAATTGACTCTACTGCTGTTGTATACTATGCATGCCCGTGGTCTTTCTATAGACTCTGTGTATAGTACCGTGCCTTGTTGTGGTTTTGAGGCCAATGACCCTCTTACCACTCAACCAGGGTTCCTGCAGGAGGGCTGCGTGGAGTCCTTCTTCTTCGAATCTCCTGCATAACACAGCCGAAGCGGCTTTTGCATGCTGGAGGTTCACCTGCAGGATCTTGATTTGCTCATTTAGGAGTTCGAATCGCCAGATTCAGCCCCTCCAGTGGCCGCCCCTTCGTCCATCTGTTCAATCCGCTTTTGGGTGGTGGGCCTTAGGAGCGGACTGACTTCATTTGGATGTAGGGGTGGGGCGCTACCGGATGTGACCTTGACGATCCTCCCGCCTTTTTTGGCTGGGGCTCTCTCTGTGGTGTTTTGGCCTTTTGAGAGAGCCTTTTTGGCCTTTTGCGAGCTAGTTGTGTCCGCGTCCTGCTCTACTGTCTTGTGCCCCGGGTCTTTGAGGCGGAATTTTATTCTCCCTATTCCAAAGAAGGGGCACATGTCCAGTTTTTGGAGTTCTTCCAAGGACTTTTTGTCCATTGAGAACACCCAAATCTGCCCTGTCTTAGGGGTCTTACCCCATACCGTCCAGAGCTTTGTGTTCACGCCGTGGTTTCCCACCTGTAAGCGGGTGAGAATCCTTTCGACCTCGAGCTTCTTCCCATCCTCGTCATTGACATGGACAGTGCAGGCGTAGGGCTTCGGGATCTCGTCCTCCCCCACCGCCCTGAGGGTTGCTCCCTCCCAAGGCGTCCGCGCACGCCATGACAAGGAATCCCGACCTAAAAGTGCACTTGGTTAAGCGCATCTGTGTTCCCTCCAAGGGGATTTCCTCATAGGCCAAGATGATGGAGCGTTGGACAGCCTTTAGCTTTTCCGGCTCCATCTGGGTTTCTGGGTAGCCCGCACATATCACGGCCACCTTCTCGCAGGTCAGTGCCTCTTTGAAGGAAAGCCCTTCTGTTCGAGGCCTCTTCCTTTGAGCGCTGACTGGTGGTGTGCTGCCTTCAGACCTAGATCTCTTTTGGGCCTCAGCTTTTCTCTGTTGGCTGCTGGTATTGGCCTCCTTAGTGACCGTAGGTTTTGGTTTTGGAGCAGTTGACTGCTCCCTGTTTGTAAATTTGGTGGATTGAATACTACCACGATAATGATATTTCTTGAGTCATGAATATACAAACTAAAATCAACAAACAAACCATTAGTTCAACGGAGAAAAAATTTGTTTTCAATCATGTATATAAAATTACATATTTGAATTTTTTAAACGAGTTTGAAGGAAAGTCATATGGCTCCTTTCTTCGCAATCTCTGCTTGGACCATTTGAGAATCGTTTTCATAACGATAAATATCGCATGACCATTTGCAACATAGTGGTGATATGGTACCAGTCAAACCTAACTTTTTTACTACACAACTATCGAGAAGTGTAGCTATACTACCTTCATCAAGAAGAGCAACAATTTTCAATATTCCATCATTATCTTTGAGCTTGACAGGTGATATGTTCAATAAAATATTGCTATTTTTATGTGTTACATGAGTTGTAACTTCAGGCTTTCTCGAATTCTCAGCGGTTTTGTGGAGTAAACTATTGTGGAAACGATTAAAATTTTGGACCATTTTCAGCGTTCTTTCACTTGTGCTCTCTGGAAATAACTGCAATTTTTCAAAGAGTGGTGACTTTGATTTCAGATTTTACAACGTTTTCCAGTGACTCCCTTGGAACTATTTTCTTGCCGATATTCTACATTGGCAATACTACTTCTGTAGTTTGTATTTGTTGTAGGTGGATTTGCATCAACTACATTGAAAACATATAGGCAAGTTTTTAAATTCATCGATTAATAATGCGCATTCGTACTGTCATTGTCATTTTCTAATATTGTTGAATAAGGATGCAATGATGAATCGATGAATTTAAAAACTTGCCCAATGTTATTCTGGATACGACATCAGACATCTGTTGGATCCAAACTGAGAAGTCTCTTTAATGTCTCTTTTCTAGAGACAATTTTCTTCTCAATCCGGTTACTTCCGCCACCAGCAACAGTTGTCAGTTTTGATTTTACATCGGGCATAACTAGAAACATCACCATTTGTGAAGACATATTACTGTTTTCTGCGCAATTTCGGGTTCTAGTTATATAGAACTGGAACCGTGTGACTTGAAGAACCACCATTTTATTAATGAAAATCAGATCCTATAAAAAATACTGAACTTGTATTGACAACTGATTATATTCAAAATTTCTCTAAACGTTAATTTGACTTTTGTAACATGTCAGACTTGAAATGTAATTAGGCAATCCAACGACCTGTCAAATAAATTCAAAATGGCGCTTGGTTGGCAAACAATAGAAATCCACGTTTGTTTACTTGTAGACTTCGAAAGCTTTATTGAAGTATTTGACTATAACTTCGTTTAGTTTTTGTTAGATATATAGTAAATAGTAAATACTAAGTTCCAATAAATGGATGAATGTAGCTACGCGGTAGAAAATCATCGTGAAATACGAGAAATAATAGTACCTGCTTTTATAACATTTTTGTTTGTAACACTAACGTTACTCCAGTTTTATTCAGTTTGGATATTATCAAAGGATTACTTCAGACTGAGCGAATGCTGTACAAATATCCTTAAACATACCCTGGCCCATAAATGACATAAACGACCAATGATAATTTTTTCAGTAACGAAATGTGATTACGATCAACAAATTATTTTATTACTCATTTTTTCTATGTACTGCCTATAAACAGAGTAGAAAATTTGTTTCATTAGGATTAGTATTTTATACATTTTTAAAGAAGTGTGCAGTTTGTATTGATTTATTTTTATTGAATATAAATAAGACAGACATAGTACACCAAAACTGTACACTTTAATAAACACCAAATTTATGACACGCATTCATTATCTCATATAGATAGATATCAACAAGAAAGCATGTTGTACTCAGTTAACGATACTTTCTCCGTTGTCAATGACATATCAATTGTTCGTGATATTTTGATCCATTCTACATAATTTTTCAAAATATATCTTTATTCAAAAATACTGAATACCTACTATTGTTAATGTTGTATCTGAGGATTCCTTTGCTAGAAAATGGCTCCACTATCCTCATAGGAAGCAGTACGATCCAAAATTTTTAATGTTCTTCACATCTTTGGATTTCTGCTGTTGGGACAGAGCACACTTTTGCAGAGAGTGATAGCATGGGTCACAAAGCAGCTACATGAGTACACGAAACTATACCTTTATTATGGTTTGTATATTCAGCAGCGAAGAGCAGAGCGCCAATGTGTGCAGTGGCCGATTGAAATTGAACCATCTTTAGAAATAATACCTCAAGCCTCAAGTAGTTTAGCACTGGCTTTTTTGTGAATGTCTCACCTAAAAAAAATACTGAATAAGACTTGGATGAATATGAGGTATAAGATATATAAAAAAAGATGAATAACATCACTAAAACTTTTATAATAATTGCGCATATGACATAGATCAGCAACAACCTATAAGAATATTAAAAACAAACAGTTACCTTCACAACCATGACATGAAAGTCATTTGAAAACTTAGTTCCTGCTTTCGGTTTGAAAGGAGTCCAAATCCTCTACGATATCAGCTTCATTTTATACCTACGAATAAATTAAGATTTTACAATAATTTCGAGCATAAAAGTTTATTGGTAATACATGAAATATCACTAAATTCATCGTATTTACCTCTGACCAACGTCTGGGTTTTCATGCAGCAACTTCTTAAAATATGATTTCTGCATACTGAAGCACCGTAAATATCAGTTTTAATACTTAAGATTACGTCAAATAACTTGCGATTAGTTAGAAAATGGTCGAAATACCCAAAAAAACATTAAACTACGTCAATGTGGTTCCAAACATAAACAATAACAACTTAAATCGTTTGTTCGCCAACCAGACTTCAAATGAGAGGTTAAAAGTCACGTGGTTTGGATTCCCTGATTCAGTGTCTCTTTCACTTCTTTGCAACATACAGTATTATAAAAATAACTATAAAAATTATAATAATAATGATACCTCACTGTCTCACTGATAGTACTGCTGTGGCAATCTGGGGCGACAGAAACACCTTGGGAAGTCCGTGCGCATTCCGATTAAGCATCAAACATAATGATTTCCAGCATAGATATATTGGAAACCGTAAAATATACAGTTGAATAGGGAAAATATGTATGTAACATAAAGGCCATTTTTGAGACAGTACAAATTTTTCAAAAGTTATGGATCTCAATGAGTCAGAACAGAATATTATTATGTCAAATAATACTTTCAAATCATCAATTCCAAGAAGGAATGAATAACACAATTCATGTCTCTGACTTTGACCCTATATACAAATGTTAAATCAAGACTGGAACTCTCTTATGTCAACAAATAGTCGATGTTTCTTTTGGAAGTCATACTTATTACACCATACAGACGTAGCTAATATTGACGTTTCTTTGACTTAGTATTTACTCAAGAAAAGGTAAGAGCGGATCCAGGCGATTTTTCAGGGAGGGCCAAAACTTTTCTGGAGAGTAGAACATATAATAAACCGGAAACGAAGATAAGTTTTTAATTAGCATAGTATTTTTTCTTAAGAATCGAGTCCGTAGTAAGTAATTATCCCAATTACCCCTCTATAGATTTTCCCTTGAGAAAATGGGTCGCATGTTCTGGCGTTCTCTATTGCATCAAAGTTAATCTGAAATTTCTCACTATGACTTACTTCAATATAAGTTGGTCAAATAAATCGGTAACTCACTTATAAAACTAATTCAAATAAGTAGTCGTGCAAGTTAAAAGAAATAATTGTTAAAAAAAATGAAAAATTGTGTTTTCCGTCAACCTGCTGTCGTCCCCGTTCGAACGGTAGCCCTCAAAAGTAGGAACTTGTGCGAGCTAAGGATCAACGAGGTCTTACCTTTTAAGTTGAGATTCCAAGCACGACCCGAGAGAATAGATCTCGAAAGGAGGTCGTCCGTAAGTCTCCATCCAAACCGTAACTTCGCATCACGTTGCTCGGCTTTGTTATCGATGACCCACGCGCTCTACCGTTCGAGCTATCCTCTCGGATATTCTCTATTGATGTTACTTGGCCTGTGTCTTCCTGCTACAGACAGTTATTCAATAAATATCAATTCTTACAAAAGCTTTAGGTGAAAGCCAACTTCAATAGTATTTTATCACCCTGTATAGAAAACAAATCATTGATTAATTTTTTTGATGAGTTGATAGAAGTATGGTATCAGTGAATTCTGAAGAAAAATAAATAAATATATTTTCTGGGTGATATCAGAGGAATGTCATAAAAAAATTGAATATATCCGACATTCCGTATTTTACGGGATCATTAATTTTCTCAAACTGCATAGTAAATTCTTAGACTAGCAGCCGATCCTGTTCCGAAATCCATCCTCGTTTCGAAACGCAAGATGAAGGTTTCCATACTGTAAACTGTTACTGACTTATTATAAACAGATTATACGGCGTTAATTTATTGCTGTCTTTATTGTTTCCCGTCTCATTAGCTAGAAAATTACGTTTTTTGAAGTTTCTTCTAACAGCCATGATTTTTCAAACAGATATTGGCCAAGATGAATTAACAGAAAATAAACAATTTTCTTTTTGTTTATTCTGTGTTTTGTCGCCTGAAACTGAAAAACAGTTTCGCCACTCCTTCCGAACATAACAGGTTTTTTTCTCTTCTTTGTGAACACGAACATTTTGAAATTAAAATTAAATAAAATGTTCCTGATAATAAATTAATTTTCAAACGATCAAAATAAATGGTTTGTCTATAGTCTTTCATTGGTAGATAGGAAATAATATTTATAACATACTTGCACATTCTGTCTATTGTGCAACGTAAGTAATCAGTATTTTATTCTTTTTCACAAGTTTGGCAAGCGATAGTTTTAAATCTCATTTTATATATTTATATGTCTCTGTTCTTGTTTCCTATATTATTTTATGTATATTTAATTCCAATAAACTTTTTTGAACTTGAACTTTTTTTTAACATAAATAAGAGAGACGCACTACTGTGCCCCTCTCCTGTTACCCCGCCCGACGCATTAACGGACCACGTTGCAAAGCGACACACTGCACACCAGCTCACGTCGATATCCCTTCCTCGAGCGAGTAGAGGAGAAATTGTAATGCTCTCTCAACATATAACAATAGCTATTCTTAACGATCTCATGAAACCACCGTACCCAAAATGAAAACTTTCCGATACTGTAGAGCCAACAATATAATATGCCCTCATATAATTCAAATCCTAGAGTAGGATTCATTATTGTTTATTTCTTCACGTACGAGCCAGATTTGCGTCAGAGCCATAGAGTATCGTTGATTTAAAATGAGTGACAATTTTCAGGGACAGTGAAAAATTCATGGACGTAAATATCGTATAAATACAGATGGACTCAGCATTGCCATACCTACAACACGGATCGTTTTAAAGTCGCTCAGTTTGTGGACGCGCGGACTGCGGGGAAGAGAGAAGGTAGCGATAGACTGTGACCTTCCCACAACCGACAGGAGCGCACGCATTTGATAAAAATAGGGTTCAATTACAAGAAAAAAATAATAATAATGATAAAAATATGAACGAAAGTGATACAGTTTACATCCGATGGGACTTCATGAGATAGAAAAACTCATTTGACATATCAACATGTCATGAAATGCTTCATTGACTGAGATAGTAAGTGTTTATTTATCATCATCGATCCTTAGAAAATTTGTTTAATGAAATTTGCCGGATAAAAAAATGAGACTTCCGTTTTCAATGAATGGAAAGCTGGAGACAAACGACAAAAAAAAAGAAAAGAAAATTACCAAAAAATGGTAATTTATATATTCAATAAATACATGTTCTTATATCGATACATGAATATCGTGAAGAATAAATATTTCACGGCAATTTTCAACGCATAACATTCAAATTCAGATATGCGATATTTTGATGTATTTACGAAAATATGCAAACTACCTACAAGGTTTTGGATTGACGTGGCCGTTACTTGATGGAAATCCATAGTTATGACACTAAGGTAAAAAACGAATAAAATTTCCACAAAATTTATTGTCTTTGCAACATGTTTCGATGCACAGTATCTTTTTCAAGCGAATGTAGTACATTACAATCTGTATCTGGGACTGTTTCAGTAGAATCAGTTGAAGATTTTCTTTTTCTGAAATCGTTCAACCTGAAAATATATAATATATTGTTTTTTCTTTAAGTAGAAATCTCTATTATTATTTGAAATAAGTCATAGAAAATAACAATTCTGATGAATGATAATAATTACCCTGACTTTAAAGCAGTTGACTTTCTTGGGATATACCATTCATTCACTGGGTTTTATCTCAAATGCTGCATTTTCGAAATGGAAGGAACAAACCCTAGCAGACTTTGAAACATATTCAGTTGAGCATTTTATTCCCAACTTCTTCAACCAAGCCGCTTTTACTATCACATCAGCTGGAAACCTTAAAGATAAATCCAAATTTAGATAAACATTTCTTGGACTTTTTCGCAACCTTTTTTTCTGATTGCATCATCCAAATGACTAAATGAAATGGTAAATGTTTCGTGAGGTGTCTATTTCGTTATTTCCACATATAAAGGTTTGAATATACCTAATAATTTCATTTTGTTCGGCGAAAATAGATTGCTACCCACTGTAACGCCTATGGTACTTACGAATGGAATCTGATATTTTGGAGGGGTCATTTGACCCAGCATGAATTATATTCAGAATTATAGTGACTCCTTTGCGCACTGTGCCGTCAGTTGTGAGCGGTGCAGATGAGTACGCAGGTCAACGAAACTTTCCATCCAAATGAGGGATTTTTCGACCATAAATTCTTCTACGGCATTTCTCAAGATGATAAGATCACGGAAAAATAATCAAGTAGGACTTAATGCCGTACAAAAAGAACGGTGCTGAGAGCCAGCAAATCATTTTATTTTCCCCAAATTTTTGTTATGACTTCAGGTGATTTATTACTGTACGGCATTTGTATCTTTGAATTTGTATAACTACATAGATTTATTTTTTAGCAATGCCGTACATATTTATCGGTATAGGGTTGCAAAGCTCCGCACTTAACCCCCTAACCCTAACTAGTATAGTTTGGGTCATTTGACACAACACCAAACTCAATGATCTTAATACTATTTTATGAAAATATGTCATTTTTTGTTATGCCGTACATTTTTCGTGGAACATGTGACGGCTCTGGAAAATTTATTTCCCTCTGGAAAGGGTAATATTACGGTCATTTGTTTTTTTACGGCATGAATATAATTTATTCGTTAGTATAGCAATAATAAAAAAAAACTATATGCCGTACAAAAAAATAGTGCTATACGACTGGAATTTGTATATAGTGATTTTCAAAAATTTGCACCATATGGGAAACTTTTTTATTATGCACTTGTCAGAAATTTTTTTGCTACATAAAAGTTGGTGCTTCACGAAAAGCTTATATCTGAGTTATCAAAATTCTGAATTTCCAACCGGTGTACAGGGGAGAACAAAAAATAGTAATTTTGTTCAAGAGTAGTATACACTTATTTTTGATATTATCAAAGAAGTTCATTTAAAAAAGTTGTTCAAAATCGGAAACAATATCAAGATTTGGAATCACAGCTACCAACACAACAAAAACAACAAAATTGGTTACTAATTTTTTATAGTTCTAGTCTCATAAAGAGTACTAGTCCTATAACGATCAGTGTGATTTTATGAAAGGAAATAAATCAATCAATTATTGGTAAACGATTAAATAATATATTTCTGCAAGTTTTTACGATCACTTCATTCATAAAAAAATTTAAATATACAATTTAAGCTCTATATCTATTATTATAATTTCATTAATTTTATGGAATCCTTGTGTTACATTGGTCCTTAATAAGTCAAATTAAGAATTTCTGAACATAATTTTTTTTTATCCGATAGGATTATCCTAGTCGGGCCTCATCTCCGGAGCCCCGATATATCCGGAGGGGGCGTGCTGGAGTCATTTATCTAGATCGTGAGGGTGAGTGATTACTAGGTCCGATATTCATGTGCCCTGAGCAGACGGAGTAAACCAAGGCTAAGATTTCTGCCGCATTACGGCACACTGGTATCTCGTCTACACCAAACGAGTGTTGTAGATGATAGTACAACACTCGTAGCGCCGGCAGCGCCGCGTTATGCCTGTGGACATAGGCTGAGACAGCATAAGCTTGACACGCAGGCAGCTAATGTATATGTATGTGCTATAGTTTTGACTGCATGTTTGGCAATATGGAGTCGAGAGTCCAGTGATGATATTAGCGACTGAAGGATCAAATGTGAATTTATTTTGCATGGCTTTCAAGGAGCTCAGTAGCGAATTCACAGTAGAGGATAGCTTGCAGCGGGGTGGAGTGCCAATGGTTATTCCCGTTTCTGTACGACAAATGCACAACCAACCCCGTTTTTTGTTTTAGATCCGTCGGTGTATATTTTTGTGAAATTTACAAATTTTTCAATATTCTGCTTATATTCCAATATCAGCTGTTCTGTATTCAACTCCGGCTTATTTTGTTCTCTCTCTATTGTATAAGATTTTATGTCCGATGAAGTCCTTGGCGGAAATTCTGGAAAATTATGTGTAATTGGGTTTTGTTCTCTAATGCGTATTGCCATAGGTCTGGTGATGGTTGGCTTTGCAGAAAACTTATTGTAAATGTCGTCATGGCCGTACAATATATCAAAATTTGGATGGTGTGGTTGGGCATATATTTTCATTGCATAGTCAGACAGAAGTCTGGATCTTCTGTATTCAAGTGGAGGAAGTGCTGCCATACAGTTTTGTGACAATGTCGGGCTTGTTCTGGATGAACCAGTTGCCAGTCATAGGGCGGTGTTCTGAATCCCATCTAAAGTTTTCAGGCGGCTTTTCCTGGCAGACGAGTAGATTGTGCAACCATAAGCAATTCTGGAAAGGGTTAGACAAATATTCAGAAGTACTTCTTGATCTCCGCCCTATCTTATTCCAGCTAGTGTTGTCATGACACTCAGTGATTTTTGGCATTCCACCCTGAGATCGCTCAGATGAGGGCTCCATGTAAGTGGAGTCGAAAGTTAAGCCTAGATATTCAATCAAGTCCTGGAATTCTATTGGAACATAATGCAGATTGAGATTTGGCACATCATGCTGTTTTCTTTTTCTGCAGAAATGAATGGCTTTTGTTTTGGAAGTAGAGAATTTGAAACCTTTTTCTGTAGTTTCTCTGTAAAGGATATCAATGGATCTTTGCAGAATTTGTTCAGTTTCGTTGATGGATTTGGAGAAACGAAATATTACCAAATCATCAACGTAAATGATTTTATGAATGTCTCTTGGAATGCTTTCTATTATAGAGTTTATTACTATTGCAAATAAGGTCACGCTCAATGTAGACCCTTGGGGTATTCCATTCTCAATGTTACGAGAATTCGATATAATATCTTCTAGTCTAGTCTTGAATATTTTCCCACTCAAAAATTGCTGTAAAAAGATAGGTAAGTTACCCCTGATTTTCCATTCATGGAGTGTTTTCATTATACCATATTACCATATCTCCACGTTAGAACATAAGCTTTCTCCAAATCGAGAAATATTGCCAAGAGGTGTTCCTCCTTCATGACAATGGTTTGTATCTCATGTTCTTTGTGAGCTAGCGGGTCTATGATTTAACGGAATTTTCTGAAACCCATTTAAAACTTGGATAGTAGGTTATTGGTGTCAAGATACCAAATAAGACGGTTATTTACCATTTTTTCCAGTAACATACTCAGACTGCTGCTGAGGGAGATAAGACTGTGACTGTCATGTTTGGTGGCATCTTTTCCATGTTTCAGTATGGGAATTATTATCACTTCTTTCCATCGCTCAGGAAATATACCGGAGTACCATATTTTGTTGAATATTACCAACACGTTTTCTTTCTAGTCCGTAGGTAGGTGTTTCAAGAACTCCTAATGGATTTTGTCTGAACCAGTTCGTCCATAGTGAAGGAATGGTTATATGCTAGGTTTTCATCTATAGTAAAATGTAAGTTTACTTGTTCTATTTGGGTTTTTATTTCTAGAAATGTAGGATTGTAATCTTCTTCAGAGTTGTCTCAGTGATAGTGGTCAGAAAAAATTTTGGCTACGTCTATGGGGTTGTTGGAGATTACTTCTTCATAATCTTCCACCGTGAGGAATGCCGTGCAAGAATATTTTGTCAGAAAAGCACATTTTCAGATAAAAAATTATTATTATCATTATTATAGTCACCACCCAGAAATGACAGCATAGTGCCTAAAGTTATTTTTTCATGTAGCAGCATCGTTCTGTACATGTTTCATGTCCCCGAAATGTTATACAGGGTATATTCAATATACTTACATTTCCTGAAAACACAATGAACAATCTTATCAACTGTAGGAAATCCTTGAAATGAAAATGTAGGGCATCATTTTTTGTTTGTTTTGGGATGCTTGATAAATCAAAAAAGCAATGCTTTTCTAAAAATTACTTATCTAATAAATAACAGTGACATTTTTTTTTTCATTCATATTTTTATTTAGTTCCATTGAGTATAACCTATAAACCTATAAACCTATAAACCGGTTGCCGTACAGGCATTTATAATCTTTCTTTGAACAATATAAGATTCAACCCCCCAAATGTAGGTAATTTTTAATTTTTTTTTTATTTTATTTTATGCTCCAACATTTTTAGACGGCATAATTTCTGAAACTCATTTTATTTGTTGTACATTTTGCAATGATCTTGAAACATACAGGTCGAAGAATGAATTTGCGTGCAGGGCTCCCCGCCCCTGTACCGGCAAATATGTTCAGCATTGCTAAAAAATAAATCTATGTAGTTATACAAATTCAATTATACAAATGCCGTACAGTAATAAATCACCTGAAGTCATAACAAAAATTGCTGACTCTCAGCACCGTTCTTTTTGTACGGCATTAGGTCCTACTTGATTATTTTTCAGTGATCTTGTCATCTTGAGAAATGCCGTCCAAGAATCTTTTGTCAAAAAATCCCTCTGGATGGAAAGTTTCGTTGACCTGCGTACTCATCTGCACCACTCACAACTGACGGCACAGTGCGCAAAGGAGTTTGTTTCGTATGGCACTATAATTCTGAATATAATTCATGCTGGGTCAAATGACCTCTCCAAAATTGGCGTGGGCTTGTAGTCTATATGGATTGTTTGCAAACCTAGCAAGTTTGCACCATTATTACTCTCTGTCTATTATTACACTGCCACTATATCACTCAAATAAGTTCGAAAAACACTATTCCAATAAAATAATCCTACAAAAAAGCAATAACAAAATGACAGATCTGTCAGAAGTTCACTTTGTGGAAAACATAAACAATGATATTCAACAGCATTGACAAACGATCAAAAACAACAAACTTTACACAGCCATTTGAAGATACAAGTAATGATTTTTTTCGATAGTTTGGATTTCGAAATATGTGAGTCTTACAGGTGTAAGTTGTTTGATAATGTTACCATCACCATACTTAATTTTTTAATTATTATCGAATGGAATACGTACAGTGACACAATTTTGTCTATGAGAAAGACTTATCACCTACGCGATGTGACAACGCCCAACTCAATATCACGACTAAAGATTGTGACCATTCAGACCAGGATGTCAACAGCTAGGTCCAGTTAATTTATACGTCCATGGAAAAATCAATTGTTGATTTTATGTTGAGAACAAATAATTATTGAACTACACGTAATCGATTGATGGTGTGACCCAAAATGTCGTTATTTGCGTCAAAACATATGACGAGATGGATATAGGCTGCTCGACTATCAGTCAGCCAACTCGCTGGAGATACTATACCGTCGAAGAACGATATCAGGTAAACACACTTCGGTATTTTTGTTGAAAGTTACCATTATTTATAGTTATTAATATTTACTCAAATCTTACAGAACCATTTTCTATCAGTTAGTAATTACCAACATGTGTATTCCATTTATATTAGGACTTCTTGATAAGGTTTGGGATATTCAACAAATTAATATTTCCAATACATTCCATGCATTTCGAAGACTTCTGAGGGTTGCTCGTAAGAGGGCAGTCGCTTGATGAAAATAAGAATTTCAGGAGATTCGGGAAGCTAAATACGGCAAATAAGAATTGACGGATTTGCTCGGCCCTGGTCCTTCGAAGAGGAGGAAACTCCTTTGATTCATTTTTTGTATACACTTGATGTAAATGTTTGTTGAAAAAATTTTGTATTTGAACAGTGACCTTTCCTTCCCCTTTCCACCAAACCCCACCCCCCCAATTGAATGAATGTTTACTCCGCAGACTCACATCGAACAGGTTATTGAAGATATACAGACAATATGATGAAATTAGAAAATTATCTTGAAATTATCTTGAAATTTTCTAATTGGGAAAATTTTCCAAATTTCGAAAAGCTGTATTTCGGAAACTATTAGTCCATTTTGATATCATAGCGTAGACAATTTATTCTAGCCCACCACCACCATTTAATGCAACTTGAGATGTAGGTAAAAGGTATCAGGACTGATATGTAAAACCTGAGTTTATTTTGCCTCAGAAAATAGGAACGTTAATGAATATTTTAAAAAAACACAAAAATGTCTCTTGAAGGAATAAAAAAAAATTAAATAAACTTGAGTCAAGGTGTGCAAGGAAATTGTTGTCTTTAGAAAAATAATTGAATCTTTGAAATCATGAATATATGTATTGAACTCTAGAGACATATATTCGTGAATATTAGGGCGGGTTGTACAGAACGAGTTCACCAACAGTTCAACTAAACTGAGCTCAATTGCTAAGGAACCTTGTAATCAACCTTGTAATGAGGATTTTAGTTCCTTGAATACAATAAAAGCTAATCTAATCTCAATTGCTAAGGAACTAGAAATTTCATTGGCTAATCCATAGCAACTGAAGCAAGTTTACTCAAACTGTTAGTGAACTTGTTTTGTAGAACCCACCCTAAATAGGAGATTTTAGGAACCTTTCGTTTCCCCAATTCCACCATAGTCTTTTATTACTATACTTATGACTGCATGACTGCCTCAGTGTGACTGAAATTCAACTTTTTAGAACATATATTAAAAAACCTTCATAGTTTATAATATGCCCGAAAAGGGTGATTACCCCCTCCCCCATGGGAGTACCCTAGACAAGCGTCTGTTTACAATAAAGTTTTTCCTTATTCATTTTTCTAGCTTTGGCATCACTACATCTGAAATACTTACGTTCCTAAAATGGCGATATGTCATCTAAAGTTCATTCGATAATGCTAATATAAATATTATAACAGAGATGATTGTATTCCTAATATTTATCTACTTGTTCAGAAATTCCCCAGTTTCACTGAATAATATCTAGTATATAGAAAATGGGAACATTCTCCATGAAAATTGGAAAATGAAAAATGTGATTCATTTGTAATATCTAACAGAAAACAACTACTTTCCCGGCTAAAGCTACGTTGGATAGGTATTGTGAAAATACTCTAACTGAAAAAAAATGTATATATTACAAGTGAATCACATTTTTCATTTTCCAATTTTCATGGAGATTGTTCCACTTTTCAACATGAACACCTCCCAAGAGTTTCAGCCGCAGACGATTCCACAACAGATTTTATTAATATCCTATTCATATTTTCGAACAAAAATCAAAATGGAATGCCCATGAGAGATCTATGTCAAAAAATAACTTTTAAAGTGTTACCGCAGAAGAATTATTTCCATCATTTCCATCCTTGATGTGTATAATTGCTTCTGAAGAGCCTACTTTCAATTTTTTATTAACGTTCTCCCTGTCTAATTTAATTAATGAATTTTCAATGAAAATTAAAGAAAATTAAAAAAATCAACTATCTGAATGAAAATGCGAATTTTCACTTTCAGAATTTTTCTTTTCAGTTAGTCATCACTATCTGTCAGATGTACTTCAATGTCCAGCGTGGCTTTAGCCGGGGAAGTAGTTGTTTTCTGTTAGATATTACAAATAAATCACATTTTTCATTTTCATGGAAAATGTTCCCCTTTTCAACATGAATACCTTCTCTTGAACGATGGAAAATAACGATTAAAGTTTGTCTTTCAGCCACAGATGATTCCACAACAGATTTTATGAATATCCTATTCATATTTTCGAACATAAATCAAAATCTAGTATATACTTTTTCAATGATTTCTCAATTAAACATCAATTTCTGATGCTCCGTTGATAAGTAAATTTTGAAAAGTATTGATCAACAGTTTTCTCAATTCTCCCATCTGATATTATCAAAGTGGTTTTAAATTAGCTGTTCTTGTTGGTTTCTGTATGAATGTTGAAGCCAACTGACTTGACAAAACAATTAATCAAAACTCTTACGTAACACTGTAACGTAGTGTAAACCAATAATTTATTTAAGTTCATGACATGGATTATTTTTAATTTGTTTTGCATTATTTATTTAAACCATGAATTGTTCTGTCCAATTCGGCGAGATGTATTGGTACTCGATTACTAATACTAGTAGTTGTAATCTAGTAAATGGCCTCACAACAAACTATAGCAAATCAACGTAAACATCGGGAAAGCAATAAATTAGTTATATTTTTGGATTAGACACCTTTAGCTTCTGAATCTTATCCAATAAAACACTAGAAGTTGTAAACAAAACTGGCTTCATAGTTGCCTCTGCCTTATTTAATGCTGGTCTCGCCAATAAAGTTATCTATAAATCGCATCTATCACTGGAGGTTTATTTGACTTGCTTGAAAGATGGACTATAAAGAGATACAGTAATCAATCTGGCATCTGGGGAAATTAATTTTCAGTATGAGGAGTCTTGAAATTAACCGCATAGGTATATAAAAAATTGATCAAATCAATTATATCGTCGAATTGAATAAATTTGTGAGGTTTAGCGATTAAAACAAATGCCGCACAAAAGTCTAGGTTTGAGTTATAGCAGAATATCCAGAATACATATTTGATGAGATAATATGAGTCAATATTTAAAAAAAATTAAAAAATCACCATTTGAATATTGGGAGTGTCAGAAAATAGTTCAAAACTATAAATTGTTGAAAAGAAGTCAACAATTTTTTGAAAAACCAGAACGTCTGAAAAATTGGCGCTTTGAATGAACATTGTTCATTTTTAAATAGTTAAAAGGTTGATTCGGGAAAAATAAAAAAAATCCACTGTCTCTTCTTGTCAATCAATAGCTAATCTTATCAATATATTCAGTGGCTGGTATAATTATTACAAGAAAAAATACCCCTATGTTTATAAAAACATGTTTATTGAACAATTCTATATTCCTATGGATATTGAATCATGGGCAATAAATATAAAAAAAATTAATTCGGAAACTGCCAACAACTCATTTTCAATTGATTCTTTGGATAGCATACCCACTTGAATGCCTGTTTTGTCCGTTATTATTACCCGTTATACCATATGTGCCCTGTCACACTACAAACATAAAATATGCTCGCATGTTTTGAGGGTTTTGAGCAGAGATTCCCGGACTTGGCATGGTTTTTGAAAATCCTGCCAAGCCCAGCTATATTTTCATCAAGCCCTCCACAAGAAAAAGTTTTACATTTCAAGCTTGTCATTACCAAGCTCAAGCTTCATCACACCCAAGCTTGAAGTAATTTCTTAGCCTACTCAATATTTGAACCCACATTGATGATGACATCAGAAATAATCCTTTTCTCCTTTTGAACCATAGAAATTAATGATGGGTGTTTTTATGAACGCATGGACATGAATTTTTCATCGGTTCAGAATAAGGTATTACTTATGTATGCCTGGTTTGGAAAGAGTTTCATACGATGTTTACCAAGAACATTTTCACATCCTGAAAATAAGGAAGAGTACAGAATGATGTCAGTAAAAGTTATATTCTATTACAGACAACATGAAATCAGGGACTATTTCAAAGATGGAAGGGAAGGAGATGTTCCACTAACGGAAGGTAGGAGAACCTCACGATTGAAAACTGCATGTGAAGTAATAACTTGTAAGCAGTTGAAGATTATTTTTATTATTCAATGTTTGAGGTCCAACTATTTAGGCGCACTAAAGACGCTAAAGATTTATCACTCAATTTATTATGTATTTTGATCACAATTAATGATCCTTTGTAAAATTATCTAACCTTCAATAGAAGCATCAGACGATGAAAGTATAGATAGTTACTATACACCAATCAATAGAGCATAAAATTTGCGATTTTTCTACAGAAATACGATTAGAAAACCGACTGTAGCATTACATGGAACACAGTTCGTATAATCTAGTACGATTAGGTTTTGAGACGAGGATCGATTGTAGCACCATCAAATTTGGTATGCTAGTTGTTGGAATCACGATAAATATGAAAAAAAAAATTGTTCACCGAAATTCCAGGAGTGGTACATATTTTATTTTTCGTTTAAAAATAAATGAATAGATCTTTGCTGTAATCTTGGAAAGTATATGATTTATCGGAAAAACAAGTCATTAAGGTGAAAGACAATTCAATTTTCCACAAAAAATTTTCCAGGTAATTTTTTATGAAATGCGCTCGTTTTCCCATCAGAAAACGTGATTGAACGCATACATCAAATTTTCGGGTTCACGCTTATTCGCCGCTGAAAGTTCTGGCGGAAATGAATATTTGATTGGTCATAACTCTGCTAAAAATGATCGGAGAGGGAAAAAAAGTTCATATCGTTTCTGAAGACTCCTACCTTCTCATGTAAATTTAATATGCGAGTATTTGAGTACTTCACGGAGATGTTTGTGGATGATCCGAAAATCATGAATAATTTTGTAAATATGGATTTATTATACTGAAGCAGCAACCCGTACCCTCTTTGGACTAAATGCAACAATTTTAGAGAAGTGTGATAGGTACCATACGTGCCAAAAAAAAAACTTTGTATTACTCTTGCCTCATTTTCAACTTATCCATAAAACCGGCATTCTCATCAGTAAATATTGAAAACAATCGCTTATTCATATCCTGAATATATAGTGCGGCTGTTGATAGTCCCTTCCCCCCCTGTTAACTTTTTAACGGTTCGACATAGGAACATAAAAAATCGTTTCAAGGGTTCCACCAATACTACTTTCAGAAAAAAAAAAAAAAGTATGATTGTGCGACACATCAGCTCAAAATTTTAAAATTACATAGGAGGTCAAGTGTCACATCCTTGAAAAGGAAATTCTATTCTCTTTACAAACATCTACATTTTTTTAAATTTTGTTAGTATTTTTTTTTGCAATTCAAAATCGAAATATAAATGCGGATCTGAATACTACTCATACATCGTTAATTTTGAACGGTTTTGAACCGATACTAATTTTTGTGACAAAAAAATTGGATTTACTTGACAGATAGCGCTGGGGGCACATTAACTCAAAAATTTCGAAAGGCATAAAAGTCGAAATTGGGAAACAAATTATGAACAAAATTCAAAAATATTCAGATGGTTGTGAAGAGAATTCAATTCTCTTTTCAACGATGTGATACTTAACCCCTATGCAATTTGAAAATTTTGATGTGTTAATGAACCCCCCGCGCCCCCTGTCGTGCAATCACTTCATTTTTTATTTCAAAAAGAAGTAAGTATTGGTGAAACACTCGAAACGGTTTTTTTTATGTGTCTACGTCAAACCGTTCAAAAGTTAACAGGGGGGGACTATTAAAATCCGCAGTATGTTCAATAACACTATTGTGAAGTGCCAACGTCAAACTTCAAATCACATACTTCATTTTTTATGTGGGATGTGTATGAGCGATTATTTTCAACATTTACTGAAGAAATTGACAGGATTATGGGTGAGTTCAAAAATGAGACAGGACCCAGTTTTTTCTTTGGCATGTATAAGTGAAATTTGTCTCACTAGTCTAAAATCGTTGCATATGGTCCAAAGAGGCTGATTCCTGCTTCAGTATAATTATTTAATATCAACTAAAATATGACTTTCGGATCCTCCGTAAATACCGTAGAAGGGTTACATCAATCTGGTTGAATTGTAGAGAATTGAAATCAGAAAAGCAGTATATTCACAATATTTTGACTCGGTCTATTTCCGTAGATTTCTTTCCCAACCAGTGATTGTAAAAGTTACAGTTCAGCTTGTCCTGATTCCCATCTAACACTATGGAATCACTTGAACTGGTGTTTAAACTAAAAACATTCTTGGTGACAGGAATACAATGCATTTTAAGTGATGACGTGGCTCAATTTTCCATTATCGAAATGAAATCAAATTCTTCTAATCATAATCATAAAAACAAATTTCCTCATCAGCTACATATTCTACAACAATGTAGTACACGAACACATGAAAGATCGAAGAATGGTTTCACGCATGTGAATTAATGGTGAAATATTTTGATTTGATTTTGACATCCTATTCCGGATTATATTAATTACTCACTGTAATTTGTTCAAAACTATTCATCGGTTTTGAAGAATTGGCAGTACTCCCAAAACATTGAGAACAGGTTCCTACTTTTTGCAACTCGAATAATTATCAGTGAAGTGGCAACACTGACTCCTACGTGGGTGGAGTTCCGTATATGTGGGCAGAACAAAAAAAGTTTGTCCAGGCTTGAAAAAGCTTGAAAAGATTGTTGAAGTTTGAAAATGACTTGACACCAAGGCAAGCTTAATTTGTAGAATTCAAGCCAAGTTTGACTTTCATGCGCAAGCCAAGATTTTATGCTTCAATCCAAGCTACTTGGCTTGGTGAAACCCTGGTCTTCTATTTTTATGCTCACTCCTCACCTCACGGCTTCATATTATTTTATACCTGCAGCACTGGGGTTCGTATCATCCCTTTTGGCTCTACCAGTATCTTTCCGCATCCACCTACTCTTCCTCATGGACTCCTATGGGGAATACTACCAAGAAGTAGAAGTTTAGCTAACTGCAACTTCTGGTCTTACCGGAAGTGAAATGCACTTTTTCAATTTTTAAATGGAAACAAATATAATGTACACCAAATTGAACCATGCATCCTTGTAATGTAATGTAATGTAATTAACATTAAAAAATCTTAATGGAACCCAAATTAATATCTACCGATTTTAATAAATGTTCACTAAATTTAGATTGCATGCATTTTCGACTCGCAAGCTAGGTTACCTTGCTCAGGTTAGGTTTGTGTATCGATTGTGATCGAAAAAACAAATTTACTATTTTAAAATTTGGTGAACATTTAGTATATTTGTCCAACAAGAGTTATTTTGAGGAACAAATAATAATATAATGATGAAAATATTTTGCCTTCTTAATTTATGTGAGCATTTATTATTTTTGGGAAACAAAAGTATTTTTTTGTACAACAAAATTGAGTAAATTTGGTAGGCAGTTATATACCATCCTTTTTAAATGAGACACCACGACACCAGGTATATTTTTACTTCTTCTTTTTCCATCTGATATTCTGAATACAAAGATGTGTCGCTTATCATTTGTTGAGACCAAAGACTATTAGATTAAAAGAAAAAATTAAACCTAGTCAGATTACGTAAGATCGTCCCTGAAATGAAGCATATTTTGAGATTGAAAGAAGATACAATTGAGCGACATATTTAAACACAACTGATACAACAAAATAATCAAGATGTATATCTTATCAAGTAGCTCAGTGGTTGAGACTGAAGTGTTCAAAACCACTGCTGGTTGGCTAGGTTCGAATCCTCAGCGACTTCAGATTTTTATCTGATGGCCCGAAAAAGTGCTAGGAATCGCACGTTAAAAGGTGAGACCTCGTTAATCCTTGACTCGCACAAGTTTCGACTTTTGAGGGCTCCCGTTCGTAAGGGGACGACAGCTGGTTAACGGAAAAAACAATTACAAAAACAAAAAAAAATCTTATCTTACCTCGCTTTAGGCTAGTAGAAATAGACAATCAATTCTTGATAATTCTAGAAATTTTAAAACTTTGGTCAAGTGAATAAAGCAATAAATCCCAGTTTGCAACCTCTTCCGAAGTCCGCAACATTGTCAAAATATCAATTAACATGAATTTTGCTGTATACTCGTTGGGAAAATTCCAAAACTCTGCAAACTTGGAGTAGTATTGAATATATAATTTCATATCACCAATCAAGTTTGCAACCAATTCAAGTGTACGGAACATTTTCTTTGATTTAGAGAAAATTCCAAAAGTTTGGCAGATACATCGGAAAAATATTCCGAAGAGTTGTGCAGACCTTTTACGTTGACCAAAACATATATTTTTTTTTAATTTGTGGTAATTTTTTTGGTCAAGGTGGTCCCGAAATAATTATAAAAGTTTTGAAACTTTGTTCAAAATTTTGAAAGCATCTATTCTGATGCATTCACAAATTTGCAATTTGCAAAAATCTAATTTGTAAATTAATTAGATTTTTCAAAATTGCATTGAAGTTCCGGATCGTGAACAAGGTTGCAAATTTGTGAATTCCTCAGAATGCAGTGTGACTCATGTAAGATGGAAGCACCCCTATAAAACTTACAATTTTCAACCGATTGGAATGATTTTTTCTTCCATTAAGTAGACATTCAAAAGTCCGCTAGAACACCAAATTTCGTGAATAAATCTCCATTTCCAGGGCCCACTCATCTTATAAATATTACTACACCACTGGATTCGCGACATTTTCAAATGATTCATTAGGAATTACGTTGAAATGAGTCCTTAAAAAAGTTATAAGGGAATGAAATTTGAAAAATATGCCGTTTAATCAACCCACCAATTCAATTTTAGAACTTTTATCAAAATTCGGAATACAGCACTGTAATAAGGAGGTCTCGATATATATCACTGGTGAAATTTTCTTCGAAATCTATTCTTAAATGAGAAAATCATAATACAATAAAGGACCCCGCATGAAATCACATGTAAAATTGGCTCTTGGTCGAATTGGCTGAAATTGTATTGTTATAGTGAGATGGGTAATTAGGAAAATGTGTGAGTTTAAATGATTTTGTATGTGTCGCTTCTGAGATATAAGCAGCCAAAGTTCTAAAAAACGTCGGAGATGGATAGGGTTGACAAAGGAAAAAACTGTTTTGTTAGTCGAAATACGACAAATTCAGGATGAAAATGTATTCATTGGAACTCGGTAAAATGTTCAATTATAACGTTATTAATGAAAGTACTCTAGGGTTTATGCGTGGCATAGTAAAAAAAATCGTATTTTTCTATCTAACACTTGTCCTGAAACAACAATTTATATTTTGGTAGAATATCATAGTTTCAGTCTATTCTAGGCCATAAAAACATGTTTTGTTTCTTGATGACTCTCTCTGTTTGAAATATGAATTTTTTTTAATATTTTGGATTAAACCCTTATACCCTTATACTGAAAAAAATGACAGATCGTTTTTGAATACAAAAAAAATTATTTTAACTTTAATTAAACAAAAAATGAGGGAATTCTCTGGCGAATTAAGTTCTATAGTATTACCTTTCATTTAGATAAAGGGTGCGTTTAATTTTTTTTGTCATTCACAATGTTTTTATTAAATATCTCCAAAACTGTTCCGTCAATTTGGACCTAATTTTACTCCCACTATTATGAAATTGTTGACTATTAAAATATGAAAGATTGGTCAACTAATATTGAACAACCAATTCACCACAGAATCCCCTTATATTTTGTTCAATCAACAGTGGCAATAAATCATTTTTTTGTATTCAAAAACGATCTGTCAACTTTTGTTCTGTATAATATAATATAGTATAATATACCCTTATCCAAAATATTAAAAATTCATATTTCAAACAGAGAGAGTCATCAAGAAATAAAACATGTTTTTATCACCTAGAATAGACTGAAACTATATTCTACTGAAATATAAGTTGTTGGTTCAGGACTAGTTTTAGAAAAAAAAAAAAAACTGAAAATCCCTAAAGTACTTTCATTAATAACGTTATAATTGAACATGTTACCGAGTTTCGATGAATACGTTTTCATCCTGAAGTTGTCTTATTTCGACTAACAAAACAGTTTTTTCCTTTGTCAAACCTATCCAACTCCGACGTTTTTTCGAACTTTGGCTGCTTATATCTCAGAAACGACTCATACAAAACCATTTAAACTCGCTCATTTTTCTAATTACTCATCCCACTATAACATAATATAATTTCAGCCAATTTGAGTGCCAATTTTACATTTTTCTCGTGATGATAGGCTTACAGGATCGTTTGAAAAATAATCAGAATGATCAGTACATTATACTTTGGAAACCATAATGTATATTTTGAAATAGATGATACCGTTCTAAACTTCATTCATACAAGTTTATGGGACATCTTCTCCTGCAGACAATGGTATTTTCGAATGAAAAGATGACGGTTTTCATGTACCAGATGCACTATAGAACGGAATGATTCCAGCAATAACAAAACCAGATCACTGACAAAACCTCAATGGATCGGCGTCGCGGAGCTCACAGACCGCTTTAATCTCCAACTTTAAACAAAATATCTTATTTTGCGTTGGACCACCCACTACGCCGCGTTGCGGCGCGACTCATCTGACCCCTGGCTTGGAATAATAAACATAGTAAAAGGCAAAAGGTGCAGGAAGAAGAGCGTGATGATGTCGTCTAATGGCGTGAGTAGATTCGGAATTCTGGATAATGTGTTTGGGTAATTTTGACTAGAAATAGTTGTAGGAATCAAATTTAGTTTTTATTTGAGTTTTACACATGCCAGAACGCCTCTTTCAAGATCAGGCTAATAAGTAATAAGCTCAGAAACTTGAAATCAAAAAAAGTTGTTAATTAAAAAAAATATTTCAAAGACAAGCTTTTATTCAAATGCGGTATAAATTAAAAAATTATTTCTTTTGACCTGAATTGTAGGTTATACTGCGAGTTATAGATTCGAAAGCTTGCTGTGCAAAGTTTTCAGTTCGAATACGAAAGCGGCAAGCTTTTGAGTCCGCAACTCACAGAATAACCTACATAACATATGAAAAGAAATTATTTTTAACTTTTAAGCAAAGGACCGTGTCGTTTCTAAGATATAAGCAGCCAAAGTTCGAAAAAATGTCGGAGTTGGCAATGGTTGATAAAGGGAAAAAGATGTTTTGTTATCCGAAATATGACACATTCAGGATGAAAATGTATTTATTGGAACTCGTTCAATATGTCCAATTTTAATCTAATTAATGAAAGTACATTAAGGATTTATTTGCTAACACTATTTCTGAACCAACAATTTATATTTTGGTAGAATATCATAGTTTCAGTCTGATCTATGCGATAAAAACATGTTTTGTTTTGATGACTCTCTCTGTTTGAAATTTGAATTTTTAATATTTTGGATTATAAGTTTATACTGACAACAATTGACAGATTGTTTTTGAATACAAATAGTTATTTATGCAACAACTGCCAAAAGTAAGTGTTTATTAAAATTACAAAACGTCGGGGGCAATAAACAATTTTTGCACGAGTTGCATACAACATTTTTTCTACGTTCATACAAAAAGCAAAAAATGAATTATAAATGTGCAGCACTAGGTGTAGGAAAATGAAAATCGCAACTTAAATAATTATTTTCGGAACGACATTCTTTTTTCAAGTCTGGCTGCTAACATTAATCAAAATAATATAAAATATGGAACTGTTTAAAACTTATTGCCAATCTCACAGAATATCTAATTAATATGTAGTAGGTTTGAACATTTATGTTTGTCATGATGACAGCACGTTGAAGTAGAATGACAGATGAGTGCACTAAAAACTTTATTGCACTAGTGCAATAAAGAACTTCTTTCTCCACTAAATATAGTTTAATAAAGTTTTGCTTTTTGCATGAATGTAGAAAAAAATTATTCATTGCCACTGTTGATTGAACAAAAGATGAGGGAATTATCGGGTGAATTAACTTGTGATGATACAGGGTGCTTTTAATTTTTTTTAGGTCATTAACAATGTTTTTATTCAATATCTCAAAAACTGTTCGTCAATTTGGACCTAATTTTACTCTCACTATAATGATATTAAATATGAAAGTTTGATCAACTTGGTATGTTGCATTTCTAAGATATGCATTTTTTAAATTTCCAGTATTACGATATATGGGGTTGCTACTATCGATCAAACAAAATTTTAGGAGATCTTATGATAAATCTAATTCTATAACATAGCATATCGAATTGTTTGATACCATAAACAACACAAACTACACTCCACAACAAGATTGAATTCAAAAATAAGCGCAAACTCAAGAAAGAATTCTTTGAAAGTTGACACATTTACTTCAATTAGCATTAGTTCTTTCAGTTGGAAATTGACAGTTTCCTTCTATTTCTCTAACCGTCATCTGTCTTTTGTCAAAAAGTACGAAAACATTTTTTTCATTTCATACAATTCGTCACATTTGAACAAAAATAAACTCGATTCTGTAAAAAAATGGGTGATGATTTTTTGACGTATTTTGAAATTCTACTGTTCACGAATGTGTTAAATTTTTTTCGTTGTTGAATGGTAGCTCATAAACTACTTCTTCCGCATTTTGATCGATAATGTGCTATTTCACTAAATTACAAATCGTTTAATAAAGTGGCATTTTACCACATATACAGGGTGTTTCCGAAATTGGAGCAATAAAAATTAGGTTGTTGTATGGAACATAAAATATCAATAAATGACAAGAATTTTCGGTTTTGAAGCAGTCAGAAATCGTCGAAAATTTTTATGAAATTTTATGAAATCGCTAGTCCTTGGTTTGGGAGGAACTGTTCTGATTCTCCAGGCAACAGCGTGTCTGCCCGCTGTTGTGATTACCAAAAATAGTCCTGAAAATTTTAAAATTTGAAATCTACCAAACTTTTTTTTTTGACAAGGAAGTATTATTTCATTCCATTTTATCATCTTCTAATTCCCATTTAATTCATTGCTCCAATTTCGGAAACACACTGTATAATGATATTAATGTACAGGGTGGCAACGGATAAAACCGCCAAAAGTTCAGTGTCGGTTTTTTTAAATATGATTTTTTTCTTCATGTAAACATGTGTCCCAACTTGCTTCGTTTTCAAGATACAGGGTGTCAAAGTTTTTAGATTGAAATATATTTTAAAATTCTGAGTACATTTAAGTGAGCCTTCTATCACCGCAAATAAGCATGCCAAGTTTTATCAAAATCGGGAAAACGGAGTAATGAATAAAAAACGGTTTTTTTTGAAAATTTTGAAACCCTGTATCTCGAAAACGAAGCAAGTAGCCTATTCAAAGACAAAAAATTATTTTCACCTAAAAAACCGATACTGAACGTTTGGCGGCTTAACCCTGGGCCACCCTGTGTAATAATAATAAATTTATTTGTACTTGCAACAGCAGCCATTTACGGGATGAACGTACACTTTACTGCATAGTACTGTCACTGTCAGTAAAACACACTTTGATAAAAAATTGTTCCTTTGATATTGGAAATGAACAAACCGCATCAGGTTACTTCGTTACGGAAATTCTACACAGGCACCTACTCAATTCATTATTTGTTTATAATTACTAAAACAAAATGCGAAAAAATAGTATAAACCAACCTCGTAAAAAAAGCAGTTTCACTAAACTCGTATAGCTCTTGAGTTACTCGCTCGCTATGCTCGCTCGTACTCAGAAGCTGTTGCAGTTCGTTTCCATGATTTATCTCATTGTTATTATATCATTATCATATAATATCTACCCATGTAAAAAAAGTTTGTTATGATAGATTGTCAGATAGATATAAAAAATTAATTTACACTTCCGTTTTTCGCACCAGATATTCTCTTTATTCAGACAATATTCCAGGTAAACATAACATTGGTTCTTTGAGCCGGATATTCAATTTATTCAGTTCTATGGACAAACAAAGTATCGAAGCGGAATCAGAACATTTGAGACGTAACCAGCAACTTTTCAATAGAAATATGAATAAAAAACCTCTTTCAGAAAGTTTTGTTCCAAAAGCCATGGCCAATACACTCTGGTAAAGCTAATTCACAGTCGAAGAAAAGTCAAAGCAAGAGTTCAAGAAAAAAAATTATTGAAATTGAGAAAAAGCAGTTGGAGCAAGATTTGAAAAAACATCAAGAAGACTTGACGAAACAGCGAGAGATTCTTGATCTAGAACTAGAATTGAAACTAGTAGAATTTAAAGGGAAAAGTTGAAATGAGGGTGAAAGATCGGTACATGAATCAGTTGGACCTAACATGATGGATTGGGTATACGGCAAGACTCCATGGGAATGCAGGTCACAAAAGAAAGACACTGAATGTTCGATTTCGACAGGGATGAAAGACGAATAAGTACGTCTGAATAAAACAGAAATATTTTTTTTTAGCCAATAAGCAGGTAACTATTCCACAAATTACTAAAATTGTATCCAAACAATCTCTTCCAATGGATTTATTAATATTTGATGGAAATCCCACTGATTAGCCCAACTTTATTCATTACTACCGCTATTCTAAAGCTGTTTGTGGAGTTTCTAATGACGAAAATCAATGTAATTTGTAGAAATGTTCAAGAAGAAATTCTGAAAAGTGTATACAGTCTTTTCTGAGCAAAGCTTACTTGAATCCCGATTCGGTCGTTCAGAACATACTATTTCATTATTACTGACTAATTAATCTCAATAAACATCTCATCATTCGGGAAGTAAAATTTGAACTTTTGGTTCAATTTTACGATGAAGTTAATAATTTTGTGGTCACCATAAAGTCTATGGCCGATTTATGCACCCCTGCCTAAGAACAACCTGAACCTAAGACTAAGAACTAAGAGTACTTCAATATGGAAACAACGTGAACGTTTCACTTTTGATTCTAGTTCTTAGTCTTAGGTTTAGTTCTCAAGTTGGGATACATACATCGGCCATTACATAATCCGATTCTATTGAATGACATATTGAGTAAACTTCCTATCAGATATCGAGTATCGTGGGTTGAATACTTTCATAGCATACCAAAACCTCAGAAAACTAGCGGAGTATCGAATTTCAATCTAACGTCAGAATGAAGTCTTAGAAATTTTGTATTTTCTTTATTGTATAATTGCCTGTTAATTGTGCAGGTAAATTGCAACGGATGCGTAGTATATTCAATTTAGAGATATTTTATTATAGTAAATTTAAATCAAACCATTTTTTAATACGGTCATTATCTCTAGAAACGGTTTTAAATAGGTTATTCTCATTCTTATCATGCCATTTAGTGGCAGTATCGCCGGAAAAAAAGTGAAACTACCTGATATATTAAAATTTTGATAGGTACGATTTGATAGGTATGACTAAATAAACTATTTCAAACGACACAATCGGATCGCTGAGAACTGTGGAGTATTTTTAGTGTATGAAAAATATAAAAAGTGGCATATTATCTATTGGCAAAATGAATTTTCGTTCTAACAAATAACTGTGAAGTTTGTTCAACTCAAATATAACAGCAAGAGCTCCTTTTTCCAAATGACAATATTTTTTTTAAATGATATATATTCGAGATGCATAAGCGACAGCTCTGTGAGAACCGTCTGGCATAATATGTGGAAAAACTGACAGATCTCAATGAGAACAAAAAGTATTTTACCCCTTCACCACACAAGTAATTTAATTCCTAGATGCGCGAATTACTTGTGTGGTGAAGGGGTAAAATACTTTTTGTTCTCATTGAGTGACACCACAGGCGTCCAATATCCCATTTTCGATGACAGATCTCAGACAAAGAGCTTTTGACAAAAAAGGTACTGGGAGATCGGTAGATAATAATCCATTTTTCAAGAACTTGATGGCATTCGATTGAGCTGATATTTTACACAACTATTGAGAACCGATGAAATATACCCCCGTATCCCCTCAAATGTTAGATATAGAGAGAATTGAAGTTCTAAAAAATCCCGATCGTTTCGGAACGTCGAAAATTATAACAAAAATATTTTTCGCTCGGACCTCCATCATTTTTGAATACAATTGCGAAAACTCATGATCGAATAAAGTGAATAAAAACACCCTGCTGTCCTTCTGAAAGCTAGATAGAGAACGCGTAAAAATTCTGAATATATTCTGACGGTTTCGGACATCGAAAGTTACGGCAATGAAAAAAAGTCTATAGGGTTCTTAAACATAAATGCGAAAACTTACAAAACTAAAATTGAAAAAAAAACGTGAACCCGAAAAAATGGGACCATCGAATAATTCAAGTCGAACAAATTATACCCACATTACCCCGTTCTTGTCAAAAAAATTGCAAAAACTCTCGAAAATAAAATAAGGAATATTAGTGAAAATGGTGAAAGCATGGGAGAAAAATACCTCTTTGTACCCCTGACTGTTTCGGAAATGAAACATTACGAAAAAAAATTTAGTTGGACACCTAACAGAAAAAAAGGGCGAAAACTCACGAAAATCAAATTTATAGAATTATTACAATTCCTGAAAAACTTCGAAAAGTCAAAAATTTTAATTTGAAAAATTCCTACCTCCTTTTGCCTTCCTGAGGCTAGCTAGGAAATGCGTAGGAATTCACAAAAATGGAAAAATCCGTAAACATTGTAAAAAATATCGGATAGTCCAATAGTTTTCGTAGCTTGGATGGGTGTACATTTAGGAAGCAAGTCGCTATTGTACTAACCTCTGGGCACCTGACTAACCTATTTAGACACAATATAATTATTGGACATATTCTAATGTTACTCTTTTTAAAAACAAGCAAATGAAAAACAATGAATGATTGTACTGAAAGATGAAACGTAATATTTTACAGTGTATGTATGTGAAATTGGAGTTAAATTTGTCATTAGTCATTAGTCACGTTATTATTATTCAAATAACTAGGTATATAAATTGTATAAATTGTATAAATTATATAAATTGTATAAATAATATAAACGTTTTATTTATTTTATAATGTATTCAAGTAATTGTTTTCTTAATAAATCTGTCATGTTATTGTTATCTTCTTAGAAATAGAGCTAATATTATTTTAATGAAGTGATTTTATTAATGTAGATATTTAGGGGTAGGTAAACTCTTCTGATTATTATTATCAATTTGAATAAAATGTATATTAATAGATGTACTCAGCTTATTGTATAGTCACTTAAGACAGCTACTATGTTAGTGAAACATGTCACGGTGTTAAATAAAGTTTGATAAGATCGAATCGTCCTGTATGTAGTTTATACAATTACTATGGATCTTCATCAAGAAACGGTCGAGTTGATCAGAAATCCATATTTATTATTGGTTCTCTATTCCTTGAAGTAGTTGAAACGACTCAATGTCGAAATCCAATTTTCACTCAGGAAAATTTTAATGCTTCAAGTTGTTGTTAGTATAAGCTCATATACCTCCAATTTTGATGACAATATTATTGTAAAATATAAATGATTGTATCAAGAACATACAATTTTTCCGAAAGTAAGGTATCTAATGAGTATTTTAAAACAATTAATAGAAATCAAAGCTTGCCACATGGGAATTATTTAGTTTAATTAACACAATCAATCGATTAGGGAGCACATCATTATAAGTACATAGATTATTACAAACATCACGAAAGTTTTGAGCGTGAGAGAAAAACATTTCAAAAAGTGCTGATTTTTCAGTGTTTTAAGTTTTAAGTTATTAGACTTGCATTAATTATTGAAAGAGAGGTAGGTACTGCAAATATTATATATACCATGAACTATTTATACCATTGTTGAAAATAATTCAGTTTCTTAAGCAACAGTCGCAGTGTTTTCCATACTATACCCCTTTGCCCGGATGTGACGATGGATCTATTTTATAGTGGCATCTTCACACGTGAACACAAACAAAACATCTGTATTGAGGCTTGAGACCCACAATAAAACTTTTATTTCGCATGCCTTTCCCTGCATGGCAATAAAGAAACAATTTGTGTTGAAATGGGATGAAAAGGTTGCCCAAATGGTGATAAAGAGGCCATGTGTAGACATGGTCCGAACATAAATTCTTGCATGGCGCTTCCAAAGCCACCCATGATGACCGGCTTGTCTTACACTTCAACGCTCGTTTGTTTCAATATTTTGACTGCGGTCCTGGCGCCGAGCGGTACTGACTTTCTTCGGATTCTGTAAAAATAAAAGTTCTTTTAACAGAAGGGCAATTTTATTGCTATATTTAGCATCAACTTGTAATGAAACAGGGTGGTCTCGTAACTATTCTCTATCAAAGTCTTAACCAGTTTAAGGCGAAAACTTCAGTTGAGTATTGTTACGAAATTGGCATTCGTAGGCTAAACACGAATACTGGACAGTTATGACTCGTTCATTATTCCAGTACGATTGGGTTTTGAGACGAGGATCGATTGTAGCACCAAAAAACTTAGCATGCCTCCAGTTGGAACCAAGGTAAAGACGAAAATAAAAAATTGGTTACCTAAATTCCAGGGGTGGATAATATTATTTTTTAGTTTAAAAATAAATAAATAGATTTTTGCAGTAATCTTGGAAAGTATATGATTTATCGGAAAAACAACTCAACAAGGTGGAAGACCTTTCAATTCTCCACAAAAATAATTCCTAGTAATATTTTATGAAATGCGATTCTGCTAAAAATGATCGGAGAGGGAAAAGAAAAAGTTCATATCGTTTCTGAAGACTCCTACCCTCTCATGCAAACATAATAATATGCGAGTATTTGTGTACCTAAAATGCGTTTTGTCGCACTTCATGGAGATGTTTGCGGATGATCTGTAAATATAGAATTATTATACTGAAGCAGCAACTCATACCCTCTTTGGACTATATGCAACAATTTTAAAGTAGTGTGACAGGTCCTACTTATACGTACAAAATAAAAACTTTGTTTTAATCCTGCCTCATTTTCAACATACACATAAAACCGGCATACCATTTAGTAAATGTTGAAAATAATCGCTTATTCTTATCCTTTATATATGTTTAATAATACTATAGTGAAGTGTCTCAAGCTTGAAATCACATCCTTCCTTTTTCATGTAGGATGTGTATGAGCGATTATTTTTAACATTTACTGAAGACATTGCCGGGATTATGGGTGAGTTAAAAACTGAGGCAGGATTAAAACCCAGTTTTTTCTTTGGCATGTATAAGTGAGTCTCACTAGTCTGAAATCGTTGCATACGGTCCAAATGTGTACTGATTCCTGCTTCAGTATGATTATTTCATATCAACTGAAAAATATCCATGACTCACAGATCCTCCGTAAATATCGTAGTATGGTTATGTGAAGTGGGACAAAACACATTTTGGGTACTCAGATACTCACATCTTATATTTGCATGAGGAAGAGGAGTAGTCTTCAGGAACGATATACACTTTTTCTTTTCCTTCTACTATAATTTATAGCAAAGTTATGACAAATCTAATTTTCGGCCCTGACGGAAATTGCAGTGGCGGTTTAAGGCGAGCCTGAAATTTGATATCGGAATTCAGGTTTTCTGACAAAACGAGTGCATTTTATGATTACTAAGTATATTTCTTTCGAAACCAGAGCAATATTTTTTTTAAGTAAAACTTTTTTTTCGGTCCACCCCTGGTTTTTTGATAAATATTTTTTTTCTATCCTTCCTCATATAATCTAATGGAAGCTTCGAAAACCTTTCCGTCTAGAAGCCCCGCCTGCATTCCTCACGTCAATAGTGAAGTAATCAAACTCGAACTGTCCATCATTGCTTGCTGAGTTCTCGGAACTATATTGGTTGCTTCGTAACCGTTCGCCATGCAATGGCGTAAGGTATTTCGTAGGAATATTCATTCAAAACTATTTCGTTCTAAAGACTTTCATGTTTCACATCTGAATCTATTTCATGACTTTTGTAGAAACCAAAATAATAAGTCCTGTTGGTGGGGTCTTCTTCAAGAACTACGAAGAACTCTAATTGTTGTTTTAATATTTATTCACCTCTGCCATTTATTGAGTTTCACCTGTCCCGGTGTCTGTCTGTATACAAATAATCTTGCCAGTGAGTTTTGACCCACTTCTGGTTGTCCAATCAACCTGACATTTAGCAGGTATTCATGGTTCTGTTCATAATATATCATGGAATTTTTGTTGTTTATGATCCGATTCCATTCAAAATTAGTATCTTGGGGTTTTTGAGGGCGAAGAATAGGAATTTATATTCAGATTCATAAATTCAAGATGGCGTCTTCTATTTAGCGAACGAGTTTTATGATCCGATTAAATCTGGCATTTGAAGGTTCTCGGCATCGGAGACTAAGAATTTGTTGACAACATTTATGAATTGGTGTTGAAGATTTTGAAATTTTTTTGTCCAGATTCATAATTTCAATATGGCGGACAATTGGTGATTATGGTTCGATTCTATTTAGATTTTGATTAGGTTAGGTGAGGGATATGAATTTTTTGTCTTCAAAATGAGTACGTGGGGGTATTCGGGATCGAAGATCTTGAATGTTTTGTTATAATTCATGAATTCAAGATGGCGGCTATAGGATGGTGAGCGGGCTGATATTTCTATAGCGTCTTAATTTTTTCAAGTTCTGGTTGCCACGAGAAGAAAAATCCTGTATTGTTCAGAGAACATCGTGAGGGCCGAGGGAAAGTAGGTAGGAATTGGTGTTTTTCTTGAATTTCTGTTTGGAACACCTCCTGAGGCAACGAGTTCCAAAACCTTGACCATTCGTTGAAAGAACGAGATTTGGGAAAAATGTTTGGCATATCTTCAAAGTTACGGCATATGGATATGAGGACTGAGCTCGACAGGTCACTCTCACCGCCACCGCCAACGGTGGAATAATTGATGATATTTCAGAAGAGCATCATCTATGAAAATATCTATTGAATAGACACAGATCGCCAACTGTTCTGCGTTCTGCGGTGTTCCAGAGAAATGAGCGAGCGTGTGAGCGAAGTATCACCAACAAGACGGAATGGCTGTATTTTGAACATAATCGAAAAGTTTCAATGCATATGTGTTTGGGTGCTACACACTCCTTATATAGGAACAGTATTTCCGAACAGGTTGGATTTGTGTGCCTTATACATCATAGCTCAAATCTGAAAGATTAGAAGGCTCAAAATATAATAATGAAATAAAACTAAAGGCAGACTTTTGTTAAAATGTGCTAAAAAGTTAATAATAATTCCTATAATGTAGGTTATTCTGTGAGTTACAGATCCAAATGCTTCGAACAGAAAACTTTGCGCGGCAAGCTTTGCCCCTTTTTGTAGCAAAGCAGACCTTGGTAGTCTGTTCAACGAGTGCCTTTCAGGTCAAACTTTTTTCACCGCCTCCGAAAAATATGAATGAGGTGACATTCGATTCGGAATATCGTGTAGATGCTTTTTAAATAAATTCAAGTGCCGCTTGCAACAATGGCAAAAGTTATAAACAATTAACTTAAAAAAAAATAGGGTTTGGTTTTTGCAAATAACTCAAATTTGAAAGAAGATTCAAAAAGAGTAGCAAATTTCCCAAAAAAAGTTTTATTTTCCGGAACTATAGAACCAATATAATAAAGAAAATAATCTAAAATTATGAGAAGCTAAGAGACTAAACTATAGGAACTGAGTTCGTTGACTACTTAACTAGTTGACTAGATGAGTTACGATTATGATGAGACAACAGCTGAGTTCATATGCTTTTACTCTTAGATTATAGAAAGTAATCTAAGCTTTTACTTACACTGCACTGTTTGGAACCTTTGGTGTAGTAATGAATATAATAGAGTTTTATCCCAACACCAAAACGCTACTTTCAATTCAATAGGTAATTGTTACTCCAAAATGTTCCTTGTAAACATCCCAGTTGGGTAATTTTGGTACACTGTGTCTCTGATGTTCTGGTGGTCTGACATTGAGTAGTCATTGGAGACATTCCAGTTGTGTCTGTGCTTTCCCATACCAGATGGTGGGCGTTCGCATCGCAGCACAGAATGAAGAGCCTGTTTCTTTTTTTTTTTTGGTATCATCTGTTTGGCTTTTAACATCCTCTGGTAGAGGTGGTATTGTAGACACAAATAGGCCGAGGTGGTGACTATCTGCTTCAAATGACTCTTACTTGTTGCCGGTTGCCATATATCCAGTTATGAACTCTGGAACAGAAAGAAAATATATTGGGTGCGAGCAGTGTCTGCTCATGTTTTTTTGTGAGAATTGCAATAGAATAACTCACACGAGTCCTTGAATCCGCCTCTGTTTATTCAGGATTCTTCAGACTTATTTGGAATTTGTCTCCAGTAAATCTCCTTTTGAGCACCCTCGTGGCTATTCTTGAATGTTGAAGGTTCATTGGAATGCAATTGAGCTTTCGCATTATAGTATATACGAAGATTATGAAACGAAACGAAATTACAAAATAGCTATTTTTTAACAAGTGCACAAAGTGTTACTTTTCCGCACTTTGCGCATGTGTAAAAACAAAATTTTTCATACGGACTTCATTTCAGATAACAACAAAAATGAAAAAATTACAATCTATACAATAATGTTTAATAAAACTTGAAAGAAAGAACTATCTATACAGTAAAAAAGTACATAGCAATGTGTCAAAGTCGACAAATGCACGCTTGACAATATCATTTACCATTAAACAAGGTTGTTGTTTTTTTTTTATTTCAAACTGAAATACAAATATCGAAATTACGATGTACAACAATTTCTCACATTGTATATAATAGTCTACAGCTACTAAAATAAATTTTCCATACCAATGTGATTTTTGAGTGGTTTTGCACACGACGTGCGGAAAAGTTTTACTTTACTCACACTCGTCGGAAAAGGTATTTTTGTAATTTTGTTTCAATAGGGCGACGTTTGACGCGTGAATATGAAACTTACTATGGAATACGTGGCATTCCATTGAAATTTTTTAAATCTTATCTGCGGGGGAGATTTCAGTGTGTTCTGGTGAATGGAATCTCGCATGGTGTATCACAAGGTTCAGTGTTAGGTCCATCTCTGTTTATATTGTATATTAACGATTTATATTATCAGGTCTTCCCTAAAAATTGCATTCTCTTTGCCGATGATACAATCTCCACATTTTAATTTGTAAACACTAGATTTTTGTGATTTTTTGGTTTTAGTTTCATTGTTTTTAAAAAATTTTCTCAAATTATTGTTTGTTTGTAGGGAGTTGTAAAATTGTGTTTCATTTTGTCACTAGATTTGCCAAAATATGTTAATGAGCAATACTGAATTGGTTCTTGTTTCTGGATGGGGTAGACTTCGCTGATAGCTATTGAGTATTCTTTCTTTTCAATAATTTTATCCATCAAATGTGGGTCATAGCCACTGTAAGGTATATGCTGTATGTTTTATAATATTGAGTTATTTTTTGAAGTTTGAGTCTGACATAGGGACATAGTAGTCTATGTGTCATGCTGTTATATGCTGCTAATTTATTATGTTTATAAACTATTATTAATCCAAATAGGTATCTCAATTTCTTGTTCGATGACCCTGTCTCAAAAGCGACGTTACCAACTTACTTCCAACGAACGATTTACGGTATTGCCTCACGAAGAATTACCTAAAGTTACAACTCGCATAAAATTTAATTACAACCACTTGCGAGTGAAATGTGGCATATAAGTGAATCAATTCGTTGTCACCATTCAATTTCAACGATCAGCTACAAAAAAAGGTTCTACTTTTGAGTCGCACCGCCGCGTCTGCTTTATTGCAGTTTAAAGGGCTCTATTGCTGACTAAGCACATGAAAGGTCAAATGGAAGACTGATTTGTGTTATTTTGGGTGAGGGAACCCAGACAATAATGGGACCAAAGTGAATTGCTGGTTTGACACCATCATGCGAATGAACTCTTCGAATTATTTCTCACACGGTTTGTCGATAGGTCATGGTATCAATTTCATATGTAGATATTTCCCTTTTTGTTCTTCATGTCCTATAATCCCATTTTGAATCAAATGAAATATATTTCATAGTAGTAGGTAATACAAATATGATTAAAATTGTAAAATGATCATGAGACAATCATTGAAATTACCTGTGTTGTTGTTAACATCCGCTTAATTCTCTGAATTTTTTATATTTTATTAGTATGTATTCAAAGATTCGTTTATCATTAAAGTAATAACTTTTGCAGAGCGATTTCTCTTTTGGAGAAAATATTTCAGGCTGCTCAATGTGAAAAATAATTCAAAAATGAATGAGGCGTATCTATACAAAGTGAAATTATATGTTCGCTTTGAAAATAATTAAGTTTTCAATAAATGTTCACAGAGCGGACTAAAATATTTTTTCGAAACGGAAATTGCTCTGAAAAAGTCTCTTTATTATTTTGATGTGATAGTTAGGTGATCAATAAAAGATGCACTTTCGAAAGTTTGGAACCAATAAACGAGGACCCATGCAGATTTTGATACCAATGTTACAAACTTCTCCAATCTTACACCGCATCAAAAATTTAAAGAAACACTTTAACCGATCTTTTTTCGACAGAGGAATTTTATAGGAAAAAAGTCACATATTCTCATATTTTCAATATAATCATTTGTTGGACGTATTGCGTAATTGTTTGAAATTGTGAGAAATATCACTATTCAACGCCATGTATTTCGAAACTACTAGACAGACTTTTTTGTGCCCATATAGATGTTTTTGCTGTGGAAGCTAAAATCCACAACATAACAACAATTTTTAAAATTCAACCCATTTTCCATATGAATCATTATCATCTTTCCAACCGACAGCATCAATTATTCAAAATATCTTCATCTAATGAATTAATCAATTTTTTTATTTATTTAAAATAAAACAGTTATCTATAGCAAATAGTGGTGAATGAAATATAAATATATAGAGAGCTCAAAAAAAGGTTTCCCTTGAGCATCAGCGTCAGTATTTACATTCTGCATACATAATTCAGACGAAGCTTTGTCAAGGTGTTCCTTCATACAATAAAGCATATTATCGTTGTTTGATAATACAGAAGATAGTTAGTCAATGATATAGGCAAAATGGTTTGATCCAAATGGGCCTCACCACTAGATGTCGCTAGCTCGATTGTGCCCAAGTCATGGCGTGACAATATTAGTACTAACAATATTATATAGATGGTAGTTTTGAGAGTTGCGAGTTTGAAGGAATCTGCAAATACTTCGTTTGCTTTGTCTGCGCTTTGTGCATTACGCAGTTCAGTACCGTATTGAGGTGAGTTTGTATTTTGATTTTTGAGTGTGCTATTTGTTGACCATGTGGATATTTCATCATTAAGGTTATTCCATTGCTGTGATCTCGATTATTACACCAAGGTGAATTATAATTATTTTGTTTTAGTTATGCATGGTAAGAATTACTTTGAGCGGTGGTGTACATATTCATTCGCAACATGAATGTAGTGTCTGGTTTCCTTAGAAGAGGTGATCATTTTCCAATTAAAGATTAAGGGTTTAGTTTTCATGCATACGAATTTGAATGTTTTATTCGTACGAAATTTCATAAAAATGCTCGACTATAATGATCTGTGACTTTATGAACGAAAATCTTGAAATTTGTGCTCTTATATAAAAAATTTAGTCGAGGTTTAGAAAATAGGTGAACATAAAACAGAAAATAGCGTCCCCAATATGGCGGACTAGTTTTGTGATTATGGTCCAATTCGATTCTAAAATGGTATGTGGCGGTTTTCGGGGTCGGAGATTATGAATTCTTTGTCAAAAATCAAACATTTAATATGGCGGTCGAGTTGTGATTATGGTCGGATTCTATTTAAAATATCTATGTGGGGATATTCGGTGTCGGTGATTATGATATTGTTGTCAAAATTCATAAACTAAATATGGCGGCTCCAAGATGGCGGACGAGTTTTGTGATTATGGTCCGAGATTCGATTCTAAATTGGTATGTAGGGGTTTTCGAGGTCGGAGATTATGAATTTTCGAAATTGTGATAAAGCTTTCCTTAATGATTCTTCGCTCCCGTAACTTGGCAACAGCGCATTCCCGTTCAATCACAATATCATAGCAAGAACCACCCGATTGAATGGAATAGTGTCCACTTCGATATCCATCTCCATATCAGAGATTTCTAGTAATCCGAAGTGACCAACTTGGCATCAACGTATTTCCGCAAAACAAAAATTATAAATATTATTGGAATTGGCGAAGATATATATTAATATACTTCAATCGAAACTTTTATAAATCTCTTCTTAATGATATGCCGCTCCCCTATAACTTGGCAACAGCGCATTTCCGCGAAGTCAAAATTTCATAATCAAGATCATTTGATTGAAAAGGATATTGCAGCCTTCGATTCATTTTCATTACATATATTGAGTAATCCAAAGTGACCAACTGGCAACAACGCACTTTCGCAAAACAAAAATTGTAGATACCGTCAGAATTGGCTGAAGATATATGTCAATATATTCTCCAATCAAAACTTTTATAAAGCTCTTCCTAATGGTTTTGTGCTCCCCTAACTTGGCAACATCGCATTTCTTCAAAGTCAAAATGCCATAGCAAGAACCGCCTGATGTCCACTTCGATCCATCTTTATTATTAATCAGAAGTGACCAACTTGGCCACAGAGCAATTCCGCAAACCAAAAATTGTAAACGCCTTTAGAATTGGTTGAAGATTTATATTAATACACTTCAATCAAAACTCCCCTAACTTGGCAACAGGCATTTCCGCAAAGTCACCTACCTCGACTAATAGGTTATGGGCCCAGTCCGCCCAGTGTCACAGCAAGAACCGCCATATTGAATAGAATAATGTCGACTTCGATTCATCTCTATATCAGATTTCCAGTAATCTGAAATTACCAACTTGGCAAACAGACCGTTTTCTCAAAACAAGAATTGCCTAATGGCACAAAATCGCGATGTTCATTTATTTAAACGGATTTTCAGTAACACAAATCTTTACCAAAAAAAGTTCGTAAAATTTGACACAACATTCTATTGTCTTTATTAGTTATGAATGATCGGTCACCAGTACAACTTGCTTGCAATATTTTGTTCCAAATACATAAGTCCGACCCTGTCCGAGCAAATCATCCAAAGTTCAACAAATTATTAAATTATGAAATGGTTAACGAAAACTGGAAGAAATTCCAGAAATTCCTTATAAGTTTCACATTCGATCCAGGTGGCGTACTAGTACAGTGCCATAAATTAGGCAATTTTCGGAAGGTTCTATTAAAAGAACCTAGATGTCACGCGCGATTGTATCAAACACTCTTTCCACAGTGACTGCCTAACTATCTTCTGTATTATCAAACAACGATATCATCTATCTATCCATCTTCTGTTATAGAATTGTGCAGTTCAAAATGGATTGAATACATGACCACGTTATGAAATTATGCCTCATATTTATGTTATATGCGATATTATGGCACTATGGCCTTCTCATAGGTATCAGGTTACACGCTATAACAATTCCTTAGAAAAAGCTGATCTTTTGTTATCAGAATTCGCAGAGTTCCACGATGGGAACTGCTGATGCTGAATAGACACTCTGTAAACATATAAAAGGCCGAATGCTGGTTCTACAGTCAGTCTAATAAAGCTCGTCACTATATTAATTAGTATTCTTTGTAACGGTGGTACGTACCACCTCGTAGTTTCTTTTTAAAAAGTCAATCATATAATTATTGAGATAACAAATTGGCGCAGTCGCTGCAGGATTCCGAGAACGTTACTAGAACACGGGCAACTCCTCACTAGTGGCGGTGGATCCCAATCCTTTACCGGAATCGAACCTGAGGGAGTCATCACTCGAAGAATCTGTGGAAGGAACACCTGGTGAAGCCCCTGGCAGACGTCGACGAGAACAAGACGAACTCGATGCTTCAACAAATAGAGTAAGAAACCATATATTCAATTGTCTCGCATATTCTAATTTTTTTCAATATTTTATCTGTTCGGATACCCAATTGACCCTAATATTCTCCCCAATTGCTAATATTCAATCAATACCAGTGAACAAATATTGTTTTTGATAATTGCACTGTTCAATTATCCCAAATAATCGTACTGATCGATTATCCCAAATAATCGTACTGATCGATTATCCAAATAGTCGTACTGATCGATCGAGTAGTGAAATTTTCCAATAGAGTTACACAATGATCAATCCAGAAGTTCCCGAGGGAAATCAACCTCAACCTCTAGAGCCATACAAGCTGCATAGTACCCGAGTACGATGGAAACCAAATATTCCTTACAACGTTCCTGCAAGCGTGTGATACTGCTCACACGATGGCTGTAGAAGACCAGAAAACTTTAGTGGTCTTACATATCAAAAGTTAGTGAACTCTCGGAACCCATCCACATGGGACGAAATCAAACATCTTTTAGAAACTCATTCTGGTGATTCTAGAGATCTCACAGCATTAATTCAAGATCTACAAAGAATACGCCAACTACCAAGCGAGTCGGCATTAACTTTCGTTTCTCGTTTACAATCGCACAACGCAAAAATGCATTCATCCATTCAAAAACAACTTATGACAAGAGAGCAGAAAACAGCTCAATCACATCTAGTCGAAACAATGACACTAAATACCCTTCTGACTGGACTTGAACCAAAAATAGGACAGATTGTTAGGGCAGGAAATCCTCCAAATATGCTTTCTGCAATCATAAGAATCAGGCGTGAACTCCAACTATCTTACTTTGAAAATCAAAAATTACAACCGAATCGCAATCAAAACCAAATACCTATTCGGAAACCAAACTCAAATCAACCTGCGAAAAGTTGTTCTTTCTGTGGTCGCGTGGGACATTCAATAAACGAATGTCGCACCAAACAAAATTTAAGTCAAAGTAATCAGAATTTCTCTAGACCAAACTTCCAGAGACCTCCCATTCAAAACACATATAATCAAAGACCATTTCAGCAACCCGGTCCTAGTCAAAGACCACCACAATTTCAAAATCAAAATAATCAAAATCAGTTCCAACAAAACCGACCTCCGGTTATTAAACCAAACCCAACTATCAATAATCAAAGACTCTCCACGATATAACCCAATCCAAACTATCGACCAAATAACCAAAAAACCTATCACGTAAACTACCAACAATTTGAAAATCAATACTATGATGATTATGATCAGAATCAAGAAAACTACTATACTGCTAGTAGCTCCGAACCAACCTTCGACTATCAACCAGCCTATTATACCGATAATGGTCAAAACCAATACCAACCATTGAACACTGGAAATCAAACCCAATTTGATGATTTCTCCCAGAACTTTGGTACCCAAAATTTTCAGTTGGACACAATACAGGGCGATCCCCCCAACTACTTTCAAGAGGAATCCCCAGACCAAACCATAGCCCACCTTCAAACCCAAATTCAAACAATGAACTTAGACAGTTTCGACCGAACACTGAACTTCCCAGAACAACAGTTCATCTAAGACCACTTCTATCAGTGAACTCGAAAAATCGCTATTATATCAACGATATTACCAATACTTTTAAAATTCTAATAGACACAGGTGCAGGACTTTCCATTTTTAAACCAAAAGCTTGCGAAAATTATCGAACTCGTTTCCCAGAAAACATTGCAATTCAAGGCATCACCGACCAGAAAATAATAATCAAAGAATCAACCTTGATCCACTTTATACCCAACGATCCCCATAAGATATACATTCAAGACCTCGACATTGAATTCGACGGACTTTTAGGCTCCGATTTCTTAGAACACTATAACTGTATAGTGGATCTTAAGAACAAACAGCTAATAACCAATTTCAAAACTGTCCCTCTTTTCAAAGTGACAGACGACAGCAAACAACTAAAAACATTCGAACCAAAACAAATTCTCGGAAATCAAAATCAAATTTCAATTGAGCCTCGCACTGAACGAGTCTTCAAATTGAAATGTAGCTTGAAAAACACTGATGCTATACTGATAGCACAAGAAATTGAAAAGGTCCGCCTACCGAATGCAGTGGTCAAAATAAATGACAAGGGTGAATTTTCAACTTCAATAATCAATGAGAACGGAATCCCAAAAATTGTAAATTTTTCTGAATTATCACTAGAACCCATTCAAGAATTTTCAATCAATAACGTTAATGAAGAACTTGAAAATCTAAGCGTACAGACAGACCGACATCAAACCATCTTAAACGAAGAGGAAAACGAAATGATTTCAAATCTTTGCCTAGAATATTCAGATATATACTATCTAGAAGGCGACAATCTGACATTTACCAACGAAATCAAGCGTTCCATCGACACAAACAATAGTAAACCAATATTCACCAAATCATACCGTTATCCACAAGTTCATAAAGAGGAAGTAAAAAATCAAATATCAAAAATGCTCGATCAAGGTATCATTCAACCTTCGGTATCTCCTTGGTCATCTCCCGTATGGGTCGTGCCAAAGAAAATCGATGCCTCAGGAAAGCAAAAATGGCGCGTAGTCATTGATTACCGCAAACTCAATGAACTCACGATTGGCGACAACTACCCTCTCCCTAATATCTCCGATCTTCTGGATCAATTAGGAAAGTGTCAATATTTCACGACACTAGACTTGGCCTCTGGTTTCCACTAGATCGAGATCGACCCAAAAGACATTCAGAAAACAGCCTTTTCTGTCGAAAATGGTCATTACGAATTCGTTCGTATGCCATTCGGTTTGAAGAACGCTCCATCCACCTTTCAACGCGTCATGGACAATATTCTCATGGGCATTCAAAACGAAAGATGTCTCGTCTATATGGATGACATAATCGTCTATTCCCCCACAATTCATGAACACATCTCCCGATTATCTGAAGTCTTTAAACGTCTTCGCAAAGCCAATCTCAAAATTCAGCCCGACAAGTGCGAATTTCTTTGCAAGGAAGTCGCTTATCTAGGACATCTAATAACCCAGGATGGTGTAAAACCAAATCCTCTCAAAATCGAATGCATCAAAAACTTTCCAGAACCCAAAAATCCCAAAGATATCAAATCGTTCCTAGGACTCTCAGGCTATTACAGAAAATTCATCCCAAACTTTGCCAAAACTTCAAAACCCCTTACAAGACTCCTACAAAAGGATATCACTTTCGATTTCGATCAAGAATGCAGAAATGCATTCGAAAATCTCAAATAGGCACTCACCACCTTTCCAATTTTGATATATCCTAATTTCGACGAACCCTTCCTCCTCACCACTGACGCAAGCGCATTCGCCATTGGCGCCGTTCTTTCTCAGGGACCTATCGGGAAAGACCTTCCCATTGGTTACGCTTCTCGAACCTTGTGCACAGCTGAAACCCGTTACTCGACGATTGAAAGAGAATTACTTGCGATCGTTTGGGCAGTGAAGCACTTCCGCCCCTATCTTTTTGGGCGAAGGTTCAAATTAGTAACTGACCATCGTCCCCTGACATGGCTTTTCTCCATTAAAGATCCTGGCAGTAGACTTGCTCGCTGGCGCCTAAAGCTTGAAGAGTACGACTACGAAATCATCTATAAACCCGGAAAAGTAAACAAAAATGCAGACGCACTTTCACGGATCAAAATCAATCATTTCGAACAATGTGCAAAATTTCAATCGAAAATCTTACACTTGGAAGAAGAAAATTTGAACGACAACCCTGACGCAGACAATCAGGCAGACAATCAACCAGAAAATCAGGCAGACAATCAGCCAGACAATCAGACAGACGAACCAGACCTAGAACGAATGGCCAATGAGTTTGGAAGATTCATCGAACTTTACAGAACAAAATCAATTATTGACTACTCAAAAATCGAATTCGTCAATACCCAATTATTAGACAAATCAAACAAAAATATAATAACATTCTTTTGGCAAGACAGATTACAAGAATTCCATCATAAAATCATTGAGGACATTTTTGAAGAACAAGCAGACTTCGCTCCTGATAAAATCAATATCCTAAGTAGCAAGTCTGTGAAAGATAGAAAGTACTATATTATCGCATTACCATACATTCCTGATGCAGTACCCGAACAGTTGTTTTATGTTCTTTACAAAAACCAAAATGAACTCGACCTCTCGAAAACATATTTCGTTGAAAACAATTTAGAACTTCCTGTTCTCGAAATTATTTGCTTCATTTACAATGACAGAGATATTAAATTGAAAATTTGTCAAAATATAATTAGAACGCCTATTTCGGACGAAATCCCCGTAATCCTTGATCATTACCACGCAGGAAAAGCTAACCTTCATCGTGGCATAAATGAGACGGTTAGACGAATAAAAGAAAAATTCAATTGGCAAGGCTTAACCAAAGATGTAGAATACTTTGTTAAAAATTGCGAAATTTGTCAAAAAGTGAAAGTATGTAGAAAAAATTTGAATTGTCCCCTGGTTATCACGGAAACACCAAAAACCCCTTTCGAAAGAGTCAACATTGACATCTGTGAAATCCCCACAAGAAATTCAGAGACGAACTGACAAAATTTACTCAGGCCTGCCTACCCCCTTGAAGACAAGACAGCAAAGTCTGTGGTCAATACCCTTTTGCTATACTTTCAGCACTACGGAACCCCACTCCGAATTCATTGTGATTCAGGTCGGGAATTCGAGAACAACATGCTCAAAGACCTTTGTACCCTATACGACATAAAACTGACCTACTCTAGTGTGAACCACCCCCAGTCCAATGGATCACTAGAAAGATTCCATGCAACATTAGTGGAAATGATTAGGGCGCGAAAGACAGAACATCCTGACGAACACCCATTCAATATACTACCCTATGCAGTCATTTGTTACAACAACACCAAAAACAAGACTCACGCTTTCACCCCATATGAACTCGTATTTGGACATACTTCTAGTAGACAACCAGAGACACTGTACAATCAAAGAGAACTTATATCTAAATACGTACGAGATCTGAACAACAGGATATCTCACTACTATAAAATCGCACGCGAAAGAACCCAGACTCAGAAAGAAAAAGCCAAAGCTCGATTTGACAAAAATGTTTCAGACAAAATACCCGAGTATAAAGTAGGTGACAAAGTGTATAAGAATCACAAATAAAAGACAAATTGCAAAACAAATTCAATGGCCCATTTGAAATTTTGGAAATATTAAAAAATTCAGCAGTTTTAGTAAATTGGGAAACAAGACAAAAAACTAAAGTAAATTTCGATAGGTTAAAACCCTATTTTGAAGACGAATAATTTTATTACAGGTTCATCCTGCTGATTTCGGCAGCCAGTTGCCAATACAAGCTTGAAACAATCAATAATACAATCGGCATCTTTTATCATGAAGGATCCTCTGTTAAACTCTCTAACGATAAATGGACACTATTGATTTACAAAGACTTAGAACCAATCAAACTAGCCTTGGACAAAAATGACAAAATTCTACAAAGCATGATGGATCTTCTAGAAACAGACAACCCTAGAATGGCAGCCTTCAGAGCTCAACTCAAAACTCACACAAGCCTCATATCCCAAATTTCCCAATCACTCGATTTGATATACCGTGAAGTATTTGCTGATACTCGATCTTATAATAGAATGAAACGTGGATTGATTAACGGTGTAGGAACATTTTGGAAAGCCATCACCGGCAGCTTAGATGCTTCCGATGAGGAATATTTCGATGAGTGTATAGACAAAATTAGTAAGGACGAATATCAACTTGAAAATCTTATGAAAAATCAAATATCGGTTACAACTTCAGTCATAAAAAATTTCAATAATACGATACAAAAATTGCAAATTGACGAAGAAACATTCAATAAAGATTTGAAAGAATTCGAAAATTCAATATACACTCTTTCCGATGATCTAGCTTTCATTCAGGCACAGCTACAAACTTCTGAATTGTTTGAAGCACTAACGGAAAGTTATATGTTTCTTGAATCAAGTCTTGATGACATTTTGAATTCAATTACTTTTGCTCGTCTTAAAATCATTCACACATCGATCGTTTCTCCAAGAACTTTAGTGAACTCTCTTCAAGAGATATCTCAATCATTATCAAAAAACAATTTACCTCTTCCAATCTATTCGTCAACTGTTGCTCAATATTTGGAAATCATTGAACTCCACGCTTATCAAACTGATTCAAAAATAGTGTTCGTTCTCAAAATCCCCCTCGTCGAACCCGAAACTTATACCCTATACCGCCTTTTCCCAATTCCTATACTGGATAACCGAACAGGATTCCATTATATTTTGATAACTTCAAAAAAGTATATTGCGAGAGACGACGATTCAATGTTGTACGTTTCTCTCTCTAATTTGGATAAATGCAAGAACCTGGAAACCACTTCATTAATTTGTTCCGATGTCCTGCCATACCCAATCGATAACAACGCCATATGTGAAGCCCAGCTTTTTCGACAGCTGATCAATGTACCAAAGAGATGCCAATCATCAGTCATCTTTGCCAAAGATTACAACGTTTATCAATTAGCAACAAATCTGTGGCTAATATCATTGTCCGATCCACTACCAGTTACCATCAAGTGCATCAACAGAGAGGCAGTCACTCAAATCATCAACAAAAACTCTCTTCTCAGACTTCAACCCGAATGCAACGCATTCATAGGAAGTACACGAGTCCATTCAAAGTACTTCGTGAACAACTACAAAAATATCACATACAGAAACCAACCTGTATTGATACCATTCAAATGTTGCGATCAGTTACCTGAAAAACACCGTCTTCCAGACCTGAAACCACTGAAACTGAACAAACTCGATACGGTCGACCTGAGCATAGCCCAGCATAAGTTTAACCAATATTCTGAAGATCTGGACAAGATAATCAATCAACCCTATGTGGACAAACACATTTCATGGTTCACATACTTCACAATAGCATTGATCATCTCATTAATTCTTCTGTACGTGTTCTGCAAATGTAGGCGCAGAAAATCCACAAGAATCAGTATCATGGCATCGGATAGTCAACCTCCACCTTCACCCAGACCATCAAGACCCAGGAGTCCCTTCAGCAGATTCATCCCTCGAAGACGTCCAAGCGTCCATCTCGAAGAACCATTAGAAGAACAACTAGAGCTGACTCCATCCAGTAGCAAAGGATTCTAAGTCCAAATTCAATTTTCAATTTTCAAATTTCCTTTTAATTATCATTTTCAAAAGTTGTCGCTTTTGCACCAACTTTTTATTATGAGGGGGAGTTGTTATATGCGATATTATGGCACTATGGCCTTCTCATAGTTATCAGGTTACACGCGATAACAATTCCTTAGAAAAACCTGATCTTTTGTTATCAGCATTCGCAGAGTTCCACGATGGGAACTGCTGATGCTGAATAGACACTCTGTAAACATATAAAAGGCCGAATGCTGGTTCTACAGTCAGTCTAATAAAGCTCGTCACTATATTAATCAGTATTCTTTGTAACGGTGGTACGTACCACCTCGTAGTTTCTTTTTAAAAAGTCAATCATATAATTATCGAGATAACATTTATATTTGCTAAGTGACAACTGTATATATTGTATGCTTACGTGTTTTAACAATGATTTAACATCACTGTGTCAGTGGAGAATTGGCCAATTCTGAAATAAAATTTGATAACAAAATACTAACATTCTCTCTCTTGAGAATGAATAGTATATTCTGTAACAAGGTTTGAATATTTACCACTCTGTTATCAAATATGATTTCAGAATTGGCAAATTCTGTGAAGGTTGTGAAGAAAAAATATTCTACAACACTTGCTGTCTTATGCATTTTGCGTGCATTTCATTCGATCACTTGTTGAAGAATATTATTTTAGCATTGTTGTAGTATCAATAATAACGTTAGCCTTGACTGGTATCATAGTGACAAGATGTGAATTGAAATGTCAAAATAATTTTTCATTTCCATTTGATTATATGCAAAATTTGTAGTTGTGGAGAAAGCACAGTCTATTACTCAGTTAGAATGAAAATTCGTTATGCTCGTGGTTCATCGCGCTTGCCTTTCGGCTCGCGCTCCGGATTTTTCCACTCGCTTCGAATCTTTATTCTAACTCTTGACATGATTTTTTGGGTTTATGACCTTCCACAATCTGAAAATGAAAAAAATTTTAATCCAAAGAAATCTGTACAAGTGTAGAAGGGCGAATTAATTAATTTGCCCGATAAGTTACTGCGTTCACAAGACTGCTGTCTTAAAAGAAATTAATTTTTGTCAGTAACGTACCCTACACTGAATTTGCCTATCTGAAAAAATGAAATCGAATTAACAAAGAATACTTCTCTTTTTTTGAGAATTGTCAAGAATTGGATTTCCTCCACAAAATCAAACTTTCAATCAATATTCATTCTAACCTTGTTACAGAATAAACTATTCTTGAACATGTCAAGCTCATTAGTTTTCTATATGCAGTTCCATAGATGGGTTTTAATGAAATTTTTCTTCTCACATATTTCAAAGGTTGAAACCCTCTCTAATTGAATGAACAAAAAAGATATCTCAAGATAATACCAATGATTTAATAGAAAAAAACAAACTGAAATATTCAAGGTTACTTTCTAACTAACTTACTTCATCTCACAAATGCCTTGCTTATATATAAAAATAAAGTTCTAGAAAAATGAAGAAATCAATAGAACACAATAAGAATGTTCGACGATTGATCCAGAAAAAAATTAGTGCTTCTAGATTTTTCCATCTAATTCATCGAACGATCTCGAACAATTCGAGAAGTCTTTATCAAATTTCAGGTCTGTAACAATATATTAACACATTATAAACGTGACTCAAATCTGTTGTTACAATGAAAGAAATATACCAATAATTGAAATCAGTGATAATAAAAAATGGATACCTGAGTATATTAATAAAGTTCTGAAAATAGTGGAATAAAAGAATTACGATTTGAAATGTGTGGATTTTATTTTCTTCCACACTGGCTCTCCCTCGGCTATTCCACTGTGTAGAGTGTTCTATTTCCATTTTTGCATTTTTTCACATACCTTCTCTGCAGCACCTGTTGAATGAGATGCAATAATGTACAATTAGGTTGCAGTTACAGAAATAGAAAGGACGAAACAAATATATTCAAACATTGGGCATTTTTCATTTGTTAATATCTGCTTTACTACATAATCCAATTCACTGGACAGCACATATATTATTTTACAGGCAGGCCATTAATATAATGCCTCGATATTTCTAACGTGGAATCAGAGCCAGCAATGCAAAAACCATTATTTTTAATATAATTTAAAAAAAAATCACTATTTTATACGAGCAGTTTTTAAATCCTTTGAGTAATTACAGTTGGAAATACTTTCAACGACCAGTCTTCAATAGCTATTTACAGCGTTCTAACTTATTCTGGTAATTCAGGAAATTGTGGTTGTAGAACTCTCAATAGATCATTGACAGCATTATGAGGGTCATTATGTTTCAATGCCCACATTGTCAGTTGGGAATTGATGCTTGATCATCATCATCAGATTTGTCCAGGTCCTCCTCAAAACTACTGAAGTATCTAACCGATGGCGATGAAAGGTTAGATTCTTGTGAATCAGAATTAGATTGAGTTCCTACACACACATTTTGTTTTTGGAAAGAATAATTTGTTTCGTAATACTCTCTTCATTAGTTGAAAAGATGTTTTCTAGAGCTCATGCTTTTATTGTTCGTTTCAAACAGGTAAAAGCCGGTAATGAGTATAAGTACTCACTTTATCTGTGATTCTTCGTTGAAGATATACTGAAATCGCCAAAACAAAAGTTTCACCCCTGCACACACCACTTTAATGTTCACAAAAAATTTATATTATCAGACTATTCAGAAGACTTCATTCTTTCATCTCATCATCTCAAAGGCGCATGCATAGAGAAAACCTAACCTCATATTTTCTTCTTCAACTACATTAATATATTCAATGGATGTTACCTTTGGATGTACAGGTAATATCCAGATATATGCATCATTACACATTTTCATTTTGGGATGAAAACGAAATCATAAAATATATTAAAAACCTAAATATTTTTTGTACATTATATGTACGTACAATGGATGTACAAATTTGAATAAAAATTGAACGTGCGTACCCCGTACGTACAGTGGATGTCCATTCAACATCTATAGCCGATTGGACTAGAGCTGGACATAAAATGGACGTCCATCGGATATCGAGTGCTGTGTGAGAATGCCTGGCAACTATGTAACTACAAAGCAAACGAATAATTCCAGAACTTTGGGTTTATAACATGCATGACGTGAGTACTAAATCTGGTATACATTCACCGATGAGTTTTTTCGAATGCGTGTTTATATTATCGACAAGGGAGAGCATCCTTGTGCAGGAAGGTGTTGAAGAAATGATCTTTTAACGAGGCACAACCAGAGAATGAACAGAAGTACGTACGTACTCGAATTTCCGCTAAATGACATTCGAGATTACAGACATTGATGTAATAGGAAGTGACGAGATCAAGATCTGCACGGTCTAAATTTTTCAATAACAGTTTCTCAACATTTAAAATACTTCACTATACTTGGCTGGCTGGATTTTTCCTTTCCTTTTCAGTTAGAGTCTTTTCACAATATCTATCAGATGTAGTTCAATGTCCAGCGTGGCTTGTGCCGGGAAAGTAGTTGTTCTCTGTTAGATATTACAAATAAATCATATTTTTCATTTTTCAATTTTCATGGAGAATGTTGCCCTTTTCAGTATATCCGTATTGTAAAAGGCATATTACAAACGAATGGGAAAATTTCATGCCATATACAGTATGCCGTTTCCGGAGATCCAAAAATTCATATTATTATTATTAGTATTTTCAGAAAAGACGCCTATATAGATGAACTTAAGTAGGAATACTTCATCTGAATAATAAATTTGGTCCAAAAAGTTGAAGCCGTTTTCGAGATCGAGAAATTCACATTATTATTATTATTATTATTATTTGTAGAATCATCTTTTTCTAAAACAGACTCATATATATATAGATAAACTTAAAACGAAAAACTTTATCTAAATACAAAATTTGATCCAAATCATTAGAGCCGTTTCAGAGATCCAAAAATTCATTTTACTATTATTAATATTATGAGTAAAATCACATTTTTTCATGAAAAGCACCTATATAGATGAAACCAAGTCTTTATCTAAATACAAAATTTGATCCAAATCGTTGAAGCCGTTTTGAAGATGCATAAATTATCATTATTATTATTATCAGTAAAATCATGTTTTTCCAAGAAATACGCATATATATATTCGATATATTAGTAGCTGAACCGATTAAATAAATGAAGTAATTGGGGGTGTGCAGATATTGGCAGGGTATCAAATGAAACTCTTTTTACTTTTGAGATAGCTTTCGGACTTGGTATTCTAAGTTCTGTGAGTATCCTAGTGTCTGGTTTCCCTCAGTATCGGAAAGTACATTTCCTCCTACCCCTATAGAAAGTACACACTTCTCTCCCTCAAATCAGGGAGTAAACTAATACTTTTCCTCCCTAGGAAGAAAAAAACGATTGACAATTCATTCAAAATAGGCACATAATATTACCTATGAGAAAATTAACACTGAATCTCAATACCAAATAGATAAGCTATCCAAATATCTAATAATGTATATCTCTAACAGAAGAGAAAAAAGAGAAAATAACTTATAATAAAAATTACCGATTGCCGCGATCGAACCCAACCCGGTACCTTCAGTTTACTAGTCAGCGTCGCTTACCACTACGCCATCAGAGTAATTTAGATAGGTATGAATTAATTTTGTATGTTTTCCATCATGCAAGTATAGGTCCGTTTTAAACAAAATCAGTTGAGATGCGTTTTAAATTTACAAAAAAGGTTTATTTAGGGGGTAGGAGGAAAAATCATATGTATTACATGGGAGTAAGGTGCCTTTTCCTCCCTTGGATGTTTACTAAACTACATCCTGCGGGAAGAAAAGTGGCACTTTCCTCATTTGTTATACAAATAGCAATATTTTGATGAGAGCCGTTTCCGACATTCGAAATAAAGGTGTATGTACTTGATGTAACTGGTCCAGTTTTTTGTTTATGTTGCAGTTTTCCTCTGAATTATTACAAATTTGACTGGTTTAACAGGATTTCAAATAAATTAGTGTAGGGTAATAAGGCCCGGCAATTAATAAGACCAGCCGTCCTATTCCTTGGAAACTAATAATTTTTTCAATTCCGATTACATTCGAGTGTTGAAGCTATACGAGAAGACCGTTGAGTTCAGTCTGCCATATTAACAATACCATGTATCTCTAGTTTTAAGCTGCTCAGATTATAAGTTCGCAAAAAGGTGAGACGTGTTTTTCAATTCTAACAATTTTACTTAAAAAAATTGATAGTGCTCCATCCTTTATTTTCAATTCTAACAATTTTACTTAAAAAAATTGATAGTGTTCCATCCTTTACTGTAACATTGGTACTATCTAGTAAGAGAAAAATGAAAAGCATCTAATGGTTTCGTTCGAGAGGCATGCAAGAATATTAAATGAGTTGAAATGAGTTGAAAATGTAAGCAAGCAGAACGAAGATGATAAAATCATGAAAACGCTGAAGGAAAAGGATGTTTTCTATTTGAAAGCCTACAAAATCTGATTATCAACAAACGACCCTAAACGAATGCCAGACTCACCGAAGTTGAGGGAGGCACTACAACTGTCGAACCAAGAAACAAAGTAGGTTTGACCAATCGTATCGTCGACAGGGTCTCCATCACACAAAATAGTGAAATGTTACTGCTGATCAACGGTTTCAGTAATGAAGTTACAGTCATGGACAAGCCTGTCTACCTTCCTAGCCAATTGTTCATGAGTAGGTTTGATATGGAATAAAGATATTTTCGTGGGTTTGGTTCAGATATGTGGACGACGTGTTCGCTATTTTTGGATCAAAACAGGTTGAAGTCGGCAGTTTTGTTTCAAAATTGTAATAGCCAGTTTCAAAGCACGTTAAGGTCTAAAACTGTCAACAAAGAACAGTTGTAATTTTTAAATGTGTGGGTAATTAGAAACGACCAAAATAACGAAAACAAGAAGACATTCAAAACTGAGAAAATGATTATTGGGGAGGTGGCTGAGCTAAACCGTTATTTTGTGGAATATATGGAAAAAATTATTGGTAAACCTAGATTTAAGAAAACCCTTCGTAACTCTACGACTACTCGAAAAAAAGTGGTATACAACATTCGCATAAACTACAACAAATCTTGGGACTCCCAAAGATAAGACAGAAAAAAATTAAAAGTCAGGATTTATAAAATTAGCTGTACGGACTGCAGGAAGAAGTTTCCGGTCAAAATAGACACGCCAGATCACTCATATCCTATTTTCGAAATCAGAAAAATCCAGTGTGGCCCAACATTATTTTTGTCACGACCACCGATTTAATGGCAAAATTTTGAAACTAATTAGATGCATTCGAGAGTCTGAAATTTGCGAAGTACGAAAATAGTATGAATGCGGATAGGAGCTAGTTCTATACAACCTATTGATCACGTTCATAGTACAGTAAAGGTTTCTCCTCTTCATAATTTATTGATTTTCATTCGTTGTGTCAACCATTGATTCTTTTTATATATATTGGTAGTAAACATAATTTTATCATTATAATGCATTTGTCATTAATTTTCAAGAACCGTATGTCATTAAATTCAAAACGAGCTACTAATAATTCTAATAATTGAAGTGAAAAAATTGAGTAGACCATTTGAGGTAGACGAGAATCGTATGGGATGTGAATTCCAAAATAAAGATGATGCAATTAACCACTCAGATAAGTAGTATTCATATTCAGTTTAGTGTAAACGTTCAGCTCCTGAGGATACCAACATTTTTGGCAAAACGGGCGTCGACTGAAATTGACGTAGTTTTGGTATTTTAGGTAGTTTCTGAATCAAAAAATATTTCGAAAATTTTTATACAGTGACAATAACCTAAAAATCGATTTTGACACATGTCACATGATTGCTGGTATGGCGGCAAATTGAAAAAAATTATTATGAAAAGGCAAAAAGTGGGATAAAATGGCAAGATATCGAAAAAAGTTATTTGAAAAAGTTGCTTAGAATTTAATTTTATTCACATCAGCAAAGTTTGAAGAGATAGTGTGAGAAATTGAAAATAGCTATTTCTTTAAAATGTTTTCCTAGCTGTATGAAAATATCAAATTATTTTCTTATGAATAGCTTGACCATACTGAAACACTTGTATTTCGATAATAATGACAAAACTTTCTCATTTTCTCCACACCAGAGAGCACTAATTTAAAAAAATTGGATTTTGTCTGAACCCTGACTGTTACATTGGTTCGTATCTAACAGTTATATCAGATTGAGAAAACGAAACATTCTTCATGAAAATTGAAAAATGTGATTTATTTGTAATACCTAACAGAAAACAACTACTTCCCCGGATAAAGCCACGCTGGATATTGAACTACATCTGATAGATATTGTGAAATGACTCTAACTGAAAAGAAAAAATCTGAAAGTGAAAATTCGCATTTTCATTCAAATAGTTAATTTTTTAAAATTTCTCTAGTTTTCATTGAACATTCATAGGGTAAATTAGATAAGGGGAATGTTATTAAAAAATATCACTCACAGAAATCGTTCATTTTCCATTGAAGCAAGGTTCGCTTCTCTCGCATTTAATCCCCAATACATTTTGATCGACGAAAATCTATTTCGCTTTGCCAACCAAGCTGATAAGGGAGATGCCTACCCATATATTCACTTTTCGATTTTTGGATACTGAGTGTGCTCTTCCCTAATCATACGTGGTTTAATGTCACTCTAGTATCGAACATTTTGTCGCTCATCAGTATACACGCGCGTATACAAGGGAGGAGGGGTCGAAGAAAATTCAGTGTTTCGATTCACGAAATGAATCTCATTTCATTCAACGCCTAACTATCTATATTTAATCATCTAATCTATTTCTTCATAAAAACTGAAAAATGTCAAAACTACAGCGTGTCAACGAACGTACAGCTACAACGTAACGAGAGCATCCAATTCTACTCTATCAATTGGGACTTAGGTACCTGATTGGTTAGTGTTATTTGATTTGTAAACCTGATTTTGCTTTGCTTCAAGTTACCTATGTAAATGTAATTTTTTTTCAAATTCTGTTCTACATGAGTACCTGATTGATTTGATTTCTATACCTTCCTGATTTGCCTTCGCTTCAAGTTACCTACATATGTAAAAGTTAAATAATAAATTTCTGTGTTTTCAAATATTTCTTTACAGTAGAATCAGAAATATTGAGTAGAATATAAACCAACAGTTTCTCATTTTGATATTTGCTCTGGAATTAGGTGGGCTGGATCAATTTTTTTTTTCGTAGACTCTAGTGTGTTTACCTTGCAAATGTCGCCTTAGTGAAGATGTTCGGCAGTTTTTCATTTTCAAAACCGTCGTACATGGGGTACATTTGCCTTATTTTTCAGTATTTTTATTAGTTTTAGGATCTTGCTCGACTATGAAATAATCCGTAATTTTTTTCGTTTTATTAGATACACTTTTAGTAACTTCAACTCGTTTGGCTTTTGATGGCGCCGACTCTGCACTTTCTACTTCTGTTTCGATGTCATCCAATTTTGACACTTTTTCATCTACGATATATTCTGAGCCATGCTTGGAAAAGTTTCCGATTCCATTATGGACAAATCAGACATAGACAATTTTCCGCCACAATCCTTGATCAACGCTGCTCTACAATTTAACAGCACGTCGTCATCGAGCATAACCTCTGTGAATCCCATATTTTAAAGCTTGGGTGTGTATTTCACAGATCGCTTCCAAGTAATATCAAGTAATTTGATTTCACTTGATTTCGAGTAAAGAGTTCACACCGTAAATCGAGTCAAGCCAAATATCAAATATTCAAAAGCTTGAGTTTTGAAGTCAAGTATTTAAGAAGAAATTCAAGCTACTTGGCTCGATGAATTCCTGCTCATTTATGACACTGAAAGTAGGAATTGTTTTCAAAAGTACCTCCATGTTGATTGTTGAGGAATCAAGTACGTAGGCAAATTCGTGAAAAATTATCTTGATAAACTAACTAGTAGGTACCTAAATATTGTCGTAAAAGTCCAAACACCCAGTACATGTATATTCGTTATCATGATTAGGTATAATTTTCAACCCGGTCAAGGCAATGTTATTCTTTGAATCATGCCTTGTTTTATATTTTTGTAGTTTTCTTGTTTAAAATAGCAAATGAAAGTTTTCCAAAAAACAACTGATGGTTCGATCAGGAAGTTCATCATCGACCGTGCCCAAAGTTAGTTAGGGAAATGGTGGGAGCTGGGGAGTCAATGAGTACCAAGAGCAATTAGATAATCTGGTGATGTTAGTTCCCCTGATTTATATTGTAAGTATTTTTCTCTATTGTAATAATTATAAAGACATAAAACCACCAGGGAGAAACTCATTTTGTTCTATCTGTTAGTTAAGTATTTCAATCAATCCTAAAATAAATTCCTATTTCGCCATTTATTTCTACTTACTTAATGAAACTCTGTTTTTATATTTTTCTATAAAAGAGTTTTACTAAATAAGGGTCAAATTATACCTAGAAAGTTGTGATTTAACCTTAATTACGACAATATCTATGTAATGACTGAAAAACTATAAAATTTTTCGCTTGTGATTCGAACTTCTTTATATTATTCCATACCCTGATGCGTAGGGGCATGATCATATTCTCTTTGAAAAATGCAGTGTAATGCTTCAGCTGCAAAAGTTTCAGTAAATTAATTATCTAGAAACAAATACGAAGGAAGTCAAGGAAAACTTGATTTTGGATGTGGTCTAAGATGCCACACGTCCATTTTCACTTTGCGCAGGTGAAATAAGAATATACATATATTCATGAAATTAATGCCCATATCCCCACTAAGGTGGGGCAAAAATTAAAAATGTATACACCGTTGGATACAGAATTGAAATACCTTCCAATCGAGGTATAGCGTAACCTACGACCCCATATAATTTTTTTCTCTCAAATGACGTCACGCTTGTGTGGATGGCGTCATTAACAACTATTGCAAACAAAAATGATGATTGTCCTTGTTAGAGCCCATGTATGCAATTTGACATTTGATCGTATATTAGAGTCGGGACACTCTTTGACAGGACGTCGAAAAAACGCGTCTTAGGTTAAATCTCAAAAATTACGGCAAAAACAAATATTTTTTAAATGGCGAATCCTATCAGTCAAACAAGAACAGAAAATATATCTGTGCACGTATTAGACAAAACTCAAAAATAATTATAGGCCTTTCAGAAAACAAAATTGACTCACCATCAACCTCTGAACTGGTCGTTGCTGGGTACCCAGGTAGATCTTCTCTAGTTTTGAATGGGCCAATGTTGTCTTGAGTGATTATGCACTTGTAAAAAACGGTAATGCGAACGACTTTACGTGAACGCGTGTTTCCACTTTTAATATCAAAAAAAAGACTTCTTTCCATGCGAGCACGCTATCTAGCATCTGTCTCAGCCGAAGAGCCGCGCATGCGTGGAGAGATCAATGAAAATGAATTCTGAAAGGCATACTTACACGGTGGCACTAGTAACATTGTACCAAAATTATGAAAATAAAATAATTTATAATATAAAAATTCCCAAGAAGAATCAACAAAAAAGTAATGTATTATTCTGATTACATTGAAATTAAACTAATATTATACATAAACCGCCCACCAAATTACACAGTAATTTATATGTCTGACTGAGAAGGCAATGGACAGATTTTTGCAACAGGACGCTGCAAAATTCCCTTTGCTGTACGCAAAGTAACTACTCTACAAACTTCATCAGAGCCAGTATGAGCCTTCACAACTCTACCTAAAATCCACTTCAACGGTGGAGTTTGATCATTTTTTATTACAACGAGAGTTCCTTCGGCTATTGAAACAGTGTTTGTGTGCCATTTTTGCCGCTGATTTAGAGTATTTAAATATTCTAGATGCCAACGCTTCCAAAAATGTTGATGAAGTCTTTGCAATAGTTGCCATCTAGATAATCTATTCATGTTTAAATGAGACAGGTCAGGATCGGGCAATGCAGTTAAAGGCTCCATGGTCAAGAAATGGCCAGGCGTCAGAGCTGTCAGTTCATTTGGATCAGTACTCAAACTGGTCAAAGGTCTAGAATTTAATAATGCCTCAATTTGAACAAACACGGTGTTCAACTCCTCATAGGTGAGGATCTGATCTCCTATGACTCTCAAGAGGTGACTCTTCACCGACTTTATGCCGGCTTCAAATAGACCTCCAAAATTCGAACCTGTAGGGGGATTGAAATGCCAGTTGAGGTTCAGAGTTTCAGCCGAATTTTTCATTAATTCGAGCAGGTAACGATGCGCACCAACGAAGTTAGTACCATTGTCACTAAATATAGTACTACAGCGACCACGACGTGCTATAAATCGACGGAAGGCCGCTAGAAAAGCTTCTGAAGATAAATCAGAAGCGAGCTCTAAATGTAGAGCTTTCGTTGAGGAGCACACAAATAAGCATAAATAGGCCTTTTGAGATTTGCATCCTCGAGATTTACCAAGGGTTATGGAAAATGGACCACCATAGTCCACGCCAACACACGAGAAAGGTTTCAGTTGGTTGACACGGAGAGACGGTAAGTTTCCCATTATGGGAACAGATGATGAAGGGTTGACGCGAAAACATCTGTAACATTTCGATACAGTATGGCGTATGGCTCTTTTCACAGACAATATCCAGAATTGTTGTAATAAAAGATAGTCTAAGGTTCGGGGACCTGGATGTAAATTTTCTCGGTGAAAATGTTCGATGATAAGTTGAGTGAGACGATGCTTTTGCGGTAGAAGAATAGGAAATTTCGCATCAAATGACAATTTGGAATTTACTAATCGACCGCCCACCCTAAGAATACCATGCTCATCGATAAATGAAGATAGTTTTCGTAATGGCTTAGAACAAACTGATTTTGTAGAGACCTTCAAGATATCATCTTTAAAATGTGTGCATTGAACGTGTTTGATGATAATATGAAATGCATGTTCTATCTCATTCAACGAAAGAGAACCAGTGGTTTTCTCCAGCATACGAGAATTATGTATAAAGCGTAAAACCCAAGCAACTTGTCGTTTAATTTTAATCAAGGAGGAAAGTCTGCCTATTATATAATCTAGGACATTTACTTCAACTGTGGTAGTCAAAGTGACAATTTTTTCTTCTCCAGTTACATCTATTACTTTTAGTATATCCGATGAAGGCCAATATTCATGAGATTGATGTAACCAAGGAGGACCTTCCCACCACAAATTATGCACAATGAGTTCGGAAGGTAAAAGTCCACGTGAAGCACAGTCAGCTGGATTATCTTCACCTGGAACAAATCGCCAGGAAAGAGGTGATGTTTTTTCTTGTATAAGGCTAATTCTATTTGCCACGAAGGTCTTGTAACCGTGAGAGCTAGATTTAATCCACCGAATAACAGTTTGCGAGTCTGACCAACAAAAAATATCAGAAAACTTTAGAACATTCTGATAAGTTTTACAAACATAGGCGACTAACCCAGCAAGCAATGTTGCCGCACACAGCTCTAAACGTGGTATCGATATCTGTCGTAAAGGTGCAACCCTTGTCTTTGATATCGAGATACACACTTTATATGAATTTTGTAATTCAAATCGAAAATAAACCATGGCGGCGTAGCCCTTCTGGGAAGCATCACAGAAGCCATGAAGTTGGCAGCCATTGTACTGATCTGGAACTATTCTACGAGGAATTTGTATGGAAGACAAATTCGGTAATTCAGATTGGTATCTACTCCACGAGCTGATAACTTCATCGGTAAGAGTTGCATCCCAATCTAAGCCCAGCGTCCAAATATATTGCATAAGACGCTTGGCGAAAAATGTGACAGGTGCCAAAAAACCTAGCGGATCGAAAATCCGCGATAATTCTGACAGGACTGTACGTTTAGTACACTGTCTGTCAAATGGGCGAGTATGATAAGAGAATGAATCCAAATGAGGATTCCACTGCAGTCCAAGAATTTTTATAATGGGATCGTGATCAAATGAAAGAGGCATTTGTCGAAAATCTTCAGGAACATTACCAAGCAAGGAAGGACTATTACTAGCCCATTTACGGAGTGGGAAGCCACCGCGTTCTAAACAAGAGACCAATTCAGTCTGTAATAAAGTGGCCTTACTCAAATCATTCTCACCACTAATAATATCATCAACATAGACATCAGATTGTAAAGCCTGTGCCGCCAAAGGAAAATTTTGCCTTTCATCCATGGCTAGTTGTCGAATAGTTCTATTAGCCAAGTACGGTGAACTAGAAATACCATATACGACAGTATTTAGAGTGAACTCTTGAATAGGGTCAGCCTGAGAAAATCTCCAAAATATTCTTTGGTAATTTCGTTGAGAGGGGGTTAGCAATATTTGTCTAAACATTTGCCTCACATCTGCCGTGAATACAAACTTGTATATTCGGAAGGAGAGAAGAAGAGTGGCAATATCATTCTGCAATTTTGGACCCGTCAATAAAACATCATTTAACGATACACCTAAGTTTGATTTGGCTGAAGCATCAAAGACTACTCTTAGCTTTGTGCTGACAGCATCCGGTTTTTGGACACAATGATGAGGGATAAAGTACGACGAATTTGTATCTGTTAGCGGAACAGCTGGAGACATATGACCCGAATCAATATAATCTTTCATGAAATCTGAGTATTCCTGTTTTAGCTCAGGATTTTTACTTAATTGGCGTTCTAAATGATAGAACCGTCGTAATGCAGCAGAACGCGAGTCTCCAATTTGAGGATTTTGCATTTTAAATGGCAAAGAGACAACGTATCGACCAGAATCATCTCTAGTGACAGTGTCCCGGTAGATTTGTTCACACACCTGGTCATCTTGTGAAGCAAATTCAGGTTTTGGTGGTTCTTCTACTTCCCAAAACCTTCTAAGTGTTTCATCTAGAGAAGGATGTGTAACAGAAAGGTAAGAAGATACCGTTGATGGGTAGCCATTATCAATTTTACCCATCAATACCCAACCGAAAATGGTATTAAGGGCAATGGGTTCATTAACATTTCCCGTTAATTTACCATCTTTTAAAATCAGGGGGAACAAATCCGCGCCTAACAAAATATCTACTTCTCTGTTCACATTGAATTCTTCATCAGCCAATTTTAAATTCGTGATGAATGATATCTTTGTTTTGGAAATTGTTTGTTGTGGCATAATAGTGCAAATATTAGGTAACACAATGTGGAAATGTGGAAGTTTTAGTAGAACTAGCCTGTACTGAATAACCAACTGATTCTAAGGCCTTGCATTGTTCTGTGAGAAATTGTTTTAATGAAACATAAGATGGGATTTCGACCTTCTCTGAACATGACTTTAACTCAAAACGTGTCTTCGTATTAATATCAAGTTTATCAAACAGAATATTGAATAATGGAAAATCCCAACTGTCAACAGGAAAATTGAGTGCCCTAAGGGCCGACACATTTTCTGTAAAAATATTAACCAATTTTCTAAGGCACTGAACAGTCTCTGTAGCCTTGGGAGCATCTCTGATTTGATTCCAATAGAAGGTAGCTAACAGTTTTTTGTCTTGATATCTGTCAACTAAAGTTTGGAAAGCTATTTCATAATTTTCATCAGCTAAAGTAACACCCTGCACTATATTGAGAGGTTCTTTTGCCAAATTTGTGATTAGGTATTCAAATTTTTCAATATTACTAAGTTGATCATTTGTGTGAACTAGCGTAGTGAATAATCCATAAAAATGTGGCCATGATTTAAAATCACCATCAAAACAAGGCAACTGCAATTTTGGTAATTTGCAGTTCCGAGTTTTCTGAGTTGAAATCATGTTTTCCTCGTTAGCTTTAATCCATTTTTGAATATCATGATTCACTGAGCTCACTGTATAATAATGTTCATCAGCCTCAGTCCTGATCAAATCTTCCTGATCCAACATTCCAGGATCAGATGAAATTGCCGCAACTATTGCATTGTGACTCTGTTCAAAATCATTGAATATATGATCTAATTTACTGCATCTAATTTTCAACTGAGTATGAAGAGTTGGGTCAGAGATAGCATTTTGAGCAAAATGAACAATTTCTTTGAGCCGTTTCAAGGCAATATTACGTGATGCGCGGTGAGCTGTTAGTTGTTCAGTCATTGTCAAAATAGTTGAGAATATTTCAATATATTTTCCAAACTAAAAATGACTGGTAAAAATGACAATTTATTTATGTGAAAAGGATCGCGACTAAAGTGGGCTATAATAAAATGTACACACCCTGTCGGTTATCAAAATATTCTGAATACCTGCTGGTGAAAATGTATGAAAAAACTATGAGCTATAAAGAGTTGTGAATGACTGCAAAAAAAGGTATAAAAACTCGTACAAGCACTGATAAATTGTACCCGGTTAAATACGTTTTTTAAAAGAAAAAAAAACAATGTGTAATCTGGTGGTTTTTAAATATTTCAGACTGATATTTGAAAATTACTTTTATTGTATGAAAGCTGGATGTAATATCCGGCTCGAAGGACCATAATGTGCACGTATTAGACAAAACTCAAAAATAATTATAGGCCTTTCAGAAAACAAAATTGACTCACCATCAACCTCTGAACTGGTCGTTGCTGGGTACCCAGGTAGATCTTCTCTAGTTTTGAATTGGCCAATGTTGTCTTGAGTGATTATGCACTTGTAAAAAACGGTAATGCGAACGACTTTACGTGAACGCGTGTTTCCACTTTTAATATCAAAAAAAAGACTTCTTTCCATGCGAGCACGCTATCTAGCATCTGTCTAGCCGAAGAGCCGCGCATGCGTGGAGAGATCAATGAAAATGAATTCTGAAAGGCATACTTACACGGTGGCACTAGTAACATTGTACCAAAATTATGAAAATAAAATAATTTATAATATAAAAATTCCCAAGAAGAATCAACAAAAAAGTAATGTATTATTCTGATTACATTGAAATTAAACTAATATTATACCTATACCGTTGATGTGACAACGGTCGAACGATAGTATTAACAGTTGGAAATATATTTCCCTTTCTGTCAACAGTGACGTTTCGTAAACAGGGTGAAAAAAATCTGATTGATCACGCAAGCAGAATATCTGCACAGAGGAATTTTTCAACAAAGCCATGAGATCTGAAGAGTTCGACTTTAGGTCGATTCGATCGTAACATTACAACCAATAATATTTCCATTTTTCACTTCCAAACTAGTAATAATAGGGATATTTCAACGACCGATGATCGTATCATTTATTATTTATACGGTTTTGGGAAGACATCATTTGTAAATAGATGTATTGCTGGAAACCGTATATTAGCCAAGTTCATTTTCATATTCGCAATAGGCGTTATTTTTTCATCACGCAGAATTTTATCGAGAGCTTTTGTGGAATACAAATAAGGCCTGCATTTTGTCTGATTGGCCATATCAAACTAACGACCATCATCACTATGCAAAAACAAATAAATACCAATAAATATTTCAAAGCTGCAAAATATATTCACCAAGGCATGCACGCAACTCCTAAGTGGAGAATAATATAAGTGAAAAATTCAACTTGGGTACCTAGCAAGCCGTTTTTGGTTGTCAAACTCTTGACCGGTTTTTTATCAGATTAAGGTATTTAGAACGGTACACATAGAAAAGAGTTCTCTTAAAATAAGGTCAATCGAAATTGAATCGAGCTCGCCATGATCTTGTGTCGGTAATATCTTCAACTGGAAGAACTGGTAATATCTTAGATGAAATAAATAATTCTTTATCGCAAGATAATATAATTAAAATATTTACTAAGCATGTTTAATTCAAATTCACAATTATCTTGTTTTGAAGAATGTATGTATTTGTTGCAAATGTATAATTCCTTGTTGAAAGATATTCATGTTCTTGATCCAAAAACATATATTCTCTCATATAAAGAAAATAATGCTTTGGGTACGGGGTGTTCCAAATTCGATGCTCACCATTGGGATTTCAAAAACAATAAAACATACAGCAAATAATGAATTTTGCTAAATTTGCATAATAAGGAGCTTAAGGTGATCAACTGAAGCTTCAAATTCTACAACTTTGCCACAATTATTTAACCTTTGCTGTATCTTTCATAGTTTCCGAGATCCCAATGGTAAGTATCGAATTTGGGCACCCTGTACAAAGAAAATCCTGAAAAAAGTCTTAAGCAGTTTTCTACATTTTCCACAGACAAAGAACATTATTATTATAAAATATTTTAATGAAATTCTCATAACTAAGGGAATGAAAAAACGATTTCAAAGTAAGATAAACAATTAATTCATTACATATAATACGAACTGAAATTTTTCAAAAATAAACATGTAATACTATCATTGGTACAAGCTTTTCTCAACTACAAAAATATAATAAAAAACTCAAATGTTACAAACATAAGCGAGATGTAAAATAAAATTACTGTTATTGATACAAACTTTGACAACAAAATAGAGCCGACTGCGCTGAACTATATAACTATACAGAAAGTATAATGAATGAAAAAAAAAAGTAATATAAGCGTGTTATTCACCTGCACCTATTAACGTTATATTGGGTATTTAGAAAATACTAACAACGATGTGAATAATGAATTTTGACCCTAAATACATGTTAAATCACTAAGAATATTCAACGGATTTTGTTGATACATGGTGATTCACGGTATCACGGTAACAGTTCTAGAAAACTAACAAAGATATATATTTCAAATTTGGTTAGAGCCTTAACTGGTAATAGTCCGTGTTGAAGAATATATCACAACTGCAGCGTTGCAAGTCCTACTCCAAACCCATGGCAACATTTGAACATTAGAATTTTAACTGGAACACCCTGGAATTATGACTGTTAATTGATTACCTTGCTGAGTATTTCAGGAAAACATGTTTCAAACACATTTACACTTGCTTTATTGTTGTTAATTATTTTCCTCAAAATAATTTCTTCAATTCAAAGTCTCATTTTCACAAACTTCCTTCGATAAAGACAATTGCTTTAGTAGGAACACCATCAAACTCCTGTTGATAAGAACAGTTGCCTTGTAGGAAAATCATACATCCTTGATCACCTGCTTTTCTGTGAAAACCATTACAGGCTTATGTTGAATACATATTCTTTGCGCAAAATACGATGTTTTCTTTTACCTATGTTCACTGGTCAGTTCGAAGACAAAGGCGGCCATTTTCGACACACAAGAAAAGTAGACACTTAGATACTTAAGAATACGTTGCAAATGTCATGTAGATTGGCTTTACGCCTTACTGGATTTTTTATATGGAAATGGGATGTATATATCTATGGTAATATTGCCAAATGAAAGTCATGTATTTGTTAATAATTCTCTAAATACATGCCTACAAATTATGTGTAAAGATGCCTGATGTTAAATTAATCGAGATCTTCAATTTCTTCCTCAAAAATTCCTCAAAAATTGCATGCACGGGAAAGGAGTATGACATATTCACTTTGTAACTGCACATTTGCACATTAATCTCCAAAGTATCTACCACGCTGAACTGAACTGACTGGACAATAGACTCTTGTAGACGCGTGTGATAATGGCAGTAAATGGTAGGGGAAAACTGTTAAACGAAGAATTGATGATTTTCGGCCAAAGATAGATCTCTTCTTGAAAAATCACAACTTTATATGAAAGGCGCGGTCTTTGCTATGAAATAATTTATAATCAAGGTAATGAAGGATTTCACCCAAACCCATAAATATTCTTTACCTAAGATATTATTTGTTTTGTTGGACATTACGTCTTTCTCAGAAGATAATTTTAAGTTTACCATTCACGATCTATTAGACATAAGTCGATCATCTCTCTCTCTCTCTCTTTCGTTTAAAAGTAAATTTGGTGTTCTGACTGAACGATTTTTCCACCATTTAAACCAACCAATCTTGTATTGGAGACGCTAGGCAACACTGCTCTGTCACTAGTGTCAGTGTCAGTAACTTTTATAGTCCTGGCGATCAGATAGCTTGAAAGTGATTGAAAACTGATAAATTGTTAACGCGATGCTTCCAACCAATTTTCTTCACAAAGCATGTTTCATTAAAAACTATTTGAACAAAAACGGTTGAACATTTTTCATTATTTATACAGATTTTTCCGAATTTGATTTCGCAACTTTACGCACCTTTTTTTATAAGAGGGGTGTGGCGAGCCCACCGACAGACATAGTTTTCGACGTAATTTTCCATGTATGAAACCGATGGAACATAATTTTCACTATTTTCACGGGTTTTTTCGATTTTTTATTTTACGAGTTTTCCCAATTTTTTTTCGTGGCAGGGAAGGGTGGCGAGCCCGCCTATTGGATTTTTTTTCCAAATTATTTTCCATGTCGTAAATTCTTGATACATTTAATGATTGCCTTCGCGTTCTCTATCTAGGTTTTGATGGGGCAGGGAGGGTGATTTTTTTTAAACCAAATCATTCAACGATCAGATGCATTTTTACGGATTTTTTTAATTTTCATTTCGCGAGCTTTGAAACTTTTATGAGAAAAGGGAAGGGGGACGAGCACCCCCTACCAATTTTTTTTCTCCGTGATCAAATTCGTCAAAAACTTTCGAAACCCTACTCATTCTGTATCTAGCTTTCGGGAAGCAGGGGAGGATAATTTTTTTGACATTATGTCATCGGAACTGAAACAACATGTGAAATTTTAACTCCGTATGATATTATGATTTCCGACGTGAATGCTATCGGGTCAAACTAGAAAGTGATGTGCAATATACTTCGAAAATCAAAGGAGTTATCACAAATTGTCTTTGACCATTTTGTTCAGAAAATTATTCCACTACTTCGTCCTAATTCACGTCAAATCTTTTCCAAAATTGTTATATTCTGACGAAAATATGGGCAAGAAGGCTGCTCAATTCTCTTTCCTCAATTTTCTATATTTGGTGGTCTATTTATTTCGGGATATATTTCTCAATTTCCAGATGCAGAGCGTTGTTGCCATTACTCTGGAAGTGGTCATTTCTGTGCTCTCATCGATCAAAACATTCCGACTAGAGGCTTGTATTTGGATAATTAGACGGACAAATTTTTTCAGATTTGGTTATTAGCATTGTTATCAAGTTTATTGACTTGTGTTAATTTTCCATTGAATTTGTGAGACGCGTTTCTTCTGTACAGTGTGTTATTTGAAACAATGATTGCATTTGGCCTATGGTGCTATATAAAAGTCAATTGGGAAGCAAGTTTGAGTCCAATTATATCAGATTCTAAACGGACGAAAATTTTTGAGAAAATTCAGCTGATGTAGTCACTATCGAGAAATACCATATCAAATTTTCATTGAATTTGTAAGAAAACGGTTCTAGCGTACTTTAAAAATGGACTCAAATTTTTCACGTCGGAAACGAGCAAAAATTAGTACAAGAACACTCACGATACTAAATATAATATTAAGTTAGTCATCTAGTGAAAATGAAGTTGATGCAGATTTTTCTCCATCAGATGAAGAACCAGGTATGTTTGTGATCCACGCACCACCAACATAAAGTATTCAGAAACTTTTTTAGAATGTGAAGAGGAAGATGATTATTTGGGGTTGGTTCAAGCCGTACAGGAAACTGCAAATGGGAATAATAGAAATATATAGGAAGCATCAAATATAACTGAAAATGTATATATACAAGAAGGTATACTAATATTCCAGACCCCTAGCAAGATACTCCCATCAGTATGCAAACTTTTGATTTTACTAAATTTTCTGGATTATTAGTAGACATTCCAGGGACTGGTCTTCCCTACGATTTTTTCTTTCTTTTTCCTTTTCTTTCTCCTTTGTTTCCCTGGCTAGATTCCTGAAATTTGGAACATTGAATATGCTTACTAGACGGCACTTTTTGACATATTTGTAAAACAAATTCAACTTTCGATTTCTCGGGAAATGATATCAACTTTCGATTTTCGAATGGGACACCCTGTATATTATTAAATTTTTATTTGTAAGATGATCTGAATTGAAGCCAAGTTTTCCGAAAACATTCAACATTGTTTGCAAATTTTCATTTCTGATTTGAACTCGTTCTACCCTTTGTTCCAAAAAAATATTTAAAAGATTTTTTTCTTGTATGAAAACTTCATACTGGACCAATTTTTACTTCACGCACAGAAAACTTTGAAATGACCTAGTACCAAGTTTTCAACTTCTTTGTGACACCACTCAAATTCTTCTTTATTGAAGTTTACCTGTTTATATACGAAAAATATTATTAAACTCTGAATAACCTTGTATACATTCAGTGGAGTTTTTCTCGATCGGAGGAAACTCTTCTGCCCAAACGTTTTATCAATTCAATAGATTTAGACCTATCATTTCAATACACCTGACAAATTCGCGCTTTTGATGTTATATTCCACGCGGGTCTCTTGAGCGCCGTCTTCCATGTTTGTAATAGAGCTGGATCCCCAGGAAAATGATATAAATCAATGGAATTGCTCTTGCAATTCTGTATCGAACACGTTACGGTATGAATATATTATGTATTTCGTTTCGGAAGCTTCACTTGACAACCTTGACAAATATTCGATTTTGAAAGATACCATCACAGTTACTCGGGTTACGTGTACCTCAAATCATATTTTTACATATTCCCTCCCTGACGATACGACCTTGTGGTCATTCAGCCTCCCAAGGTAGACATAACCTAAAACTCGTTTTTTCGACGTCCTGTCAAAGAGTGTCCCGACTCTAAGATGCCTAAAAACCCTGGTGTACCGACTTATACCTGTAAATCTGTGGGATAAAACGAGAGACATTCGCCAACTTGATTACGAGAAAACAAATGAATCCGTGGGCTGTTTTTCGAATATCCCGCGACACTTGAGTGCACCGCCACCGTCGGTTTTCTTGTTAGGGTTAATTTTCATGAACAGAAGTTTGAAGTTTCGCCCACGATTCACGAACATGAAATTAATAAAACAATATAATTATTGGAATATACGGAATCACTGTCCCCAATCAGTTTTATTTGTTACATTTTCGACATGATTTATTAATTTTTTTGCTGAAATATAATTGAGTAAATTTCACATAGAAGTATTGCAGTTCAGCTGCATCGCATGGAAATTCACCATTAGCACCTGTCAATCTTATGCGCAGAGCATGGTCTTGCGCTTATATCTGTGCATTTGTTCACGAGTTTTCACTATAAACTTTTTTAAAGAAATAAAGAATAATTTTGTGGCTTTGAGTTTAATTGCATTTGGGATTTGATATTTGTGATGATTTAAAGTGTTATATTGTTCTTCCACTTTTAAAAAACAGTTCAATATGACATTTAATAGTAAAAATATTTCTATTGTGCAATTTTGTTCGACAGAAAAGTGTATTTTTTGATCAACTACACTAAAAAGATTTCCCCATATCAAAATAAAAGGAATGCATGGAAAATAACCAAAAGTTTAACAAGCTTACTGAAGACAAAACAATGATAGATTTCAGTGGGAATGGAGAAAAATTTATATTTTTTACTTTATCGCGGACTTTCGCTACTTATGAAAGATTTCAAGAAACGGTAAGATATAAAAACGCATTCAGAGTTGATTGAATTGATTAGAAAACATTTTTGCCATAAAATATTGTCAACATGCATGGCGTTTTGAACTAAAATGTCTGTTTCAAAGTATGTTCAGATTCTAAGTGGTGAGTACTTAATTTCTGTACTGAATATAAATGAGTTACCTACTCTGGATTGTCGGCATGAAAACGGAACATGATCAAATCATTAAAATATAAGGAAAATGAAAAAACACATCAATAATATAAGAAAACTGCACATATTTTTATTACACCACAACTATTGACTTTCAAATGGTTTTTAGATTTTTTTTTGGAAAAAATTACACACTTTTAGTACCTAGTGTTATTTTTTCAATAAAACTTTTGATCTTTCAGTTTAAACAACTGTATTCACCATTAGACGCCCTATTAACGCTCTTGTTTACACACCACGAGTGATTTTGATTTTTTAGTCGACCGCCATAAATGTGGGTGGAGTAAATAGGTGGACGAATCGTAGGAATAGTGGGAGTTTCAGTCTGCAGGTAGAATAAACTTGATTTCAACATCCTACAGGTGTGTAAAACTATTGTAAGGAAAAGTTGTTCAAAATGGTTTCGAAATGTATTGTACACAAGTGCACTATGTTCATCATTGGTACAATGGTACCTACAATGATATATCGGAAGAATCAATGTACGTGTACCAAGGAATGGAATGTAGAAAATTCAACAATAATTCCAAAAGTTTTCAAACTGGTCAAGTGAATAGTACATAGTACATCGAGAAAGCAACAAATCTCAGTTTGCAATCTATTCCGAAGTCCGGAGCATTGTCAAGATTACAATAAAGTAACCTCAATTTTACTGTATACTCGTTGAAAAATTTCAAAAGTTATGCAAATTTGGAGTAGTATTTAAAATATTATTTCATATCAAATTTGTCACCATAAATTAAGGGTACCTACGGACATTTTATTTCTACTAAAAACTGATGTTTTTCTTTGATATACGGTGCACAAGAAAAAAATTCTAAAATGTCTGCAAACATCGGAGAAATATTCCGAACAGTTGTATAGATTTGCAACCTTTTATGTTGACAGAAAAATGTGTATTTATATATATTTTTTTAATTCATGCATTAATTTTTGTTGATCAAGTTGGTCCCGGAATAATTACAAAAGTTTTGAAACTTGGTTGCAAATTTTGAAAACATCTTTTTTGATATATTTTCAAATTTCCAACCTTGTACACGATCCCGAACCTCATGTAATTTGCAAAATATCAATTTTTTTAGATTTTTCACCTTTCAGAATATTGCATTTGCAAAATCGAGCGCAACCTGGCACGCGATCCGGAACCTTCCGTGATTTGGAAACATTTGGATTTACTCGTTCTCGAAAAAAACTTGTAAACTTGAAAATAATCGCAAAAGGTCTGCAAATGAGGGAACATATTTTATTTGTTAGATTCGTTTTAGGAAATGAAATCCAAAATAAAGAAAATCATGAAATCTTAACCATTTCACCGATTTTCTTTGAAGGTATTATCAAGCATTCTAATGGCAATCTGTTGAGATATGATTTTTTTTTCGCCATGATAAATCTTCTTCCATGATGACGCAAAAACAGTAATTATTTTTTTAAATTTAATTTTGAATAAAACATTTAAAGCGCAAAAACGGGAGACATGATTCGTAGCATAAAATGGAAATGTTCCTTCTAACCTAACTCACCAATTCAATTTCAGAACTATGATAAAAATTCAGAATACACCACTGTATTCAAGAGGTCTCGATATATCACTGTCCAACATTTCATCGAAATCTGTTCATAAATGAGAAAACCATAAATAAAATTTCAAAAATGAAAATATCATGTTTTATCAATTTTTTATTTATCAACACATTTTAATGAAATTACAGTTAGTGATGTTTCGAGACTCCCTGAATCCAGTGGTGTAGTCAAAGTTCTGATAAAATTTCATAATCTGTTTTTAAACCTTTCCCGAATTTGTATTAGAGTTTGAAAACTTTTGTAATTATTGTGAATTGATTGTCTATATCTACTGGCCTAATTTTTTATATTAGCGTTTTCATTTAACTGCTCTAAGATTTTTGGTTTCGATATAAGTATATATAAGTGGTAAACTGGTCGATACTTTAGTTTCATCTTTTCAAAAAATAATAATGAAATTTCAATAACCAACATCATTAGTGTTCGAAGGCGTAGAAGGGCCACGGTTTTTTCTTTTTTTCAATCCCGACTTATAATGGGATCTCGAGATCCCGACTTAGACGTCTGACTTATAGTCCGGTTCAAAAGTGATATTTTGTCAAAAAGCTGACCTAGAACACCGAAAATTATGATTTTGATCTTATTCGATTCGAAATGGTATCTAGAAAAAAATGTTAAACTGGAAAAATTGAGTAATCGAAAAAATTGGTTGGGTTTTTTGCAGATATTTCATAAGCTATTTGAGATATCCAAAATTTGAAAAAAGATCCTCAAAAAGCAAGATTTTCCTCTCTGTACTGTACCGACAATATTTATAATTTTAATATAGAGGTCAAACTTGGGATAACTCCTTTGGAAAAATTAAGACATTTCGATTTTTTACTTTTCTATTTTAAGGTATTGAAAAATCAAAATCGCAAATAATTAAGCAATCAGATTTGTTTTAATCATCCCCATTATTCTGTTCCCTTATTGTGAAAAGCTACATAACAATAATAAAAAAAAAATGTAACTTCCATTGTTTAAATAATAGTTATAAACGAGAGCATTTTTGATAGAAATTTGGAAAATATTTCTTTAAGAATAATCCTTGATGAAAGTAATGATTCATAAGAAAAAAATCGTTTCGGAAAGAATGTTATTGCTAAAAAACGCAACGCAACGCACATACTAATTAACAATTCATTTTTGTTGCTACATGTTTCTATTGAGGAACCATTTCTTAACATGATTTATCACGTTCTTTCATAACATAAAAAAAATCAATTACTCTTCATTTGTTCAATAAACAAACCATTTGTTATAAATAAATGAATTTTTGCACTATATTTTTTTAAAAGTACTAAAACAATACTAAAAAAAACCATGTGCAATTTTGTATGGAATTTGAAAAAATATGGAGAAAAAAAATTTCATTCAGAAATGCACATGGTTGTTTTTATTATTTTTTTAGTATTTAAAAAATATAGCGTAAAAATTGTTTATAACAAATGGTTTTTTAAATATACAAATGAAAAGTATTTTCTTTTATATAGTATGGGAGAACGTTATAAATCATGATAATAATAATAATAATAATAATAATCCCTCATAAACACTCGTAGAGTGTACCCAAAGGCATAGCCTGTGCGGGTAGAGGACGGCTATTATTATTTGCCGTGGCGCTCCGGGGCGACTTAATGATTTTTGGTGGCGTATTCCCTTTTCAGCTGCAGGAAAACCCGGAAAACCTACAGCACCACCTCGGGTGGCCGGCAAGCACTAGGCGAGATTGGCATCTGGGCAACACACAATACACTTGCTTTCAACAAGGCCTGTGGTCGTCTATCGATTCCGATATTGAGTATTTGAGAAAAAATCGCTCCTTACCTACATCGGGCTCGAACCGACTACCGCTATACTGAAGCTTCGAACGTGCTGCGCCTTAGACCGCCAAACCACCGACCACCAAAAAAATGGTTCCCTAATATTAATATTTACCAACAAAAATTATTCTTAATTAGCTAGTGCGTTTTTTAGCAATATTTTATTTTTATTTTTCTTTATAATCGTTAAGAACCATAATGAGGATGACTGGAAAGACAATTTTATCTGGTTGCCTTATTTACGATTCCTATTTTTCGATGCCTTAGATTGTTAACAAAAAAGTGAAAAATAGAAATTTCTTGATTCTTCCAACGGAGATCTTTTCTAAATCTTTTCACGAATAGCTCTAAGGAGTGAAAACAAAATCCAGGTTTTCAGTTTAGAAATAATCAGAGCTTTTATGTCAACTTTCAACAGGTTATAATTAACTAATTAACAAAAGCATAGTTATTAGAAAAATTGGGGTGAAAATTTGTTGTTGACGGATTATTGTTCATTTATGAGTTTAGATAGTATAGAAATTTTTGTATTCCTTAATTTTTATATTTGATTGGTAATTTTTTTTCATGATCGGTCGATGCACGTGTAAGGGCCATTCTCGTTTTGATCCCAAGTTTCACGTATGAATTGAAATTGTAAATATTGTCAATACAGTACCAAGAGGGAAGACTTTTTTATAGGAAATGTCCTGATGCTGTTTGAGAATATTTTATTCAAATATTGTTTATCTCAAATAATTTTTAAAATATCTGCAAAAAGCCAAACTGTTCTTTTTGTGTTTACTTAATTGGTGCAATTTTTGCCGGCCCCAATTTTTCTACTTAGATGCTACTCCGAATCGAATGAGTCCAAAATCATAATTTTTGGTGTTCTAGGTCAGCTTTTTGACAAAATATCACTTGTGAACCGGACTATAAGTCAGACGTCTAAGTCACGATCTCGAGTTCTCGAGATATAAGTCGGGATCTCGAGATCCCAAGTTATAAGTCGGGATCTCGAGATATAAGTCAGGATCTCGAGATCCAGAGATATAAGTCGGAATCTCGAGATCCCGATATAGAAGTCGGGATTGAAAAAAAAAAACCGTGGCCCTTCTACGCCTTCTCGTCGGGATCTCGAGATTCCGAGATAGAAGTCGGAATTGAAAAAAAGAAAAAACCGTGGCCCTTCTACGCCTTCTTATTAGTGTGATCAAGGACTTTTAAATCAACTATTGATTGAAAGAGCTCTAATATGATAAAAGATTCATTTTCCACAGAGGAAGGTAGCAAGAAACATGGATATGCATGGATATACACTCAACCGTCATAATATTAGTCTAGAAGAATTCCTTGAGAAACAAAATCGTGAGTGCGATTTCAGTTTATTTTTGGGTGACATACATATTGATATAATGAAACCGAATGACAACCTGACAGCGGAGTATCAAAACATTCTCAATGAATTTGGCTTCATTTCTACCATCAATGAACCAATAAGAGTACAAAGCAGTTCGTGTCTGGATCACATATTTCTTAAAACCCATATCAACAATTTCGAAAACACTATTCCTCTAGTGCTGAAATCAACCATCACTGATCACTATACAACAATTATTCTACAAATTGTACAATGAGAATAAAATATTGACAAAAATTCCATTAGACCCACAAACTTCATTGACACAAAAAAAATTAATCATACATTTCAAAATATCTGCTGGGATCCATATACAATGAGGTTAATCCACAGACTGCAACCAAACTGTTCATTGAAATTGTAGCAGAAAATGTAAACTTATGTACAGAGAAAGACCTCTTTTCAAAAAATTTAATAAAATTGCTCCTTGGTTGACAAATGCCTTGTTAAACTCAGTAAACAAAAAAATAAATAAAATGTATAAAGAAGCCCAGAGGAACCATGATCTCATTATAAAACAAGAATTTAAAAATTATATCAACAAATTAACCTCACTTATAAACAAAGCTAAATTTGATTTTTATAAAAAACAAATTGATGGGAATAAGAACAGCTCGAAAAATGTATGGGGTGTTCAGCAAATAAGTAAGACAAAAAAATAAAGGTATGATTGAAAACATTGAAAGTGCGGATACAACGAATTTAATAAAGGGTTTAGCAAAATTGGTAAAACGTTAGCTGATAAAATTGTGAGAGATGATAACTATAGAATGGAAAGAAAATCTTCACCAAATATTTTTATGTTTGCACCCATCACGGCAAATGAAGTGCACAGAACAATATTTGAGCTGAAAAACGGCAAAGCCGCTTGAATGCATATAAAAGCTGAAACCTTAAAACTAATCAGTCCTTACACTATGCAACCCTTGACTCATTTATTCAATAATTGTATAGAGCATGGAATTTACCCAACTCTCTTCAAGAGCTCTATCGTCACTCCTATATTCAAAAAGGGCAATGTAAACAATGTTATCAATTATCGACCCATATCACTTATCACACGAAGATTTTCAAAAAACTTATAAAACAACGAAAATATTTTTGCGTTTCTCCAAGAGCTTCTTGTCACTCAAAATGGCAGATGGGTACCATATTAGAAAAAAATTCAAATAAGTAGATAAGAAGTAGTGTAATACCTCGTTTTATTGAATCTCAGCAAATCTCAGAAATCATGTCCCATATGCAATTCTGAGGGACAGATAACATTTGTAGATATCAAAAAATATTTTTTCATTTCAATTGAGCTCGTTTAATGCCATTTATTAAAAGAAATCGCGTATAAAAGTTCTAACATAATGTGCCGCCATTTTGTTTTCGATGAATATTTTTGTCTGAAATTTTGCAGTCGTATAGAAAATCAAAAGACAATTCAAATGAGGTATAATTCCACCGCCAATGCCATAAAAAAAAATAATTCAAAATGGCGCCTGGCCGCCATTTTGAAGGGTAGACATTTTTCATTACTGTCAAAAAGTAGCTCATGAACTACCATTTTACCAAAAAAAAATTCAAAAGAAAATTCAACTCCGTTCAAAAGTTAACAAGGGGGGGTTACTTTATGGACACACTGTAAAATTGTTTCAGTTGACGTCGCTATGAGTACAGTGAAACCAACCTAGCTCGAGACGTGAAAACATGCTGCAGATTATAATATAACAACGGATTATAGTCCGTAATATATTCAATGATAAAGCACTCAACATGAACGTACGCGCAATTTAAAATGTCAAGTTAGATTGGTTTCACTGTACCTCGTCGACCCACTTTAAAAAACTTCGACTATTACATCAAAAATTATTGGAGATTTTGACCAAACAAGACCACTGCAAAATCTGAAAACCAACCAAAGCATTTTTTTGGCATTTCACCAGACTCGTGCCTGAGGGGGGAAAATTTAACTTTTTCGAGCGTAAATGATACCTTTATAATAAATAATATGCCCGAAAACTGGTTACCCCCCCCATGAAATGACCCTAGACATGGTCAATCCTTCATGTCGTAAGAGAGGACTAGAAGAATAACTATATGCGGTGGATGGTCTCCACAATCGTTCGTTGAAATACCGCCATATCGACTACAAGAAATATTTGAATACAAGGGTACTTCGACATTGTCGATTTTACTATTTTATTTATTTGATACTCTCCGGCAAAAATTCTCGAACTATGTTCACTCCCTGGTGTCTTTGCTACCGAGAATTGCTTGTTGGTTTCTCCACGGGTGGCGCTGCGAGTGATTTTTACTTCGCTGCTTCATTTGTGATGAAATATTAGTTATACATTATACAGTGGATTATGATTCATTGGGCTGGGGCAGGACGACTTTAATGTTGTCAGACCTACCCTGTCACTGACGAGCTGCAAGAACCGCGAAACACGTCTGCGGGTGGTCTTCCCCAGCCAAATGAATGATAATTTGCTGTATGATTACAATAAGCAATTGCAACTGGGCCTTCTTTGAAGAACGTTGCACAAATATTTATCAGATGTAATTCAATGTCCGTCGTGGTATTAGCCAGGGAGTTAGTTGTTTTCTGTCAGATCTGTGCTTCATATTTTCCACAGGGTGAACATATTTGGAGAGAAGGGTACTTCAACATTGACGATTTTACTATTTCATTTATTTGATACTCTCCGGCAAAAATTCTCGAACTCTGTTCATTTCCTGGTGTCTGCTACCGAGAACTGCTTGTTGGTTTCCCCACGGGTTGCGCTGCGACTGACTTTTACTGTAAGTCGCTGCTTCATTTGTGATGACATATTAGTTATACAGTGGATTATAATTCATTGGGCTGGAGCAGGACGACTTTAATGTTTTCCGACCTACCCTGTCACAGACGAGCGGCAAGAACCGCGAAACGCGCCTGCAGGTGGCCTTCCCCAGCCAAAGGAAGGATAATTTTCTGTATATTACAATAAGCAATTACAACTGGGTCTTCTTGGAAGAACGTAGCACACATATCTGTCAGATGTAATTCAATGTTCGTCGTGGTATTAGCCAGGGCAGTACTTGTTTTCTGTCAGATATTTGCCTCATATTTTCCACATGGTGGATATTGTCGATTTTACTATTTCATTTATTTGATACTCTCCGGCAAAACTTCTCGAACAATGTATTAGATAGTTACCAAACAGCATTCACTGCTTCCGTAGTTACTGAATTTGTTATTCCAAGATTTGGTAATATTGTGTTTTGAATAATTTATCGATTTGCTTTAAGTAAAAATACAGTATAGTAAATATTGACTCTTTATTGATTAGATTCACCATGTTTGGATGCGACCCTCAGGGGTGGGATTTCGTGTACAATAGAATTCTATTGTCGATAGAATTAGTGAGATGACATGATGGTTGATTCCATGGGAGAGACAAAGACAAAACTGTTTACGCAGTTGGAAACCATTAGGGTTATCTCATATGGCAATTAGCTTATAGGGTGTAATTTAATAGTTTTTAGTGTTTCGTGTTTTACAATAATGTAGGTACTTTATTTAAAACAATGGGCTTTATGAATAAACCTTAAACAAATGTCCTTGACATGATTTTTTGGGTCTGTAACCTTCCACGATCTGAAAATGAAAAAAATGTTGATCCAAAGAAATCTGTACAAGTGTAGAAGGGCAAATCAATTAATTTGTCCGATAAGTTACTGCGTTCACAAGACTGCTGTCTTGAATGAAATTAATTTTTGTCAGTGACGTACCCTACACTGAATTTGCCTATCTGAAAATGAGATCATATTACCAAAGAATACCTGTCTATTTGAAAAAAATGTTGACGTTTCGGAGGCTGTATCTGCCTCCGTTATCAAAACTTGCTGGAAAGACGTTTTGGCAATAACAAGAATTTTCTTTGACAGAGTCAAATGAAATCTGTCATACACTCTTTTGATTGACATTTGGTATCTTGATACATAGGTGTTCGGTATCAATCAATCACCACCCTATTAGTCTCAAAAAATCATGTCAAGAATCGGATTTCCTCCACAAAATCAATACTTAAACAAATGCCTTTACTTGGATTTATTCATCAGACCTATTCATTTGTTGAATTATGTGAAAGACAAACCTATAGCATAAGCATTTGCTAGCTTTTATTCATAACACCCAATGTATTTTTACCAAAAACACCATAACTAAGTCACTTTTACTCGACGCGCTTCGCTTCGTATAGTCATGAAAATATTGAAGGAAAAGGACGTTTTCTATCTGAAAGCAGACAAAGGCAATGAAGTGGTGATTCTTGATAAATCAGATCATCAAGAAAAGTTAGACAACCCCATTAGAACCGGTCCATACAAACAGTTGACTAGAAATCCGTTGCCTAAGATGATTTCAGATGTGAAAACAACCGAAGTTTAAAAGGACATTGTAACTCTCGAACCCGAATGTACCAAAAATATACTGTCTACCCAAGATTCACAAACCTCGAAATTCGGTTCGACCAATCGTCTCTCGATAGGTGCCCTCATATACAAAATAGCGAAATGGCTCACAAAAGAGTTCGAAAATCTTCCAGTGGCACAACCAAGCCTGAGCGTGAAAAATTCACTAGAACTTATCGACCATATTAGGAACGTGAAACTGGAAGAAGGAGAAATCTTGATCTCTTTTGATGTAAGTTTTTTGTTTCCAGGTGTTCAATTCCCAAAACCTTGAAATATCTAAGTGAGTTACTGCTGACCAACGGTTTCAGTGACCAAATGGTGAGGGACTATTCAAGCCTTGCCAGACTTTGCATGAGGCAGAATTCTTCCAGTTCGATAACTGCTTTTATGAACAACTCGAAGGTACAGCCATGGCCAATCCTCTGTCTACCTTTCTGGCTTTGTTCATGCGTAAGTTTGAGATGGAAGCAAGAAAGAGCTTCAGCTATTTTCCTATGGTTTGGGTTAGATATGTTAACGACGTGTTCGCTATTTTTGATACAAAACAGTTCGACGTAGACAGTTTTGTTTCAGAATTGAATAGCCAGTTTTAAACCATATCGTTCACGTATGAAACTGAAAACCAAAAACAGTTGCCATTTTTAGATGTATTAGTAATTAGGAACGACCAAAATCAGCTTGAATTCGATATCTGCATCAGGAAGGACACGAATGCTTACATTCCTGAGAGTTCTCACCATTGCATACAGCACAAAATGGCGGGATAAAATTTCTTGATGAATCGACTCTTGTCGTTTTCACTCAACAAAGAGAGATTCAAAACTGAGAAAATGATCAACTGGGAAGTGGCTGAGTTGAACGGTTATTCTGTGGACTTACTAGAAAAACTGATTGGGAAACATAAATTTAACCCTTCAGTGGTAACGTGACTAGATCTGGTATCAGTATCAACGTAAGTATCTGAGTCCCCATTTGAAAAAAGTATAAACAAATCAAACCTTGACTGTGATATTTAGAAATTTTGAGTTAATTGTAATTATTAGGCAATAAGCGAACATTACATACCGAGATGTTACACTTTATTTTGAAATGAAAATAATTGCAAGAGGGACTGAAAAGTGATGAATATTCAAATCAAAAAAATGTTATCTGCAAAGAACAAACATTAGAAATTACTTTTTGGCTTGAACAATGAAACAAACATATGAAAATACTCCGAAATGCATAAATAAATAATTTTTCTATAAAAAAACCTTGCAATAAACCGAAACTATTATGACTTATTTACTCATAATTTTTAACGCAGTCATGGCACAATTCATTCAAATATTCGAGGCAAACATATTTCTTGCACTGTAAGCAAATAGACCAGGTTTTTTATTTTTTTTCTGCAACAGAATGCAGAATTCCTAAAAATGTTTGATTTTACTTACAAAAAGTAATTTAAACTCGCAGTGAATAGAAACGTAAATAGCAACATAGGTCGCTCACACCGCAACTCCATTTAATTTTGCAAACGATACACTCCACACGACTGCCTAATTAGGACTATGGAAACTCTTTCGAGAATGAAAGGTACTAGGCCGCAAAATAGCATCGTGCCATCAATTACCTTTTTATCGATGATATTAGCGTATAGATCTTGGAAGGGCGAACTTTGTAAGCGAAACGCGCGTCGAGTGAAAGTGACATAGTTTTGGTGTTTTGGGTAGCTTCTATTTCTTGAATTGTATTCACACCAAAGGTTTCAAACATCTATTTTCGAAATGTATTTTTATTTTCCCAAACGGGCGCACCTCCTGGATACGTTTAACCCCCCCTCAAACAAATTCTAGACCCGCCTTTGTCTATTTCATTCTTTTGTTTTGCCCCTATATAGCGAACTGAGCGCCACTGACCGCATCTGTAGAAATGTCACTTCATTTTCACCCAGGAATAAAGCACATTCTACGCTTGTGCATCTCGGTTTCCAAATCTCGCTTTGCATCATTTACGAAGGATACACCCAGCGTTTTACTGCTCCGCCCGCTTTTACTAATTGACGCCCACCAGTTCGGATGCTGGATGAAAGATTTATGTTGTGTTTTATATTTAGACCCGCATCGCTAATTAACGCAATTATCTACTGCTATGCCTTCTTTCGAAACATCTGGCTATTCCAACATTCGACTCGTAGCTGCCCAATGGAAATGATGCCATGGTTAAGAGAATAATGATTGAGTGCTGAGAGGTTTCGGCAACGAACTCATGACTGAATATTAGTTTTTAATTAATTCATTAACTCAAGCACGTCCATTTTTTCGAACGAATGGGAAAAGAGTTTCATTATTTGAAATGTTTTATAAACAAGTTTATTTCAGTGTAGATCAGTTACTGCCAAACGATATTATTTTTCGGCGCCACTTTTCGTTAAAGCAAAGGAGGATCTGATTGGATTCTGTAAACAATTTTATTATCGCTCAGCTTGTATGACTGGAAAAATTTAGGGAACAAATAAAATGTAAACCAAATTAAACCATACATCGCTGACCCCAAAAAATATTATTGGAACCCAAGTAAATGTCTTCCGATTTTAATAACTGTGCACCAAATTTAGAATTCACGCATTTTCAACTTGCAAGCTAGGTCGTAAGCTTGCTCAGGTTGGGTTTGTGTGTCAATTAGGCAATCCAACGACCTGTAAAATAAATTCAAAATGGCGCTTGGTTGGCTACGTGGTAGAAAATCATCGTGAAATACGAGAAATAATAATACCTGTTTTTATAACATTTCTGTTTACTAACGTTACTCCAGTTTTATCCAATTTGCATATTATCAAAGGATTACTTCAGACTGAGCGAATGCTGTACAAATATCCTTAAACATACCCAGGCCCAGAAACATAAACGACCAATGATAATTTTTTCAACAACGAAATGCGATCACGATCAACAAATTGTTTCATTACTCATTTTCTATTTACTGCCTTTAAACAGAGTCCAGGTAGTAAATTAGTTTTGATTACGCTTAGTAGTATTTCATACATTTTTAAAAAAGTGTGCAATTTGTATTGATTTATTTTTATTAAATATAAATAAGACAGACACAGTACACCAAAACTGTAAACTTTAATAAACACCAAATCTATGACACAAATTCATTATTTCATATAGATAGAAATCAACAAGAAAGCATGATGCATGTACTCAGTTAACGATACTTACTCCGGTGTCAATGACATATCAATAATTATTGTTCGTGATATTTCGATCCTTTCTACATAATTTTTCGAAATATACCTTTCTTCAAAAATACTGAATTCTATTGCTAATGTTGAGGATTCCTTTGCTAGAAAATGGTTCTACTATCCTCATAAGAAGCAGAACGATCCAAATTTTTATCCTTCTTGATTTATGAAACGTTCTCACATCTTTGGTTTTCTGCTATTGGGACAGAGCACACTTTTGTGGAGAGTGATGGTCATGGGTCACAAAGCAACTACATCAGTACACGAAACTATACCTTCATTATGGTTTGTATATTCAGCAGCGAAGAGCAAAGCGCCAATGTGTACAGTGGCCGCTTGAAATGGAACCGTCTTTAGTAATAATACCTCAAGCCTTCAAGTAGTTCAGCAATGGCTTTTTTGAGAATCTTACCTAAAAAAAAAACTGTTTAAGACTCGGATGAATATGAGGTATAAGCTATATAAAAAAAGATGAATAACATCACTACAACTTTTATAATAATTATTATTAAATGAAGTATTTATAATAATCATCATGATGATGTACATGACATAGATCATCAACAACTTATAACAATATTGAAAACAAAGAGGTACCTTCACAACCATGACATGAAAGTCATTTGAAAACTTAGGTCCTACTTTCGGTTAAAAGGTGTGAGAATCCTCGATAATGTCAGCTTCATTTTTATGAACAAATTATGATTTTACAATAGTTTCAAAAATTAAAGTTTATTGGTTATGCATGAAATATCAATAAAATCTTCGTATTTACCTCTAACCAACGTCTGGGTTTTCATGCAGCAACTTCTTAAAATATGATTTCTGCACCGTAAATAGTTAAGATTACTTCAAATAACTTGCGATTAGGTAGAAAATGGTCGAAATGCCCCAAAAAAAAAAACATTAAACTACCTCAATGTGACTCCAAACATTATACGACAATAACCATGCAACCAGACTTCAAATGAGAGGTTAAAAGTCACGTTGTTTGGATTTCCTAATTGCGAGCATTTTAGGCAATTATTAATGATGAACATTCAGTATAGTTGGCCAAATATATTTGGCTAACAAAGGTTATTTTGAGGAACAAATAATATAAGAGACTAGCATGATGTAAATATTTGGGTTTCTTAATTTTGGTGATCATTTAGTATTTTTGGGAAACAAATTTTTGAGAACCCAAAACATATGTCAGAAAACAATCTTAAATGTGACAATTCTTGTACTCACCACCATTGTAAATTTCAAATAATAATATTAAAATTAACAAGATACGATTTTTCACGAGAAATCATTGTCACCAAAAAGAGGAGTACAATTGGAATTGATAATTTCAGCAATAGTAATTTTCGCCATACATAGTGATAAGGCTGAATTCAGTTTACCTAAAATTGGTTTTATGTGTGGTCGACATGTTTCTATACATATTTACTCTTTAAATTTTTGTAGTAGGTATTGAAATCGAAAACAATGGCCTTCCCCAAAATGATGGGAGCTCAGTTCTGTTTTCTAAATTTTGTTTTTCTAGAGACCAGTCATAATTCATGTTTTTTCAACATTTGTCTCGAGTCCTGTTCAGTTTATCCAATATACACCAAGTCACAGTCTACAATGGTATTCGATAAATTCTGATGGTAATTTCCAGCATCAATTGTGTCTTGTCTTTTAGTTTGAATGTTATTTGTTTGGTTCTTTGTATTATATTGCATTATTTTTATATTGTTGGTATAAAAACATTTTCTTAGTCTATCTGAAAGACCTCATATATTGCTAATCTTGAAGAATTGGGGAAAGTAGTATTGTTTGTTTCAGTTTCTTCAGATTTATTTAATGGCATTTTTTATGTCAAGTTTGTAAATAGAAATGTTCACATTACAATTTTTTTTTTAAATAGAAGAAGTTACTCCTACTTCAGACATATTACATAGGTATTATAACATTGATCATTGGATTATTTATAATAGCTTATTTTTACTCCACATACCTACAGGATGACTTGGGTTCTCGAAGAAGAGATTTTCCGATCGAATAAATGGCCCAAAGTGAAACAGCGGATATAATCTGGGTCACATGCCTACTTGAAAATATTTTTGACTTTTATATTGAAAATAGAATTATTAAGATTCATGTAAACCCATGAAAAAATAAAAGGCAAATTCAAAAATTCTTAAAAAAATTCGAGTTATTTTGGCATTCAAATTGAATAATTAGAGAGCTGTAGAAGAAAATCCAATAAACAGTTTTCGGATAGAAAAATAAAAACCTAATTTTTAGAGGTTATAAAACAAAAACCATTCATCAGATTCCATTTCAAATATCATGACATATCAATGTGAAAGTAAAAGATAATCACGATTTTTTTCAGAATTTTTTAATTCAACGTTCTCTCACAATTTAAAAAAAAATCAGAAAATATTGTTATAAAATCAAAGACAGAAGAATCGCTTTTGAAAGTGATATTTATATGAAATTTTCAAAACCTCGGACAAAAAACGGTAAATCGCTCTAGTAAGTGATTTTTCTGTAGTACATGAACGAAAAGACCAAAATAGTTCTGCCACTGTCCACAAGGTAATGCACAGAAATATTGTCACTGTCATATTTACTGTACAGCGTTGCTAATAGTTCTAGACAGCGGAACCGATGTAATTTGTTTAATTTATCGAAAATGAAAGTTACGTCGATAGGGGTTTGTCAGTTCATCAGTCGGATGTTGGATTGGTCCGCCTAAAGCCTTGGAGTCCTTGGACACAACTAAATAAGTATGTAAGTAATAAGTTTTATGTTTTTAGATTTAAAATATCAGTTTTGGAAATTAAAACAGGATGCAAAACAGAATTGAAAAATAATAATAATAATCATAATAGAGTCTCTATAGCCCACTCCAGTTGTTTTTAAATAACATTAACTTATATACATAAAAAATAACGGCATAATAGGCGGAGTTCAGCTTACAAAGTTGAAAAATATATATAAATATAAATTATAGTGAGTTGTTCATATTGGCTGCTCTTTTTGAATTTTACCAACAATTTTGTTGTTTGTGCTAAAAGCAAGTTTAATCTAGGAAGCAAGATCAAGCACGGACTATATTTCGCAATACTTCGAATAATGTTGAGATTTGGCAACAATGCAGTAGCAGTAGGGTTGACCGTTGGATATTCGGTAGATATTCCAGCAGAAAACTGTAATTTTTTTGGAAATATTATAAAAAATCGCTGTCACTATGGTATGAAAAACATATCTTGTCAGTACCATATAGTTCAGACACGCGAAATATATGACTTTATATGAACCTTAAGCTAAGAACTTTTTTCCTAAGGATCTTTTTCGTGATGTTCCCAGTAGTGAAATTGAAATAAAATAGTATTGAGATCCATATAAAGCAACAAATTGAAAACACATCAACAATTAGCAAAACAGCTCCAAAAAGTAGAATAAGTATTTGTGCGGAGAAGATGGGAATATGGTACAATTTAAAAGTTTATGACATTTATAATGATAATAAATTTACAATATAAACAATGCTAATAGCGAACAAGATTGAATCTATTGAAATAATACGCATAATGTTGATGATAATTATTATAATTTATTACATGATACAGGTATATTCATAATATATTATGACATCTCAGTAAAATAAAAATTACAGAATATTCTAAAAAATAATTCAAAACATCTCAAGATAAACTGTGTGGGAAGACAAAAGACGTATACATGTCTGATTAGTAGTAAAATAAGTACTAGAGTGGGGCAATTTTTTCTGAGATGATATAGTTATTGTTAGTACTGGTCCGTGAAAAGGTATGAGAAACAGAGAAATTCCACTTCTTTTATATTTATTAAAAGAAATAATTCTTGGTCATGATCAGATTTTGAGAAAATGTGATCTATACAAGTCTGACTGCCTGTGAAGCTTCTGGTGTACTATCATTTATTGTTGAATAAAAAAAAAGAAAATTCGTGCATTGTGTTGATCGAAAATAGATGTTTGGAACCTTTGGTGTGAATACAATTTAAGAAATAGAAGCTACCCAAAACACCAAAACTAGGTACGTCACTTTCACTCGATGCGCGTTTCGCTAACAAAGTTAGCATTCTCAAGAGCTATACGCTTTTCTTATTGAATCATTATGTTGATGTATTTCACTGAAGTATTATTTGATTCGAAATATCAAGATTTAGATCACCTAAAATGAATGTGAATGTAGCAGAGGTAGAGTAATTATTCAATAACCATTAACTTCAATGAGCATAAAAAGGGACATTAAGTTACAACAATTGTATATTTCTTCTCTAGAACTCATTGACAAATCAAACGCTGAAGCAGGACCCAAGCATTTCTTCACATCCGTATGAAGCGCCAGCTCTTCTCTATTGACAGAGGATGCCTTCTTTGAAATTCAGCTCAGAATTAATTTTGCCCATTCAGATGATTATCCTCGATGTACGCTACTAGTGCTCCTTTACTTAAGTGCTGCCTGAGATTAGTTCAATTAATACTGCTCTGTTGATCCATTGTTACTGTGCGTAGCTTTCAAGTAGACGGCTCAATTACTGCCGGTGTTTTGGAAAATGTAGGTCCAAGATTTATCTTACAGGCACTTGTATCTACCAGTGCGGTGCAGGCTTGTTAATGAGACCGTCTACGAAGGCCACGTTGTTTTGTCGTTGGAGGATAGCGACTTGTGAGTAGTTAACCGGGGCTTGCTGGATACAGGCCGATGATTGCCCCTTCTCATCATCCTTCATCGGTGTCTATTTTTTGAACGTTGGACATTGACTACACACGTGGCCGAGTTTGCTGCAATTTCAGCATCTTATCAGTTTTTTCTCAGGCAACGTCTAGCTAGGTATAATAGCAGCCTCCTGTGGGTTTTCTTCAATCACTCGGATTTTACTTTGACTTTTGCAGGCGTATTTCGCAGCCTCGGAAAGGAAAGTAGTAACCATGGTAACGTTTTTGAAAATTTGCTTAATACATATCCGTACGCTAAGTACCATAACTTTTGAGTAGAAACGAGAAACTGTTACGGAAATGTGTGGAAAACAGTGCACCTTTCAACGTTTATTGCTAGGTGAGAGAAAATTTTATACCACATCAGTTATAATACACATTCGAATAACAACGAAATCCTGGGGCAACTAATAGCCTAAAAATATCTATATATTCATAGAGTTTTTACTATAAAGTAGATAATATCAAGAATCGAATGTTGGGTTGTCAGCAATATTAACAGCAATAACATATATCCTTCTGAAGAGCTATTGGACATATTCATTCACAGAAAAACTAGTATTACTATCATAAATAATTAAATTAGTAAAAGTGTGCATGCATCATTTACAATTTTTCGAGATAACGAATACTTGATAAGTGATAAAACTAATATAAGTGAATAATGAAAATCGATAAAGACTGTTTGGATGAAATCGTTAATGCGAATATGAGGTTTTCTTGGTCACTGAAAGTGACGTAGTTTTGGTATTTTGGGTAGCTTCTATTTCTTGAATTGAACAAGATCCTCGTAATAACTAAACGAAAAATTTCAAAAAAATTGTTAACCTTTTCTGGTTGAATACTACTCCTACAAATCCAGTTAGAGTATACGGCATTTTTGTAAATGAATTATGATTGAAATTCTCAGACAATGATGTAAATTAATTGCTTCCATTGCGGATATCCATTCTATAAGCACGACGTTTCAATATCGGTTCAGTGTCACATTTCAGTTTACATTTCAGTTCACATTTCTTCATAACAATAGAATATACTGAATCGACTGAAACGTCGAGCTCATCGTCATAATCCAGACAATGGAAGTCCGCAATAAAAGTAAGTAATCAAATTATGATGCTGATTCATAAAAATTATCATCTACAAATTTTCATTCAAATTGATGTAGTTAGTTATTCAGACGTCGGTATTTCTAGTTATGCCACTAAACATGTTTGAATTTCCACAGATCTTATCATACTTGCGACATGTTTTGCTACACAGCAGCTTTCTCAAGTGATCAGTACATATGTACTAATGTCCATGTACATGTACATATATGTGTAGCGAAATATGTCGCGAGTATAAGAAAATCTGTGGAAATGTCATTGTGTTTATCTTAATGTCATATACCATGGATTTCCATACTGAACTGGCCGAGTCAATACAAACATTCTGGTTATAACTGCGTACTTACTTAGATTCACACCAATCAAGGCTATGATGAGGCCATAACTGAATAATGTCGAGATAATATTTGGTAAACGTGCGGAACAGCAGTAATTCAAGAGGGTTCTTTAATAAATAAATGAAGAAGACCTATGCAGAAGCAGTGGATATTTGTCTATGGTGTATCATCTTCTGCTCTCACATATAAAACTTTAAATATACCTATTTCATTTTTGTTCGGCACATACATATTGATACCCACTCTAACGCCCATGGGCAACAACTGGTAACTGGTACATATACTTACGTATGAAATCGGAGATTTTGGTTGAACCCTTAAATACTTAAAAAACCAACAATTTGGCATTATTATTAATCAGTCTCTGTATATACCGGGTGTCAACGGAAGGTGGCTCGCCCCTATAACTTTTTTGTTTTTGAAGATATTGGAATGAAATTTGAAGGATTCATATTATAATACATAAAACTGCATTTTTTGACAAGTGACTCAGCTTCATGCAACTTCCGGTCTCATCCGAAGTGATATAAACTTTCGATTTTTAAATGAGATACCCGGTATATTTTCACTTTCTTGTCTCCATATGACATTCTGAATATAATCATGTATCATTTATTACTTTTTGTGACAAAAAAATTATAAAATTTTTAAATTCATTTTTGAATCTAGATGGCTATGAATACGTTCAATTTATTAATTTCAGTGCTAAAGTATTAGAAAAAATGCAACTTTACGGTTTTCGGTTAAAATGCATCTGCTGGGTAACATTTAATTTTTCAATTATTATTACTATCTTTTCTTAAATGGCAACATCGTGGCTCGTCGGGTCAGAAAAAGAGAGCATTTCATTACGAATAATGTGATACCCCACACTATTAGGCCTCGAAAAAACTTTCGGCAACAAACTGAAAAATATTACGGTAGATCTTTCAAAACCATCAATCCAAAAACTAATATCTCCTTTCATAAATGATATTATTAACATCTTTTTCCATCAATAGCGTACACAATGGTTTCCTAATTTAGATTTGGAGAAGTAAAGTGAGGTAAGAGAAGTAAGGTTTTTTTCTCAAAACGCCTTAATAACCTTGTTCTATCAGTTAGGTAGGTCACAGCTTACCCATTCTATTTGAATCTCATTTTAATCTAAAATGCTGTTTCATTTTAAGAAAGATCTTAAGTAATCTTTTCAAGTTTTTTCAACGCGAGTTTGTTTGAAACCTATAATAGTGAAGCGATATCAACAATCGTAATTAAATTCACAAAATTTCCATTAAAAAAAATAGTAACACAAATTCTAAAATTTAGTTGTACTGTTGTGTTCAATGAAGTGATGTACAGCGATTGTAATCTGTCGAAACTTCAAAGTTCTAAAAAAAGGTTGTACAAGGTTTTGATTACCAAATAACTCCTGTGTTCCTTGGGAGTATTTATGTGAAGTTAGCCACACTTTTCCAGCCACGGTTTCTGACGATTAGACCGCCGAGTATGGAATGCAGCGTTATTTACTGGCAATGTTGCCAGATCTCATGAGAGAATATGTTTTCAATAAAAAATGTTCAGCCACACTTCCTGACTGAAAGCAAAATACGTATTGCCGGAATATATCAGGATGACACGGTAAAAATCTGTTATATATGTTAATCATTTGAAGAGGGTAGAGAAAATATTCCATTCCAAACCTATGGTGTTTAGAAAAGTATACCTGGACGCCCTCAAATATTATGAAAACTCTAGAAAGCATTGCGCATGGAACAATATCCAGATTTCTTTAGACTCCCGTCAACAAGACAAAACAAATTAAAGTGTTTTTCCAGACAAAAAAAATTAAGAAACAGACGTGCTGCTATAACAAGAATCTTTCCAGGCTATAAAGAAGAGATCGAGATGTGCAAAAAACCTCTTTCAGATTTCTTTGGACTCCCGGTCAAAATGGCTGAAAAAAAAATAAGAATTTTCTCAGACCATGAAAAATCCAGAAAAAGACGCGCTGCCGCAAAACTAAAAATACTGTTAGGAAAAGGATATCGAGATGTACATAAGACATCTTTCAGATTCCTTTGGACTCCCGTCAATATTACTGAAAAAAATTAAAATAAAGAATTTTCTCAGACTATGAAAATCCCAGAAAGAGACGCGCTGCCGCAAAAATAAACATACTGTTAGAAAGAGGAGATTGGGATGTGCATAAAACCTCTTTCGGATTTCTTTGGACTCTCGTCAAAATGGCCGAAGAAAAAAATAAGAATTTTCTCAGACCATGAAACTTCCAGAAAGAGACGCGCTGCCGCAAAACTAAAAATATTGTTAAAAAGAGGAGATCGAGATGTGCAGAAAACCTCTTTCCGATTTTTTTGGACTCCCGTCAAAATGGCTGAAAAAAAAAATAAGAATTTTCTCAAACCATGAAAATTCCATAACGAGACGCGCTGCCGCAAAACTAAAAATACCGTTAGAAAAAGAAGATCGAGATGTGCATAAAACCTCTTTCGGATTTCTTTGGACTCCCGTCAAAATGGCTGAAAAAAAAATAATAATTTTCTCAGACCATGAAAATTCCAGAAAGAGACGCGCTGCCGCAAAACTAAAAATACCGTTAGAAAGAGGAGATCGAGATGTAAAGAAAACCTCTTTCAGATTTCTTTGGACTCCCGTCAAAATGGCTGAAAAAAAAATAAGAATTTTCTCAGATCATGAAAATTCCAGAGACGCGCTGCCGCTAACATAAAAATACAATTAAAAATAGGATATCGAGATGTGCGGAAAACCTCTTTCAGATTTCTTTGGACTCCCGTCAATATGACTGGAAAAAATTAAAAGAAAGAATTTTCTCAGACTATGAAAATTTTAGTTTATTTTAGTTTTGCGGCAGCGCATCTCATTCTGAAATTTTCATGGTCTGAGAAAATTCTTATTTTTTTCCAGCCATTTTGACGGGAGTCCGAAGAAATCCGAAAGAGGTTTTCTGCACATCTCGATCTCCTCTTTCTAACGGTATTTTTATTTTTGCGACACCACGTCTATTTCTGAAATTTTCATGGTATGAGAAAATTCTTTATTTTAATTTTTTTCAGTCATATTGACGGGAGTCCAAAAGAATCTGAAAGATGTCTATGTACATCACGATCTCCTCTCTCTAACAGTATTTTTAGTTTTGCGGCAGCGCGTCTCTTTCTGAAATTTTCATGGTCTGAGAAAATTCTTATTTTTTTTTCAGTCATTTTGACGGGAGTCCAAAGAAATCTGAAAGAAGTTGTTCGCACATCTCGATCTCCTCTTTCTAACAGTATTTTTAGTTTTGCGGCAGCGCGTCTCTTTCTCAAATTTTTATGGTCTGAGAAAATTCTTATTTTTTTCAATCAAAAATGACGTCAAAAGACGGGAGTCCAAAGAATTCTGAAAGAAGTTTTCCGCACATCTCGATTTTCTCTTTCTAACGGAATTTTTAGTTTTGCGGCAGCGCGTCTCTTTCTGGGATTTTCATAGTCTGAAAAAATTCTGTATTTTTAATTTTTCCAGTCATATTGACGGGAGTCCAAAGGAATCTGAAAGATGTTTCATGCACATCTCGATCTCCTTTTTCTAACAGTATTTTTAGTTTTGCGGCAGCGCGTCTCTTTCTGACATTTTCGTAGTCTGAGAATATTCTTTATTTAAATTTTTTTCAGTCATATTGACGGGAGTCCAAAAGAATCTGAAATAAGTTTTATGCACATCTCGATATCCTCTTTCTAACGGTATTTTTAGTTTCGCGGCAGAGCGTCTCTTTCTGGTATTTTCGTAGTCTGAGAAAAAAAAAATTCAGTCATATTGACGGGAGTTGTAAGGAATCGAAAAGAAGTTTGATGCACATCTCGATCTCCTCTTTCTCGGAGTATTTTTGTTTTTTTAGCAGCGCTTCTCTTTCTTTGAATTTCATAGTCTGGAAAGATTTTTGTTGTAGCAGCGCGTCTGTTTCTGAAATTTTTGTAGTCTTGTCGACGGGAGTCTAAAGAAATCTGGAGGTTCCATACGCAACTCAATCTCATTATTCCAATGTTATTTTTATTTTTGTATCAGCGCAGTGCTTTCCAGAGTTTTCATAATCCGGAGTACTATCTGAATTTTGTTCATTCATATTTGTGGGCGTCCGGATATATTTTTCTAAACACCATAGGTTTGGAATGAAATATTTTTTTATCCCCTTCAAATGATTCATAATTTCCATGTATAACAGATATTCATCGTGTCTTCCTGATATATTCCAGCAATACGTATATTGCTTTCAGTCAGAAAGTGTGGCTGAACATTTTTTATTGAAAACATATTCTTACATGAGATCTGGCAACATTGCCAGTAAATAACGCTGATTCCCATACTCGACGGTCTACGCGTCAGAAACTGTAGGTGGAAAAGTGTGGCTAACTTCACATAAATCTTGGGAGTTATTTGGTAATCAAGACCTTGTTCAATCCTTTTTCGAACTTTGAAATTTTAAGACAGCATACAATTGCTGTACAACACTTCATTGAACACAACTATACATAGCGGAAATATTTCAATTGGATAAAAATATTCCACAAATATGTTAGAACTTGCTGAAGCTGAGCTGACTTGTCGAAAGATGTTTAAATCGTATACAAATCAACCAATTTTTTTTTTATCCGGCCGTCTACTACATTGCCATTTGCAAATAATATAGTAGTAATAAATTGATATTAAATTTAAGACAGCAGATGCATTTTAACTGAAAACCGTAAATTTGTATTTTTTCCGTTACCTACTTTAGGACTAAATTTAATAATTTGAAAGTATCCATGCCCTCTAGATTAAAAATTAAATATCGAAATGAAAAAAAGCATGGTCACAAAAAGTGAAAAGTTATACATGGTTGTATTCAGACTGTCATAAAGAGAAAAAAAAAGGTGAAAATATACCGGGTGTCTCATTCAAAAATCGAAAGTTTATATCACTCTCGGTGAGACCGGAAGTTGCATGAATCTGAGTCACTTGTCAAAAAATGCAGTTTTATGCCTAATACAGATCCTTCAAATTTCATTTCAATATCTGCAAAACCAAAAAAGTTATACGGGCAAGCCATTTTTTGTGAACACCCGGTATATTTCTAATGACTAACTCAGATAAGTCCGAAAATGACTTTTTAACAATAGTCGCACAAAAACGCAATGACAGAATATGTCAGAACTATCAGAAGTTTACTTTGTGGAAAACATAAACACTAATATTCAACAGCGTTGACAAATGATCAGATAAAACAAACTTTTCACGGCTATTTGGAGGCGAGTACGATGATATTTTCGATAAATTGAATTGTGAAACTTGTAAGTGAAACAGGTTTCAGTTTCATCAACAAGAAATAGAATTTTACCAAAACCATCCTTCATTCTTCGATTATTATGTCGATTACGTTATAGTGACACAATTTTGTCAATGATAAAGACTTATCACCTACCTTCACGACGTAACAACGCTATATCACGACTACAGAATTTGACCGATCACGACTTCATTCCGAGATGTAAACAGCCTAGGTCCAGTACAATTATTTATACGTCCATGTTAATAATAATAATATTTACATCAACAGATATGCGAAGTGAATTTCATAGTTTTTGAAGGAAAAGTCTGAATTTGTTGTTTTTTTTTGTGATAGTTCTAGAAGAAATAGCTATTTATGATACAAGTTCGTGAAGTAGAACTTTTTTGTATGAGCATGAAGTTTGTTGAATGAGGCGCAGCCGAGTTCAACACACACGCGAGTACAAAAAAACACCTTTACGAAAGTGTATCGTACATGGTTTTTTCTTGGACTGTTAATATATTGCCAAATTATAGCAGTTGTATCATTAATTTGAATGTTTTATGTTATGAATTGTTGTCGAATTACCCAATGATGACTTTCGAGTTATATTTGACATAAAATAATGTATTTTTCAAAAATGCATAAATGCATGAACAGTGTGTAAAAATTTACTTGACACACAGGTGATTTTTTACGCATTTGTGCCCAAAAGTGTCACTTCACGCACTGTCGTAGAACAAATACTGTATGTAACTCGTGAGTACAGCGCACAACTTGGCAAATCTATAAAGAAATGTCGATAAACGTAAAATTTGTAAAAGTATAAAATATTAATACCAGGCAGACCTAATTTTATATATTCATTGATTTGCAACAAAGAACCAGATCCAGCACCCCGAGCGCCAACTTACGAACAATAGATCTATATTGAAAAATAAAAGAATATTCGAAAAAGTTTCGCGACAGAGAACCAGAGTCGCATGGATCTGTTTTGCAATATTCTATGGACTAAATTTAACATATGATTGGATCCAAAGCTATTGGTTCTCCATAGCAATTTTTTTTTCATTAGAAAATATTTCGAATGGTTATCATTGGAGCGATGTTCTCTGATATATTAACGTCGGAATAGAATTAGTTATGGGAACTTAGTAGATTGGAATGTGCAAACTGCATTTATACCAACGTATGTGAGATAGGCAAAACGAAAAGTTGTTACTACAGAGAACTTCCAAGAGCAACAGTTCTTAGAAATTTTTCATCATACAAAATATTCATGATAGAAGTTCGTAGAGTAGGACTTTTTTATATGAGGGTGAAATTTGTTTAATGGGTTGCAGCCAAATCCAGTAGAACAAGTGAGTAAGAAAACGCAATTTTCGAAACATAAAAAATTGAGCTAACGAACAAAAGAAGAAAAAATTCGTTGGTGACCACCATATGCACTTGCAGGAAACAGAACTAACTGAAAGTATTATGAATCATGATTTCAAAACAGCAGAAGAAGAAGAAAATACCGTAGCCATAACCGTTAAATGCACAAAACTTTTTCATTGCCCAGGAATGATCACTACAAGGCAGTTTGCTCAAACTATTCGACCGTGAGCAACGGTTTCAACTGAATTGAAGAAAAAGCTGGCGCTGGTTCCCAGAAAGTAGGTTTTTGATTGATGGAGTGTGGAAAATTTTATTACGGCTTCCAGGTTCCTAATTTTTGTTAAAAGCACCTATAACAATACTGAAGAATACGAAAAAAAAAAACATGAAAGTAGAAAAAGTAAGAAGTAGGAAAAAGAACAACATACGGTTACAAATAACATTTTTAACCTTTTTAAACCATTGTGGCCGGATGAAAAGCTGTTGCTGAACTAAACCTGAAATACTTCAATAACCTATATTTATTCAGTTCTGGTGCAGTCCATCCATTTCACATGAAGTGACGGTTACAATAGGGAAATTGAATTTGAACCAGAAGAAATTCCTTGAATTAATATTAAGCAACAGAGAACCAACTGATTTTTCTTTACTTATAAGTAAGTTTCAAGTAATTTTTTCACTCAGAATATTGGTTTCATTTTCATATGTCATCAAAAAGCTAATTTTATACATAAAAACTTCTGTTTGGTAATAAATCATTTTGGTTGAAGATCAAAATTGCTTTTCTTGATTATCGCAAAACATGTGTAATGCTTGTTGGTTCTTTGTTGCATACTGGGTTCAAATGAAAATGTTATGATTATTGATCTGACAGGGGTGCCTTGTAACGTCAAATGAAATATTACAAACAAATGCAGAAGTTTTATTCAAACATGAACGAAAGGTAAACTGATGTCACATAACGAATTCAACCATTTTACATTAAGGTACTCCTGTCAGATCAATAATCATAACATTTTTATTTGGTCTTCACTGTTATCGAGTTGTTGATGTAGCCACGGTACCTTTGAAAAATGCGCGTTTTTGAAAGTTCTGCTGAGTCGTGCTTTAAATAGGTAAAAAGGGACACCAATTGAAGAAAAGTCACTTACTTTACATAAGTATTCCTAGACTATCTATCCAACCATAAATATTATTCTACACAATATCTATTCACTTTCAAGTATTGGATAAATAAAGAGTAAGATTGGTTTACGTAAAAAACTATTCAATTATGTCTCGATCAAAATTATAGTGAGTTAGTACCCACTTATTTTTCAACAGAAAAACTATTAAATTACCAAAGATTACTATTTCGAATAGTCGTTATACATAATTCTAACCTAAGACAATATACAGATATTCCACATTTGAATTATTTCAGTTAAATTCGAAGCTAATTCTTGCAGATACAAATTAATAGTGGAGAAACGAAAAAAATTGCGTCACTTCGGAACCGGTCAAAACTACTGCGATTTCAAAGATGTTTTTACCGTAATATTGGTTATTAAAAACAATTGAACCTTCATAGTTTAAAAATTGACGCTAGTATTTAATTTTCTAATTCATAATTTTTCTCGCATTTCTATTCAAGCAATTCTTCGTGGTGAGAACGTCACCAGTTATTTCTGACTAAGTTAAAATACAACTGGGTATTATGTATGGTATTGATATTGAAAATTCTGGAATATCTGTGAAAAAAGGTTTTCGTCTTGTGTTCGAGTCTCTCGTGATTTTAAATCATTTTTAACACCAGAGAGCTTATTTTTGAGTGGGACTTTTCATTTTCTTCAATGTTTTCACTATTCTCCAAACAAGTCCTAAATCATTGTGGTAAGTATTGATTTGACTTGTACATTTCACCTCATGCTACTGTAGAAGAATATAATAAAATTAATAAACGAATAGCTATTATCCCAACAACTTCCTGGTTTACAAATAAAGTTATTTCAACAATAATATTAGAAAATTTTCCAAATAAAAAAAAGAGCGTCAATTTTTGAACTATGAAAGTTGCAATAAGTTCAATTACCAAAATTTTAAAACAAAATCATCGAAATAGAAGTAGTTTTAACCGGGTACGAGATACAAGTATAGCGCTCCTCAACTAAAAACGTGTCCTGAAATATACTTCAATTTTTAAATTCGTAGATATTCAGCATCGCTTGCACTATAACTCCGTCAAGCGTATCGAGACAGGGTAGTGACTTAAGTGCCAAAGTCGCAGAGACGTGCGGGGATATAGTCGGGAACAACCCACATACACATAAAACCGTAGTCCCGCCTAAAATCAGTCTTCCAAACCAGAGCAACGCGAAACAGATAACCTAACCACATTCTTACACCAGCACAACTCGGGATTTACTCGATAACTGACCGTCTATCAGTACGCATTCAGTATCATTCAAATTTATTCAAATTTACGGCCTCCGACATTTGTATATAGAACCGTCGCGTGTTTTGTATATAAACTCTGTATACAATATTTGTGTATACAACTCGTTACGAGTATCAAATGTTTGTAATATAAAGACGAAAGTTTAAATTGTTTGCTTTATACGCGTAAATGTTTAAAGTATGATGAAGGAGCAACAGTTAGCCGAAGTCAGTGCGTCCACCCAGCTCACTCCAGTCGTGCATCAGAACATCAACATCCAACAGCATCTTCATCAGCTTCACCTTCATCAGAACCACACCAGTGTCATCTTACCGAATGATCAGCCTCAGACATCTACGCAACATGCATCTCCGGAAACGACAACCCAGGACCCTGATACGAAACCTTCTAGTTCCGACAAGAAGTCCGGAATAAGACGACAAGAAAAGCCACCCTATTCCTACATAGCGCTTATAGTGATGGCCATTCAACACTCTCCCACTAAAAGACTGACACTCAGTGAAATTTACACATTTTTACAGCAGAGGTTTCCGTTTTTCCGCGGCTCCTACCAAGGTTGGAAAAATTCAGTGCGGCACAACTTATCTTTGAACGAGTGTTTCATCAAGTTACCCAAGGGTTTGGGAAGGCCGGGTAAGGGACATTACTGGACAATTGACCCCGCGAGTGAGTTCATGTTCGAAGAGGGTTCTTTTAGACGTCGACCCAGAGGCTTTCGAAGAAAATGTCAAGCCATGAAGCCTCAGTACCACCCGGGAACATTCTTCACGAACAACATGGCTGGTATGGTGAACCAATCGACAGGGTATGATCATCAAGCTTTGATACAGCCACAGGAGTATTCAACGTGTTCTTACAACGCTGGTTCGCCGCAAGTTTCTTCAGTTTCTGCGCCACACTACACGAACTATGACTATCCCTCGGTTTATCAGCAACAGTGTGAAAGGGACTGGGGCGCCTCCGGTACTTTACTGCCGTCGTATTCAGATAGTGCCATCACCAGTACTTATTTGAAGGCTCCTCTGAGTCCTATGCCGGAGAATCAGGATACTCCTCCTCCTGGATTGAGCGATAACTTTAATTATCCTTATGGCGTCATCACATCTTCATCAAATGATAACAGTGAGTACCTATATTACTTATCAATCAGAGTTTCTAGTAGTTATGTGGGAGAAAATTAATAATTGTATGTTTTTTTATTCAAAAATATTCTAAATGAATATCTTCACATTTTTATTACTGGAATTTTCGAATGTTCAGATATCACTTTTTGATTGTACCCACTTCATACCAGTTTGGAAATGAATTACCCGACATTGTGTGAATAATAGTTGTACAATGAGCATGAAATTGGTCATTTCATGCAAATTGTACACTATACTTTTTCTAGGACCATCTGAATCATAAACAAATCTGTAATATTTTCAATAACACTTTTTACCATAAACTTTCCTGCCGTCATGTTTTCCATAATACATACAACCTAAAAAAGGATTTGAAGATAAAAATATTGAAAATTTTAATAAAAATCTAACACTAATCGATTTCATAAAAAAAATTGTGTTTTATATGAGATTAAAAACCCTAAACCCCCCATTATCCAAATCTTGACTGCTCCTTCACTTAACAATCGCGGCCCACGACTCACATGTTAATATGCTGGAATTAACTGCTATAGAACTTCCTGTCAACTATTCGAAAATATAGAATTCGATTGTCATCAATAATCCTCACTTCTACTACTCATTTTCGATTACTTATTTTTTTAAACGAATTTTGTAAATACTGATGTGAAAAATGTCAAATTATTAGAACGATAATAAACTTGATTCGATCTTATATTATTTATGATCATAAAAATGACAGTTTAGTAGTTCATGAAATTCGTGGGAAATGAAATATCCTGTTCTGAAATGATCATTACAGTATAGTTTGCGATATAGAAATGAAAAAGTGTTTCACAATCGGCCTACTTCCTTGATCTGTAAAGCGCATAAAATGGGTATATTTCCATGTAGGTACTCGTAGAAAATAGTAATTTACGTAACAAGTCCGGAAAACTCGCAGACTTCCAGGACTCGCTACGCTCGTCCTAGAATCTTGTCCACTCGTCCAAAAAAACTGTTTTCGGACATGTTGCGTACACAATTTTTTCGGAAACCGTGTGGAATAACAAATTGAGACACATTTATTTTTTATATTTCTTTGTAGAAGAAAATTTCCAACATTTTAATTCTTGTTTTTATTAAATATCGAAATGCGAACAGAAGATAGGTACTAACAGAAACATTCTAGTTTTTATTTATATAAATATTTTTGTTGAAATTTGAGCATTTCCCGGACTAGTCCGGAAAGTACGTACTTCCCGGACTAGTCCGGGAAGTGATACTTTCTCAAAGAAAAATCGTCCGGGAAGTAGGTACTTCCCGGACGGTTGCCGAAAAACGTTATTTTCAACATGAAACTACACCACAAAGGACGAAAGAAACTTCAATATCTTTTTACCTAAACATACTGAACAGTAGTTATACCATTGGCACACAGTCAATGTGTAGTATACGGGATACAAAGTGTTGAAATTGTAAAATGACACTTTCATATAAAAATTGCATGAACTTTATAACAGGTAATGTCCTTAATTATAAATAGGTTTTTAATATACCCATAGTTTTGAAAACAATCTATAAGGTGAATCGACCGGAGTGAAACAGGCAAGACGTAATCACCAGCAATATAAACGTCGCCATGTTTCGATAAAGTCGTGCTTGGTATTGCGGCAGCATATGGATTTTCATTTCATCAAGTTTATTTTCATCTGTGTTGGTGAAATATTTTCCTAAGCATTTTCTAGGGAGATGAAAACCAATCTTATCTACAGAGCACAATAATCAATAGCTAGGAAAGCGTGTGAATCTTATCTTGAAATAATGAAAGTGAATCTTGAGATATGATGAAAAAATGTAAATGAATGTTTCTGTATATGATCTTTTTGAAACTTGTTTCACAAAAAATATTGGGAAATGAAGTAATGAATACATTGAATGAGAATTTTGATTTTGTCGCATTCATTTGACTTCATTCCTCCATTCTAGAAATAATAATAATGAAAAATATGTTTCTAACTTCGATTGCCATCTTGCTGGGTTTTTTTTTACAAAAAATGAAAAAACATTATGTATTGAATTCGTTGAATGTTGTCGCATTAATTTGACTGCCCCACCCCTCTAGAAATAACGAAAAAAATGTTCCTGACTCTCTCTATTATTTTTTGTGGATTTTTTTCACGAAAGTTATGAGAAATGGGCTGTTGAATACGTTGAATGTGAATGTTGATTTAGTCGCATTCATTCGACCCCTTTTCTCCACTTTAGAAATAATAATAATGAAAAATATGTTTCTGGCTTCGATTGCCATCTTGCTGTTTTTTTTTTAGCAGAAATGACTTCCCCCACCCCTATAAAAATAACCAAAAAAATATTTTTCTACAACTGCTATGAAAAGTAGCGTATTTCTCATAGCTTACTTACTTTCAAAACCATGTTTTGCTCATACTGAGAAATATCATTTCTCACGGCACTTTGCCCATACCACAAACGGAGAATCAACAAATATCGACAAAAACTAGTTGGCTCCTGTTCAGCTTTAAATAGTTGTCACAGCTGTCAAGAACTGTCATACCTACAGAAGTTTTTTAAATTCTTATGTTAGTTTCTATTCGTGTTTTGATAAAGAAGTAAACTATTTTCAGGATTTCTTTCGCTTTTTTCCTCGAAATAACATAAATTTTTGTAGTCGGTTTAAATATTTTATTTCAAATTCTGTTAGATACGTATATGTACTATTGAACAAATAAAGAGTACAAAGGGATTCATGGCGTAATGGAATGTCAATCAGCATGTCACGCGGGCGGGCAAGGCTTTTTTTTTCATTTCAATTCACATCTTGATATTTTTATTAGGTCAATTTCAAATCAATTATTCAACTGTTGAGAGGTAGATACTTCATTGCTATTTTAGTTTTTCTAAAAATGAAAATAAATATTTGTATTCTTCAAATTTGTGCAGTTGCTGAAAAAGTATAGTGTCCAACATGTGGGGAAAGTTACTTTCTCCACTTGTTGCACAATATACTATTCTGACTCTCTATTATTTTTTGTGATTTTTTTTACGAAAAATATTGGGAAATGAAGTGTTAATTACGTTGAATGTGGATGTTGATTTTGTCGCATTTATTTGACCCCTTTCCTCCACTCTAGAAATGATAAAGATGGAAAATATGTTTCTGGCTTCGATTACCATCTTGCTGGTGTTTTTTTTACAGGAAAGGAAGAAAAATTATGTGTTGAATTCGTTGAATGGGAATGATGATTTTGTCGCATTCATTTGACCCCTTTCCTCCACTCTAGAAATAATGATAATGAAATATATGTTTCTGACTTCGGTTTTGTGAATTTTTTTCACAAAAATTAATAGAGAGTGTCAGAAACATTTTCTCAGTTATTCTAGAGGGGAGGGGGGTCAAATGAATTCGACCAAATCAACATTCACGTTCAACGAATTCACCACATAATTTTTCCCAGCAAGATGGCAATCGTGGTCAGAAACATATTTTTCATTATTATTATTATTTCTAGAGTGGAGGAAAGGGTTCCAATGAAGGCGACAAAATCTACATTCACATGCAGTCAACGTATTCAACACTTCATTTGTCAATATTTTTCGTGAAAAAAATCCACAAAAAATAATAGAGAGAGTCAGAAACAGCTTTTTCGTTCTTTCTAGAGGGGTGGGGGGTCAAATGAATGCAACAAAATCAACATTCACATTCAACGAATTCACCACATAGTTTTTCTTAATTTTCTGTGAAAAAATCCCAGCCAGATGGCAATCGAAGTCAGAAACACATTTTTTATTATTATTATTTCTAGAGTGGACGAAACGGGTCAAATGAATGCGACAAAATCAACATTCACATTCAACGCATTCAACACTCCCTTTTTCAAAATTTTTGGTGAAAAAAATCCACAAAAAATGAGAGAGAGTCAAAATAATATTTTTTGTTATTTCTAGAGGGGCAGCAAGATGGCAATAGATGTCAGAAACATATTTTTCATTATTATTATTTCTGGAGTGGAGGAAAGGGGCCGAATCATGCGAAAAAATCAAAATTCACATTCAATGTATTCATTACTTCATTTCCCAATATTTTTCATTAAAAAAGTTCTAAAAAGTTTATATACAGATTAAGAAACATTTGTTCATCATATCTCATGATTCACTTTCATTAGTTCAAGATATACACGCTTTCCTAGCTATTGATGATAATATTGGTTTTCATCTCCCTAGAAAATTTATAGGAAAATATTTCACCAACACAGATGAAAATAAACGTGATGAAATGAAAATCCATAATCTGCCGCAATACCAAGCATCACTTTATCAAAACATAGCGCCGTTCATAGTGCTGGCGATTACGTCTTGCTAGTTTCACTCCGGTGGTATATAAATCGTTACTTTTTTAAGTTACACAAAATGAAAATAAATTGAAGCATCAACGGTATAAGTCGGATCGTATCAAAATTGAAGTTTTTATGTTGAATATAATCAATATAATAGGCTGAACAAAAAAAATGTGTATTTTTTCAAATATACAGAGGGGATTAAAAGTTTGTAAGTGTCATTGTTTTTGCATAAGAAGTGTGTGGTCTTTTGCTTGGAGTAGCAGATCACACTTATTATTCAACAGTAGAAAATACAATAGCATTTTTCATCGGATATATTTCTTGTTTCCATGAAATTATTTTACCAATCAGTAAGTACACGACAAATGCAAGCTGTTTGGTTGGTAAGTATTTCGAGTTGAAAAAAATTCATCCAATACAAAGAAAGCTTGAGTGTTTTCTGGCAGGATAAATCAACAACAATATATAAATGCACAACAATAATAATCATTAACCACCGTCATTTTGAAACAATTATGTAAAGGAGTACCAATTGAAAACACAATTGATATGTTGTTTTTTCTCGATTTGTTTGCACGAAATTTCCGCAAAACGACTCATATTGTGCTAACAGTATACTGAAAAATCATAGTTGACATCATAAAGGCCGATTTAGATACCAAGTTTTTGACCCCGCATGATAACTTCCTCCAGTATTAACAAAATTAATACTTCTGAACCAAAGAAAATATGACTTTGTGTAAAGAAACGCAAGTAAAAGGAACATATGTGAACTGTCTTGCAGTTCATAGACACAAGGGTCAAAAATATTTGATTGTAAATTGCATGTGCTTGAAAACCCTGTTTTTTAAAGCACGCCCAATTTACAAGCCAATATTTTTGACCCTTGTGGCTATAAACTGCAAGACAGTTCACAAAGTCATATTTGGTTTGGTTCAGTTGTATTAATTTCACTAATACTTGAGGAATTTATCATGCGGGGTCAAAAACCCTGGGTGGGCACTCATGTATCTGAATCGGTCTTAACAGATATTGAAGTGATGGTTTTCAGGAACAGGCATTTTCATCTCCATAAAAAAGAATCCACCATTTTGTTACTGTCAAAATGAGAGGGGTCGTTATTAAATGTTTTTTTTTTTGCACAATCCAGTTTTTTGATTACTTACGGTATCTGTTTTTCAAAACGGCAAGTTTTGTTTACTGGTTGCTAGGCCAAAGGCCTAGGTATAACTATAACAAACAGGGTGAACTTGGGAAAAGACAATAAGGTCTACTGTCACTCCATATTCCAGAACACCTATTCACCTTCAATTAATTTCGCGCAATAAATGGTTAAAATGAAATAATTCTTTCTGAATTCATGCACGATTCAACGAAAATTCGTCCAAAACACCAAGTCCAAGTATAAGTATTTATCACTCATAATAATTCAATATTTCAAATTTGAAAGAGATATTTAGTATTCGTGGATAGTTTTTCATTATCTGACTGAAAAAAACTTATCCACGTTCATCGGATTCTGATTAATAGTAACTTCGGTTGAAATTTCTGAATATTCCCAAATCGAAGCAAACCTTTTTTTCGTATGTAATTCTCAATTCTATTGAAAGTGATGATCTTCGTGTTACAGAAAACTTTGCTGAATCATACTTCTGGTGATTACTGATAAGTTTCTTTATCGAATCATAATTTGATAAAATGCTTGTGAAAATTGATACCATAATGGTCACTGCATACTCAAAGATAAATTGCAGGTACTTCGTTTCTTCGATAAGCAAATATGAAGTCCTGAAGGTTTGTAACCAGAGAATAATTATAGGCCCCCTTTTTATGGTCGCAATGTGAAGGACCATCATTTCTGTTCATTAAAAATAACATTATACCTGGTACATTTTTAAAATTACTTGCTATCGGACGGGATGTTGTCCCCTTCCGATATCAATTGAACAATTCTTTATTTGACGATGCATGACGCCTT